>JARWLC010000016.1:36361118-36688618 GCA_033318265.1 Phyllotis vaccarum | reverse complement strand
CTACCCTTCATCTAACCCATGCCTCTTGTTCAGCCATGTGGCTCGGTACCTTTCTTTAGAGCTGCATGGTTGTCCTCTGCTTCCTGTGGCTTCTCTCTGGTGCTCTCTCTGGTGCTCTGCTCTCAGAGATTTTCTTAGTCTGGTAGTCCCGCCTACACTTCCTGCCTGCCTTTGGCCAATCAGCTCTTTTTATTAAACCAGTGATTGTGACAATTATTTAAAATGAAACAACACAACCTCCCACATATTTGCCCCCACATTGGGCTTCCATTTGTACTATGAGGTTTCTGGCCTGGACTTTCAGGCATAGCCTCAAAGTTTAGACCTGCAGACCCACAGACAGGCAGAGACACACAGATGTTTATAATTGTTTTAGACTCATCGGCCTAAGGCCCAGGCATATCACTTGCTAGCTCTCTACCCTTCATCTAACCCATGATTCTTCCTGTTCAGCCATGCGGCTGGGTACCTTTTCTTAGAGCAGCATAGTTGTCCTCTGCTTCTACTGTTTATAAGTTGTTATAGATAAGGGGGAAAAATATTAGATTTGGAGTTCTTTTTGTTTTAAAAAGAGAAAAGGGGATATGTAGGGGTATTGTGTTGTTTCAGGGTAAATAACTGTCCCACCCACTGGTTTAACAAAAAGCACTGATGGGCCAAAGGCAGGCAGGAAGTGTGGGTGGGGCTACCAGACTAAAACTCTTGAGAACAGGAAGCACAGAGCAGAATGCCAGAGAGAATGCCAGAGAGAAGCCACAGGAAGCAGAGACAACCATGCTGCTGTGAGAAAAGGTACTGAGCCCCATGGCTGAATAGGAAGAATCATGGGTTGGATGAAGGGTACAGAGTTAGCAAGTTATATGCCTAAGCCTTAGACCAATCAGCCTAAAACTATGGTATGCATCTGTGTGTCTCTGCGGGTCTATGGGTCTAGACCTTGAGGTTAGGCCTGAAAGTCCAGAACAGAAACCTCCTACCACAGTTTTCCATTACTACTTCCTGCTGATTAAGGGGTGTTGAAAATCTCACAGGTTTTTGAGACTGGATCATAATCTGTAGCCCTTAAACTGATACAGCCATCTCTTTCCATCAGAGGTTTTTTTCAGGGGGTCTTGGTTGATGAAACCATATTTGCCTGGAAACAATGCACAGGTTCTCATCTTTTGTGTAAACAAAAGCAGAACTCTTCCAAAGCAATAAATCCTTAGACACAAATTTCAAAATCAAAACACCTTTAAAATATATATTCTTGTTTAACTTAGTAGCCTTTCCATTTGTAATTCATTGTCTTTCTGCAGTTAGTTCATTAACAGTTAAAAATTAAAAGAAAACACAATAACAACCAAACTCCAGATCTTGTGTCTATTTTCCATCTTTAGGTGGATTATTATATTTTTATTACTCTATTTCTCTTTTTAGAGACTTTTTTATCTTCTTTCTTTCTCACTGAAGCCTATGTACCTTTTACACACATTGCAACCTGTTTACAGGTTTTTCTTTTCATCTGAATCTGTTTTATTGTGAATTCTTAATCATCTTCCAACCATTTCAAAATACACTCTCTTAAAGAGCTGCATAGTGAATCAGTAAGTTATCTTAAAGGGATGTCTGTTTGTGGCCAGCAAACAGAGCAGCCCAAGAAAATGCTACTAGTAAGTATCCGTCTTTGTTTTCTTTTTGGTCAAAATAAACAGAAACCTTAAACCAATAACATGCTACTGAGTCTTCTGTGAAATTTCAGAAAATGGTCTGGTTGCAGCTTACACTGCCTGCCGCCAGTCTACCTGTGCCATTTTGAATGTGACCTGGATGCCACACTTTCTTGGTACAATGACCTGCTTCATATACGCAACTGGGAAGCTTCTTTGGCTCAGTCTCTGTGCTAAAACCCTTTTTAAAACTTTCTCAGACTTTAAGAGGATATTTGCCCACCCATGGACGCCATCTGTTACAAAGTGGTTTCTTGGTCCCAGGCAGCCAGAGGCCCAGACCCCTTAGCTGCCCACTGCTGTTCAGACCTCCAGAAATGACTCAGACACTTATATTAACTTTATGCTGTTTGGCCTATGGCTCAGGCACATTGCTAGCTTTCTCTTACATCTTAAATCAACCCATTTCTATTAATCTTTCCTGCCACGTGGCCCATGGCTTATCTGTGTTCCTTACATGTTACTCCTTTGGGCTTCTGGCTCAGTCTGTCTGACTCTGCCCTGCTCCTCCTTCCTAATCAGATTACTCATCTTGCTTTTTCTATGGTGCCTGTCATGGGCCAAAACAGCTCCTTTATTTAAAGATTGCTATTCACAGCATACAGAAAGGCATTCCCACATCAGACACCAGTAAAACCAGGGGAGAGTTCTTTGAAAACATGACAAATTTGATACTTATTACATTGACTGAAATAATTAAAATAAAAATGAAGGTAAAACATCAAACCTAATTTTCAGAATTAAGATATTCTCAGTGTCATCTGCCACCATTCAGGATAACCTGAAGAGTGGTTCAACTTATGAGATGGCATGACCTGCCAAGACTAAATCACAGAGAAACTGAAAACATGTCACACTACTTACTGACAACATAAAGCTAGGAATCTAAAGCCTTGCTCAAGACCAACATGTGATGGACACTTAAAGCATGACTCCTGAGATTGACTGCTGGCCTCCACATACAAACTCATAATATGCATACATACATCTACACCCACCCACATGCACACACACACAGGAATACAGACACTTGCTTATACACATGCACAAACATAAAGTTAGAAACAAATAATAAAATATGAGTTGAAATGAATGCTTGTAGAGCATCCAGGGTCCATACAAATCCATCTTTAAATCCACAGTTGACATTACTGGTGCAGATTTACAGTAGGCTCCATAGCACTTTCCCATGGCTTACTAACTTCTGATCTCTGACCTCTTGGCAATCTCTTCTGCTTCTAATATCTTCAACGCAGATTCAGTATCAAAATTTATCCACTGATACAAGTAGCCTATGGTCCCTTTTTATTTGTTTTTACAATTATTTCTTGGTACTTATAACTGTGCTTATAAGATCTTTTCCTTTTAGTCTTCAAATTATTCATCTCTCATTTCCCTCCAGACTCAGAACTGACACACAGGGTCATATTGACATCTTTTTCTCTATAATAAATGCTTCTTTACAAACTGTGGTTGCTGAAGTTCAGAAAAAAACAACCCCGACCTCATCTATAAGGGATATGTTTTTTAATCTTGCACCACAAAAGTTCCATTCAGCTGTTCACAGCAGGAAACTCAGCAAAAATTATTTAAAGCATATTAATTCAAGTCAGCCCAGCCTACCTCCATGCAAGAGTCCCTACATAAAAGGAATGTTTCTCCTAATTAAATCCAAAAACTCTGCAGCTGTGAAACTATAAATTTTTACCTGCACTATCACTAGCTCTAAAAATGACCCTAAATTTAAATATTAACTGCCCCAGACAAACAACGTACAATAAAAGACTTGAAATTTCTGTGAAATGAAAAAGATTATATTGGTGCCTTTCTGAGTCAAAGCTGACTTTTACAGATCTTTCTTTACTCAGAATAGTGTTTTGTTTCCTATGCTATGTCATGCTTGATGCCTTTTTCTTGTTTATTTTGTATGTATGTGTGTCTTTCTCTCTCTCTCTCTCCCTCTCTCCCTCTGTCTCTTCCTCTCTCCCTCTCCCCGCCCCCCCTCTAGGTGTTACTGAGTGAAGGTTATGGTTATGGATAGAGTCACAACTGTGATTAGACAGAAAATTGATTGTATATTAAGATGAGTCTCTCACGGGTGAGGAGATCACTATGTGGGTTAAGATAGCTGGCCCGTGAACCCATCCATTTGTTTCTGCTTCCTTATTGCTAAGATCCCGTGTATACACTGCAGCACATGGATTTGGGAATTTGAACTCAAGTCATCATGTTTGCAAGAGAAATTCTTTTACTTACTGAGCCCTATCCCCATCCTCCATGCTCAGTGTTTTATATATACATATATGTGTGTTTGCATATATATATATATATATTTTTATCAAGAACAAACTTATCATTGCTAATTTTCTCACTCTTTTCTTTAGTTTTAGAAAGTCAGTTGTTCTTGGTCTGCCAGTTACAGCAAACACCATCTGGTCTTACTGGACAGGTAGTTAAATCTCTTCCCTAAAGAATTGGAAAATCTGTTTTCAGTTCTAAGGTATGGATTTTACACATGTTCAAGTATGCATGTCCAATGTCTTGGCTGCGACTTCTACTAAAATGCCTGCCAAATGTTTTCTTTCCCAGAAGTCATTTCTAAGAATCCTCACAGTTAGAACTGAAGCCTGGAAAATTTGTATGTGATTAGAAGTTCACAGTGGTTTAGCTGATACCTTTCTTATCGTTCCAGGTTGTTTGGCAAGGTACCCTGTTCTTATGAGGCTTGTTTATCAGAAAATCAGCCATCTTTGCAGGATTTAGCTAGCCTTGTTTAAGTGATCCTGCTAGTGTTCCATCTGAGGCCAATTCCAAAGGTTGCATTATCTCTGCAGCAAGGTGGATGCCCTGCTGATCTTTCCCAAGTAGTATGTGCTGGGGACTAACATACAAATGTGTCCCAAGTTCTGTTCCTCATAAAAATCAGTCCCTATGGCATACACCCTCAAGGGATACTGTCTACTTATCTTTAGCCAAAGAGACACTGCATAGCTTTCCATGGACTCACTAACTTGCTTGAAAACAAGCAAGGAAATTGAAAACATCTATTTCTTCTTCAACTCTGTCCATAAAAAGGAAAAGTAGGAGAAAAGCTCCGACACATCACATGGTGATAACATAATCAGTTATAATATTAAACTGATTTTCATTGTAGCATCTTGTCACACAACCTTCATCAAATTCTTGGTCAATGACAGTTTGACCCCTCTCAGGCATCTCTCTATAATCTTGTCTCTTCACAAGATTATGTTATTGTCTTTCCTCAGAATTACAGAAAATATATATTTTAGTCCTTTGAATATTTTTAATCAAAGTTCATATATCAGTGTTATTCTTATGTTTAAAATTTCTATTCTATGATGTAATTTTATGTTTGTGTTAAAGAAATACTAATGTAATCTTGTCAGCACGTACATTTACTGAACTTATTTTTCTTCTACAAAAAGTATCAGCTGACATACTTTGTAGATAAAAAGTAATTTTGTTTTATTTAAACCACAACTTATTATATGTATAACATACAATTTAAATTTAAATAACAGTATAATAGAATGATTTGGTACAGTTTTAAAACAATAGAAAAATGGTTGGTTACAGAATCCCTCGACCAGAACATTTTTTAAAAAATCATGTTTTAAAGACAGGTCAAGATAACAAATATTCAGTGACTAGTATTACTATTGCATTGCCATTACTAATACACAAAGTTAAAACAGCTTAGAATTTATGTTCTTCAATGTCTTTTATTTCTAGTTGATGTATCTATATTATCCGTTGTTTTTGTACGTGTGTTGCACATGTGTGTACAGATACATGTATCATCATGAACATGTGAAGTCCAGAAACTATCGTTAGGTGTGGTATGCTCAGGAATCAGCCCTTGTAGCCCACTTCATTCATTTACATATTTTGAGACAAGATCTCCTTATGGGGCCTGGAACTTGAGCATCTGGCTAGGCTGGTCAGTCAGTGAACCTCACAGATCCAACTGACTCTACCTTCTCTTGGTATAGGAACTGCAAATATGTACTACCATGTCTAATTTTGTACACAAATATTGGGGATTTAATTTGGGTCCTCTTGTTTTATGAGAACAGTACTATATGGACTGAACTATCACCCTAGCTCCCAATTCATTATTTCAATGCAATGATCACAGATGATTTATATGGTGACAGCTTTAATCCCATCTTTACTCTGAGTCTTTGGATGCTTTTCCTTGATTCCCATGAGAGATGCAAATGTTCATTAATGCAAAGCATACTTTTGAGCATGCAAGCACATGGCAAGCAAGCAATAAATTTAACTTCCCTTGTATTTCCTCAAAAGAGAATCTAAGCATTCCTATATCTGCTAAAAAAGATTTCAAAACAAGTCCTAAGGACAATGTTGTAGATCCCTAGCAGTGATATTTTCTGTTCTGTGATAAACCAAAGTATTTAGTAGTTGCTTAAGCCTCAGTTAAATCTTAAAACCGTACAGACAACAATAGAAAACTACAAATGGAACTTGAGAAGCTAAGTAAGGCATAATCAGTCCAATTGCCAGCAGGCGCCCACAACATCAGTATTTCCTCTTACTTAAGATACAGCACTATCAAAGCCTTACTATTTTGTTAGACATTCTAAAACACCATGTGGTGGATATTTGAGTAGCACAGAGAAAGGTTATATCTAAGTGAATTTTAAAAGTATTGGCTGTCATTCAAAAAGCAAAGAAAAGGAAAATATTTTGTTCAACATTTCTATTTGATATAGATTTTTTAAAAATATATTATAAAGGCACTGGATATTGAGATGTGCAAACTTACCTACTCAAAGCTAACCCTTCATGAGTGTACAAAGCAAAATGAGGTATTGATGGTCTCTGCCTCATCAAGAGATCATCATGAGATTATCTGGGGTCTCATGTACTCATTCAAGAGGCAGGGAGGTGTGAAATGTGCTTTGGAAAGAGTTTTATCAAAGACTCTTAAAACAAATTTGGGGCCCTCTTGTTTCAGTCATCCTTAAAATTCTAAAATTCTTTTATGTAGAATAGTTCACACTTTGGTAAAGCCAAATGATCAGAGTGTCATTCAGATTATCTAATAAATAAAAAAAAAATGTGTCAACTGCTTTTGAAAATTATCCTTGCCAGAGAAGCATGAAAAAAAAACATATCAGAGAAGCATTTGGGTATAGTAAAATAGTTCTGGTTTGTATTTCCTTCAACTATGTCAATGGCTGAGGTTGCTGTTAATCTATACAATGGGAGCAATAAGATAATGCACAAGCAGTTTTTTATAAAGATAAAAAAGTAAGCAATGACCTCAACAAAATTTAAACTCAGCAGATTTTTTGGATTAGGTGACCGTGTTGGAGGAACAAAAGACTAACTCTAGAGATTTGTTTTCATTCATATCATCCTCTTCTTGATATGATTTCTAATGAAATGAGTATAAGGAACATTTGCCCTCTGCAGATATATTCTAAAGATGAAATTTTCAAACATTATTTGCTCTGAATGTCTCTTGATTCAACCCCTTTTATTTGGCATTCCTAAAAAAATTTAAGGGTGGATGGATAGCAGATGATGTGTGAAATAAATCAAGCTCCATGTCAGGGCACTACTTCCTACCTAAACAAGTTCTTAATCTTACATATTTGGCAACTGGGTATTTTTTTTCTAATTCTAAATCATATTTTTGATGTTGCAAAGCTTCAAATATGGGTTGTTACAGTATTAATTTTTATTTTTAAACTTTAAAGTATTTGAGGTAAATACAAATACATAAATCAAATATATAAACCAGTGAATGTTCACAACAAATTTATTCATGTAATCAATGTCTGATACTATCACCTTTCTCTCACTCCATCTATTTATCTCTCTTTCTCTCTCTGTATGTGTGTGTATGTGTGTATGTATGAGTAATTCTCTTTTTAATTATTATTCTATATTTTTCTTATACCTTCCACTGTTCCCTCTACCTCCCCTCCCCCCAGTCCTCTGTCCTTCTTCAGTCTACCCTACCCCATTCCCCTGGGAAGGCAAAGAATAACAAAGTGATTCAGGATTTATGGCATATCCAGTTGAGGTAGTTCTGAGTCTTTCCCCTAATCATCAAGGCTGAGTTAGATGTTACTCTGTAGGGAATCAGCTCTGAGAAGCCAGTTCATGCACAAGGAATAAACTCTGGTCCTACTGCAAGAGGCTCCATAAACTTCCCATGCCGTCCAGTCCAATTCTCTCCTACATTCAGAGAGTTCAGTTCCTTTCCATGAAGATTACTCAGTCATTATTTCAGAGTCAGTGAGCTCCCAATAATTCTGGTCAGCCATCTCTGTGGGTCTCCTCCTCATGGTCCTGACTGATCCCTTTACTCACATACTCTCTCCTCCCTGTCTTCAGCTGGACCTGAAGCTCAATCCAGTGTTTAGCTATCAAACATTGCTTCTGCCTTCATCAGTTGCTTGAAGAATATTCTATAATGACAATAAAGGTGGTCATTAATTTGATTATGGAAGAAGTTATTAGGCACCATCTCTACTATTGCTTGGAATCCCAACCAGGAACACTTTGTGGGTCCTTGGATGTTTCCTGGGCACTGGGTTTCTCTATAACCCCTCAATGGTTCCCTCTATCAAGATATCTATTTCTTTGTTCTCCACCTCTGTTGCTCCTCCCACTCAACCATCTCAGTCTCACATGATCTCTCCTACCTCCCCTGGCTTGCTCCCCCATGTGATCCCAATTTACTCAGAAGATCTTCCCTACCTAAGGGATCCATGGATTTCTCTCTTAAGTGCCTCCTGTTACCTAGTTGTTCAGAGACTGCAGATTGTAGCCTGCTTATCCTTTGCTTTACGTCTAAAATTCAATTATATGAGAATATATACCATGTCTATCATTCTAGGTCTGTGTTATCTCACTCAGGATTATACTCTCCAGCTCCATTCATTTGACTGCCAATTTAGGAATGTCATGTGGTTTATTTTTCTGCTGAGTAGTATTCCTTTCTGTAAATCTATTACAAATTTATATCCATTCTTCAGCTGAGGGGCATCTAGGTTGTTTCCAGGTTCCGGGTATTACCAATAATGCTGCTATGAACATAGTTGAGCTGATACCCTTGGAGTAAGAATGTGCCCCCCTAGGGTATATGTCCAATAGTAGTATTGCTGGATCATTTCGGTAGATTGATTCCTAGTTTTCGGAGGAACCACCATATTGATTTCCAAAGTGACTGCATAAGTTTACATTCCCACCAGCAATACAGAAATTTTCCCCTTGCTCCACATCCCCTCCAGCATAAGCTGTCATCTATGTTTTTGATCTTAGTCATTCTGACAGGTACAAGATGGTATCTCAGAGTTGTTCTGATTTGCATTTCTATGATGGCTAAGGATGTTGAGTAATTCTTTAAGTGTCTTTCTGTCATTTGAAATTCTACTGTTGTTCTTTTCCCATTCTCTAGGCTGCTGTTTTGTTTATTGACCATGTCCTTTGCCTCACAAAAGCTTCTCATTTTCAGGAGGTCCACTTATTAATTTTTGTCCTTAGTGTCTGTGCTACTGGTGTTATATTTAGGAAGTGGTCACCTGTGCCAATGTGTTGAAGGGTATTTCCTGATTTATTTTTTGTCAAGTTCAGTGTATCTGGGTATATGTTGAGGTCTTTGATCTACTTGGACTTGAGTTTTGTGCAGAGTGATGACATGGATCTATCTGTATTCTTCTACATACTACCATCCAGTTATGCCAGCACCATTTGTTGAAGATTCTATCTTTTCCATTGTATATTTTTGGCCTACTTGTTGAAAATCAAGTGTTAATGGGTGTGTGGATTAATGTCGGGGTCTTTGATTCAATTCCATTAATATACAAGTCTGTTTTTATGCTAGTACTAGGCTGTTTTTATTACTGTAGCTCTATAGTATAGCATAAAGTAAGGGATGGTGCTGCCTCCCAAAGTTTTATTATTGAATTTTGGTCTGTGAAGAATTGTGTTGAGATGGGTATTACACTGAATCTGTAGATTGCTTTTGGTAACATTGCCAAGAACATGGGAGATCTTTCCATTTTCTGCTATCTTCTTTATTTTTTCAGTGTCTTAATATTCTTGTAATACAGGTCTTTTACTTCTTTGGTTAGAGTTAACCCATGATATTTGAGTTATTTGCAACTATTTTAAAGGGTGATGCTTCCCTGATTTTTTGTTCAGCTTTTTTATCATTTGTGTATAGGAGCTGGTACATGGTAGCTACTAGGAAAACATGCTAACCTAACTAACCTGACATGTTGCTACCAGAACATACCATGTACAGAGGGCATGCCCCTCTCCTTCATATGCATGACCAGGTGGAGCCACATAAACCCCTAAAGGCTACCTGGGCACTCCCCCTCCCCACCCCTCCCCTCCCCCCTCCCCTCCCTTCCCCTCCCCTCCCCTCTTGAGATTCTGATATAATTCTGTGCTGAAGCCATTTGTCCCTGGGCATTTTTTTTTTGTGTGGGAGATTTTCATAATTACTTCTATTTTCTTAGGGGTTAGGTCTATTTAGGTCATTTATCTACTCTTTATTTAATTTTGGAATGTGATACCTGTCAAGAAACTGCTCATTTCTTTTAGGTTTTCTAATTTTGTGGAGTACAGATTTTTGAAGTTTGACTTGATAGTTCTCTGCATTTCCTCAGTGTCTGTTATATCCTGCTTTCCATTTTGGATATTGTTAATTTAGCCATCGACTCTCTGCCTTTTAGTTAGCTTGTATACTAAGACTTTGTTTATCTTGTTGACTTTCTCAAGAAATCAAATCTTTGTTTCATTGATTCTTTGTATTGTTCTCTTTGTTTCAATTTTATTAATTTCAGCCCTGAGTTTGATTATTTTCTGCCATTTACTTCTTCTGGCTGAATTTCTTCTATTTTTCCTAGAGATTTCTTCTGTGCTGTTAAGTGGGAATTACCCAGCTGCTTTATGTAGGCATCTAGTTCTGTGTACTTTCCTCTTAGCACTGCTTTCACTAAGTCCCATAGATCGGGTATGTTATGAATTTATTTTTACTAAATTCTAGGAAGTCTTTAATTTCTTTATTTTTTCCTTGACCTAGAGGTGACTCAATTGAGAAATGTTCAGTTTCCCTGAGTTTGTAGGCTTTCTGTGGTTTGTGTTGTTGTTGAACTCTGACTTAATTCATGGTGATCTAATAGAATACAAGGGGTTATTCCCATTTTTATATCTATTAATATTTGTTGTATAACTAAGTATGTGGTCAATTTTTGAGAAAGTTCCATGAGGTGCTGAGAACTAGGTATATTCTTCAGAATTTGAGTGGAATGTTCTGTATTTATCTTTTAAGTCCATTTGAGCCATATTATCTATTAGCTCACTTATTTCTCTGTTAGTGTGTGGGGTTTGATATAAGGATTAAGCTTTGTAATATTTCTTTTACATATTTGGGCACCTTGTATTGGGGACATAAATGCTCAAAATTGAGATTTCTTCTTGATGGATTTACTCTGAGATGAATAAGTGATATCCTTTTAGGTGAATCTAGTTTGAATTCTATTTTATTAGATGTTAGGATAGCTACACTAGTTTGTTTCTTGAGTCCATTTGATTGGAAAGACTTTCCCCACCCAATTACTCTGAACCAGTGTCTGTCTTTGAAGTTGAGGTGAATCTCTTATAGGCAGAAAAAGGATGCTTTGTATCCATCATGTTAGGATGTGTGTTTTTATGGTTAAATTGAATCCATTGATATTGAGGATTTTTTTTTTTTTTTTTGGTGATAGTGTGTGTTTTTCTCTTTTGGGGATTTCTTCTGTGGAATTCTTGATTTCTTGTGGCTTCCTAGGTGTTTCTACTTTTGTTAGGTTCAAGTTTTTCTTCTACTGCTTTCTGTAGGATTCAATTTGTGAATAGGTATTGTATAAATCTGTTTTTGTAATGCAATATCTTGTTTACTTTGTCTATGCTGATTGAGAGTTTTTCTGGCGATAGTAGTTTGAATTGGCAATATAGTGTCTTTGTGTTCTTATAACATCTGCCCAGGACTTTCTAATTTCCATTGAGAAATCAGGTATTATTCTGTTGTGTCTGCCTTTATAAGTTACTTGGCATTTTTCCTTTGCTGCTCTTAAAATTCTTTATTTAATAGATTTAGGGTTTTGATTATTATGTGGTAAGCAGACTTTTTTGGGAGTCTAGTCTATTTGGTATTCTGTAATTTTTCTTGTTTTGTTATAGGCATTTTCCTTTTTAAGGTTGAGATAGTTGTCTTCTATGACTTTGTTGAATATATTTTCTGGGCCTTCAAGCGTATATCCTCCTTCTCCTATTTATATTATTCTTAGGTTTGGTCTTTTCATGGTATCCCATATTTTCTGGATGGTTTCGGTTATGACATTTTTAGTTTTAGCATTTTCTTTGACTGATACATCTATTTCCACTATAGAATCTTACACACTAGATTCTTACTTTTATCTCTTGCATTCTGTTGGTTATGTTTGTATATATAGTTTCAGTTTGCTTCTTCATATTTTCTATTTCCAGCATTCAATCAGTTTGTGTATTATGTATTCTTTATATATTAGTTTTATTAGTCTTTCACTATTTCCAACAATGCTGTTGACTTTTTCTTGGTTTTCTAGTCTTTCCTCAAGAAACTTATAGTTTTTTTTCATTTTTTACTTATTTTTTTCTCTATTTCCTTAAGGAAGTTTTTTTATTTCTTCTTTAATTTTATTAAAGGCTTCTATCATTTTTATAAAGATACTTTAAAAGTCATTTTCCTCTTCTCTTTTGGAATGCTCTGGTATTGCTGTTGTAGCACCACTAGATTCTAATTGGACCATATTGTTCTTCATCTTGTTGAATAAATTTTTGCACTGACATTTGCCCATCTCTTATGCTGATTGGTGCAAAAGTTCTTTATATTTTACTAGCTGATTTTTGGTCTACTAGGTGCTCTTTGTGCAACTGGAGCTCTTGGAGATCTCAGAAGCAGTGGAATCTCTTCTGCTTCTGCTCTCCAGAGAATGTGTCTTAAGAAGCAGCTCTTCTACTGGGGTTCTCCAGAGACTCTTCTGCTGGGGCTCTTTAGAGGCTGTGTCTCCATGTTACAAAAGTACTATAAATGATGCATATTGAAAGAAACAATAATTTTGAAATTGACTACACTCACTGAATTGTTTTATAAAAGGCCTGTTTGCAAGTCTTCTGCCCCATATTACCCCAGCATCCTATGTTGAGTTTGTCTGGCCTCAATCAGACTGTGAAAAAGTATGCCCAGTTTGATGACAAACAAAGGTCCTACCCAATCACAAAAATAAATTGTTCTTGCTATCTTCAGACAAATAGCCCCTTAACCAAGCAACAACTGTTGCTTACCAGATGTCATGAGCTGACCACTGTACCAGTCAGGGTCTACACCCAAACACTTCAAACAACTGAAATTCTCCTGAGCAAGATGAGAAGGAACTTTCTCACTCTTCCTCCAGGGTATATGCCAATTTTTTGAGGGAACCACAGTATGTTGGTTTTTCTGTCTCCAGAATAAAGCTGATTTCTGCAATTACACATCAGGTATCTTCTGGCTGTTAAAGGCAATCTAGGACCCTATACTCACACCAAATAGTTGGAATCTAGGTTGTTGTACCACTATCTCTTTTAAACTAAAACATTTGTTCCTACAAAGAATCAAGGTATTAAGAAGTAAACAAATTTTTTAAAGCACAGGAAGTAAAGAAAACTCAGAAGTCTGAGGAAGCACATGAAGCTCACAAGAGACCTAAAACCCTCACCTAATTTTATATAAGCAGTAAGTTAATGTTCTGGAATGGAGCATCTTCCCCGATATAAGCTAACTAGAAGTTAGGATATAGTATGTGTGAATCACCAATCATGGTGGGGTGGAATTTTCAGGAACACATCTACTTTTGAATCACCTATGTACCTATAAGTAACTCCTCATTTATGTCCCTGTAAATATGTCCAATGAACTCACTGGTTATAGATAGACTTAGGAGAAATCATTAATTTAGTCTGTCATTAGTGGCTCATCTGGGATAAATAGATATTTATTCATGTGTCCCCAGGAAAGGTCACACAGCAGAGGTGCATTACAAATTACAACATGTTTAAATGACTAAACTATCTGAGGTGGCTTTGTGTGGAGATAGTTGCAAGGGAATTTCCACTAAGGTCTTTAAAAATGTTCTTCTGTGCTGGTCTCTAATGATCAAATTTGTCTGCTATTTCCATTTATTTTGAATCAATGGGTATTAGCATGATTTTCAACAATGGTCATAACAAGAATTGAAACTTTTATGATGAACTCTTGGATCATTAAATCTGAGATAAGACAGCTGTCATAGTATGAATGTATTCAACCATACCTGTGAATGGAACTATGTAGTAAAAAAAACTGAGACTTCCTGGGCTCTGTTTCATGACGAAGCCGTCTGCACCATCCATGTTCCCACTTAGACATCATGTGACTAAAGTCCACAGGTTTGTAAAATCCTAAGACAAAACATACAGCTTCTGGCTCTTGAACCAAAGAAATAATCTATAACAAGTAATTAATGTTGTTTCAAGAAAATATATTTGTGCTAAGATTTCTCACTTGTTTTGTTTGGCTTTGCTTTGTTTAGGTTTTATTTTTGTCTGTTTGCTTCTTTCACATTTATTTATTTATTTATTGATTGATTGATTGATTGATTGATTGATAAATTATTTCATGTGTCCAAGGTTTGTCTCAAACTCTGCATTATGCAAATATAGCCTTAAACTTCTCATCCATATGTTTTTACCACCTGGGTGCAGAAATTGAATGAGTGTACCACACTGAACAATGTAAGGTCTTTGTTGGAACTTCATGAAAATGCGTCTTTCTTAAAGTGAGCAAATTGGCAGACTGATTTTTTTACATCAGAATGAAATTTGCTAAAGTTTAGTTGCTGTTGAGAATGGGATCTATATTGCTGAAATTGAAGGGCAAATTATTCAATGAGTCTGGTAAGAAGCCTTTAAAAACTAAGAGAAATCACCCCAATACAAATGTTTCTTATTACATGAGTTCTATTTGGAATTATAATGAAAACCTGGAGCCAGATATTGGAGACAAGTTGAAATATCAGAAAGACAGGGAACAAACTACAGCCAATTCTCATGCAGCCAATGCCTCAGGTCAAATAGAGGAGATGTTGTCTTCACAAGGCCTCAGATTGATGACACAGGCAAAAGAGAGAAGTTCTGCTTTCCTATCTTTATAATTTGCCCAATCAGCTATTTCAATTCCTGGATCAACTTTCCTAGTGTTAGGATTAAAGGTGTGTGCTACCACTGCCTGGCTGTTAGGCTTTGAACTCACAGAGATCCACATGGATTTCTGCCTCCTCAGAAATTGTACTAAAGGTGTGAGTCACCCCTCCCTGACCTTCATGGCTTGCCTGTGGGTGACTCTGCCCTCTGATATTCTAGACTATTTGTATTAAATATGTATCACCACATTTTTCCAGAGAGTATTTGGTTATAGGAAATACTAACCCTTCATAAAAGTAACATCCTCGTTTTATCTTATGGCTAAGAAAAGATTTCCTGTTTGTTTGTTTGTTTTTTCAGAAATCATAGACTTGTAGCCATTGTGGTAATCTATCGTGACCTTTGAATGAGTTGGAGAAGTCAGACCTGTGGATCATGACTTGTTTCAAACTTTATATTTTCTCTTAATTTGTTAAACAACATTAAATGATTCAGGCATACTCATTAATCTTTTGTCTTTTAATTTCCTTTAGTGCTTGTCTTAGTTCATTCAAAAAATCTTTGTATGAAGTGGGTATATGTGTATATGTACATATGTGTATTTATATATCTATGAGTTTATATAACATGTATTTATGTATGCATATGTATAAATATATACACATGTATGTATGCATTGTGTGTATATATAAAGAGAAGACAATGGAAATTTAGACAACCTGTGAAACAGGAACTTGACTCTTTAAGATGGGCTGCTCATTGTTCCTGGGCTTGTACCTTTTCCTACCACTTCTTGGATTGAAGAAGAGCCAGAGGAGCCTGTAAAGTCTGAGACAGGCCCCTCCTTTGGACTTCCACCCCTGCTGCTCTCCCACACCCCCTTGAGGAAACTGTTCTATTAAAATATTTTGTTCTATTTCTCTCTGTAACTGTTGTTTCTCAACTTACCATCTCTTTGTCACTTACACAGGATCTGTAACTTACCTTTGTGTGGAGCCCACAGAGTCTCTGCTGTTCCCTCTCATGTGACTGCTGCAGCTTCCCTGTCTCTCCTGCCTCAGTTCTCCAGATATTACACTCAATGATTTCTTCTCCATCCAGCTGTTATTTCATTTTACCATTTGATTGGGTTGCTTCCCAAAGTACGGGATTCTTTTTCCATCCCATAGAATGAACTTGGTGGTACCATTAGATACACATTCCTCATGTCAAATCCAGTAACATAGGTGTACCTTTGTATAAGTGCAGGTATATACATTCAACAACAGGTATGTAGAGATCAAAGAAGAACCTTGGGTGTTAGTACTTACATCTTATTTAAGACAGTCTCTTGCCATTAACTCCTGGTAAACCAGGTTTGCTGGTTTATAAACTTTGGGGAAACTATTTGGTCTCTACTTCCTGTCTTCCTATATTAGATCCAGTACTTCAGGTATACACACTGCACCTACAGATTTATTGGGGGTGGGGGTCCCAAGAACTTATCTGTAGTCTCATATTTATTTGGTAAACATTTCATCCATAGAGCCATCTCCTAAATCCATTGGTTTATTTCTTAATCCATCTAATTTATTTGTAAAATGAGCAAAATTGTACTGGTCTGTCAGAAGTTAGTTTGCTTTGCTTTGTGTGTATCTATGTATGAAGATAAAATATCTTGGTATGTCTACATAACATGTCATATAGCCTTAGGTGTTAAATAAATGTGGATGTGCATGTGTGCGTGCGTGCATGCGTGTGTGTGTGTGTGTGTGTGTGTGTGTGTGTGTGATGGTGTTTTGAAAGAAAATGTCCCTCAAAGCAAGTAGCACAATTAAGATGTTTGTACTCATCTTGTTGGAGGAGGTTTGTCACTGTGGAAGTGGGGCTTGAGGTCTCATATTTGCTCAAGCCACATCTAGTGAGGCAGATCACTTCCTGTTGCCCATGAGTCAAGATATAAGCACTTTAAGCTCATTTTCTAGCCCTTTATTTGATTGCATGCTGCCCGGCTTCCTGCCCTGACAATAATGAACTAAACCTCTGAACTGTAAGCCATTCCACTAAATATATATATTTTTTTTTTAATAAGAGTTGCCGTGGTCATGGTTTCTCTACCCAGCAATAGGAACCATAACAGACAAACTGTGCCTTGAATTCTCACTTGGAAACCATTGCATTCTTAAAATATCAAGAACTTTTAAGGGGATGTGAAATGTTTGCTGAAATTAGGTTAGATATGTGACTGGCATAAACCCTTAAGATGATATAGTAGAATGGAATTCTACTGTCAGGATTTTTGTATATTTTCAACACACTAGAGATTCCTCACAGAGAACACCATAATGTGTCACTTTTGATCCATTAGTAATCAGCAACAATGTGTAAGGACCACATTAAGGAAACAAATTTATAAAGCACTTCTTCTTGGTGTAAATTAACCAAGAAGAATCCAAATTTGAATTCTCTACTTCTCTCTCCAAGTGTCTCCCACTGTTCTCCATTTGTTGTAGTCTGTGTCTGCCTGAATATTGTCTTTTACTGTCTGTTCCTATGTCTGTTTCTGTAACTAACAAAGGGTTCTGTTTTCACTTTTATTGAAGAGCATAGAAATCATATGGAGAAGAAATAAGGGATACCTCACAGAAAATGTTAACAGTTTTACAAGGGAATAAGTTTCCAACTGACCCAGATAAACACATTAATATATCAAGCAATATTTGTATGTTTTATCCAACATTAGTGGTAAATATTCATTTTATAAGGCTTGCTATGTCTTATTTGCATTTCACAGCAAATATTAGACTACAACACATACAAAAACACATGCATTTCCATCTGGATCAGGGCCCTGGAAGAGTACATGATTTATGAATAAAGCTCTGTATTAGCTTAGTTTATAAACACTGAAGACTGGAAATCCGAGGCAAGTAAGGTTGATTGTTAACATTGTTCTCCTAAATGTAGTTTAGACAAACAAGATGAGTTCACAGTATAGGAAAACAGACTCAAGTCTTAAGTGACCTCAAGATGTCTCATTAACTCTAGCTGTGACATCCAGCAAAAGCCCCAGTCTCTTAGAATGTAAAAATATTTTCATAATGGTACAATGCTGTAGTGTGTAGTGTGTGTAGTGTGTCAGCCTTTATGACCTATCACTGTATGTTCACAATACAGAAGAAAAAGAATTTAGGATGTAAAATTAGAGGTAAACATGTGACTAATGACTGGCTGTGCTAGAACTACTGAGATATATTTCCAAGAAATATGCCTTAAAAAAAAAAGTAAAGTCCATGACTGAAATCTGAGTGTTAACCGACCCTGTTGGACATCATCATCAGTCTACACCTGGCTTCTGGTCAGGAAGCAAGCTTCCATGCCACTTTTTGGCTTTCTGGTTTTTGTTTGTTTGTTTGTTTGTTTTCATGAAAACCAAAATGTAGAAGAGTACTTGGGAGATGTCTGAGGAAGTAAGTCAATCACTGAACCAATTGAGGACCTGAGCTGAGCTTTCCAGAAAGCTAGGTGTGGGAGATTGTGTCTATCATCTCAGTACTCTTAAGGCAAATAGGAATGGGGGACAAGAATTCTAGAAGCTATGGCCAGTTAGCCTGGCACATAAAGCAGCAAGACACACTGTCTTAAACCCAACACCTCTGAGCTGCATACATGCACACTCACGGACACACACACATACATACATATACACTCATATATGTATACAAACACATACGTGTTTATACACACAATCACATTACACACATTAAAACATGTACACACATACATATATGTACACACATTCATACACACATGCATAATAATACACAATAATAAAACTAAACTAAAATAAGATTATTGGAAAATAAAAGTTGACAGGATCAGGATAGAGACATACATAAGTCATTAATATGTAGAGTGTTTACTTCAAACAAACAAGGCCCTGGGATAAAAATCTCAGTGTTGAAGCAAATCCATAAGGGTTCAAAAAGGTCAAGGGATACAGAATTTACTCAGATATTCCACTTATATTTAATATTCAGCTATTAAATATTTAGCACAGCTATATTATATAGATGCAACATATTGCAAACCATTGAGAAAGTGAATTATTGTCCCAGTATTTTGTACAATTTAGTTAAATAAATTGAACTGGGTACTCAGCTAGGCAACTACCTATGTCTACTATAGTTATTAGCAAGAAGTAAAGGACCCATAGCTAATTATCATTATTTGTAGTAGTTGAGATCTATAAAGTTATTGTCAGCACTGTATTAGTGAACAGTGACTCTGTGAGGATATGTTTCAAATATAATAAAAAAAGTCTGAAATATCAGAGGACATATCCACCTCTTCCTGTGTTTTTTTGTTTGTTTGTTTGTTTTGTTTTGTTTTTCCAGACAGAGTTTTCTGTGTAACAGTCCTGACACTTGCTTTGAAGACCAGGCTGGCTTTGAACTCACAGAGATTCTCTTGCCTCTGCTTCTCAAGTGCTGGAAATAACAGTGTGAGCCATGGCTTCTTCTGCCTGCTTTGTCTCTCTATGCCTGCCTTAAATACCTTCTTTGCTCAGCTAAGGAGTTGCACCACCACTGCCTGCCTGGGTGCCTGGAACTCCTTCTGTAAACTAAGGTAACCTCAAACCCAGATTTGATTGGATTAAGGGAATAAGTCACCACTCCCAGATATTCCCTGGGCTTGGATTAAAGGTATGAGTTACCACTCTCTGATTCTCCTAGACTGACTGAGGGTAGATCCCTCTGGTATCTCCGACTGTTTTTGTTATATTTGAAATATATCCCCACATGAATCATTCCTCAGAGATATGCACTCATCAACTTCCAGTACACAACTGTTCTTATTTATGACTTGTTCTTTCAAAGACACTTTATTTACTATATATTGTTATCAAGACTTGTGAAAATTACCTTCAACAACAGATTGTATCTTGCCCTGCCCGCTGCTGAAGAAGAAATCTTGACACACATATTTCCTCCAGAAGACACATCACAGCCTTTTTGTTATGAGTAACATTGGGAAGTTCTTCAGTGCTAGGCTTAGAGAACATTGATAAAGGTAAAAGTAGTATGTGACAAGTACAAGATCATGAAACATGTACCAAAATATTTCAGCATACATCTTGTCTAATGTAGGAGAGTGTATACTGTGACAGGCACAGCTTTGTGACATATCAGCCTGAAATGTGTCCACCCTGAAGCTGACATTTTGTCTCTTTGCACATGCCTGAGAAAGTCTCACATATGACATGAGAAGTGGTTTGAAGGCTACAGACAATCTAGTGAAAAGGAAAATCTCAATCATGAGTGAGTAAATAATGAGGGTCAACAGCAATGGTTTGGTGCTGTCAATTTGAGGGAAATGGGGAGGAGATTTGCTTTAAAATCACTGATTGATCTCAGAGATTGGAAACAGGAGGATCAATAATTCAGGTTAGCCCACACCATACACACAGACACACATGCACAAACACACAGAGACAGCAAACTGGTGAGAGACAGAGAAAAGTGGAAACGGAAAGTTAGTTTAGTGACTAAAACACTTTCTGGGCAGATATGAATATCTGAGTTTGTGGCTCTAGATGTCATCTAAAACCAGATATTGCCATGCATAGCCACAATACAGTGCTTATATGAGGAGGTAAGGGGCAAATGTGACAATACCTATATTGTCCTTCATATATTAGCCTTTAATATGTAGTAACATTGTAAAACATACTGAGTTAAACAAAAATAAAACCTTCCAAATAGTGTAAAACATCCCAAGATGTTTTCTTAACATTAAAACTTATTATCAAAACATATATTCTCACCATTATTAATTAAATTTTAACATTAAAATTGTGTTATGTAAGGAAACAGCAAGCAAAGATGGCCCTAATATATGTCCACCATTATATCACTAGAGAAACTAGACTGCCACTGACACAGGGACAACAGTGACTGAACACAGGAGCAGAAAATAGAAACACGTCTTTGTTTCCTGAAAACAAAAATGGGATAAATAATCAATAAAAGTATCAAGATCTTTTTTCTAAATCAGGAGTTACCATATAAAAACCTAACTATATTATATATACCATTTATAACTATAAAATAGTTAAAAATAAAATATATAATTATAGAAAATATTAAGTATTTAAAATTTTTATGAAACCTCAATAATTTTGTTATAAAAGTATGAAAATCTAAAAAAACGTTTAAAGGGAAAATAAACAAATGTAAAATTGTGATGAATATCTTGGTCTCATTTCTTTTGCTGTGATATTCTGGCAAAAATATGCTGCCAAAAACAAGTTAGAGGAAAGTTAGTTTTTTCTATTTCAGTGGTTAACGTTATAGTCCACCACAATCTTGAGACAGCTGATCACATAGCATGCATAGTCAGGAAGAAAAAAGGAAGAAATCAATGCACGCATGCTAAAACACACCTTCCTTACTCAACTCTTATACAGCCTAGAGAATGGTGCCACACACAGTGTTCTGGCTATTCCAACCTCAATTAACATGGTCAAGTCAATACCCCACATACACACCCAACTGATCTAGACAGTCCTATTTGAGTCTCTATTTCTATATGGTTTTAGATTATGTCAAATTGAGAATTAACATTGATATGTAAAGATTTGCTCCCTGGAGTAATGTTAATGGGAAGTTTTGAACCTTGAGAAGGTAAAGCCTACTGTGAGGTCTTTAGGTTATCTGAGAGTTGTTATGGGTTTTCATCCCCTTCACACTTCTCCATGTTTACTTCTTGGTCCTGATATGAGGAGCTTCACTTTGCTTCACATTCTTACCATGATGTGCCATCTTGGAACAGGGTAAAAACTGTAAATTAAGGAGTAGAGCTTCCAAAACTAAGCATCCAAATCACCTTTTTCCAGCTTTTAAAAAATCTCTTTTTCAAAAGTCTCTCTCTTTCTCTTTCTCTCTCTCTGTGTTTGTCTCTGTCTCTCTCTCCCTGTCTCTTTGCCCCTGTCTCTGTCTCTCTCTCTGTCTCTCTCTCAGGATGTGTGTATGTGTGTGTGTGCTATAACAGTAAGAACACTTAAACACTGAGCACCTCTCCAATTCTACCTCCTCTCTAAATGTAGCTATCTCATGTGTTTCATTGATATGACCAGGATACTATATTACAGTCATTTAATATTGTTGCATTGTATAACTTTCAGAAAAAAATGTATATATTACATCACTCAGAATGTATTAGCTTCTTTACTTAGTATAGTGTTTCTCAATTTCACTCATGCCTTTGTAAATATTGCTTATTGTTTCGTCTATATTACTTGTGATTGTCTTTCACTGTTGATGTAATAGTATGCTCTTCATTCACATGTTTAAAGATATTGGGAAGCTTCCAGGTTGAAGCTAAAACAAATGAGCTGCTATGATTGTATTTGCACAAGCCTAAAACGAGCATTTCTGGGTATATGGCTTTATGATTGGTATGTGGTTTCTAAAGGACTTCCCACTGGAGAGATGGCTCAGTGATTAAAAGCACTTGTTGCACTTGGAGTAGACCTGGGTTCAATTCCCAACACCTACACTGTGGTTCACTACTATCTGTAGCTCCAGTTCCAGTGTATCTGATGCACTCTGACTTCTCTGGGCACAAAGCATGCACATGGTATTCATACATACATGCAGGCAAAACATTCACACATATAAATAAATAAATAAATGTGTAAAGAGAGATATTATGGATAGATAAAATTAAAAAATAATAATTTTTGCACTAACTTCCAAAGTGTCTACAAAACTTTAATTCTTATAGAAATGCCTGAAGTTCCAGCTTCTTCTATCCTTACCAACTAATGATAGTGAAATGATAATTTGCTCAGGACTCCCAAGACCATGTTCCCCAAACAAAAGAGATTTATTTGGCCCACAGAAACAGAGGGCAGGAGATATGAGACAAAGACAAGAAATATAGGGTGATGGAGAAGGAGAAAGGAACAAGGAAGGAGATATGGGTATTTGTCCCTGAGCATAAGACAAAGGACTGCTTCTAGATAGAGAGGGGACAGACATGGCCTGTAAAACAATGGCAGTTTATAATGGTAAATGAGGAATCAAGTATTAGGATAAGGTATTTCTTTTAATTGGGCATGTTAACTAGGTGAACCAAAGGGGACTTTTGACTGCTGAGCTTCAATACTTTGATAGCTGAACCTTGGTAGGTAGCTTCAGGAAGAAGAAATTGCCAAATAAGGAAATGGACCTTTATGATGCTAGCTTTAGTAATGTAATCTGACTGTTTGTAACAAGGCATAGGCAATGGGGGATAAGAACAAGACATGCCAGATCCATGTTTCATCATGCTTGAGCTGGCTAGAGTTCCCTCATCCCACTTTTTTTTTTAAAAAAATATTATTAGCTTGCTTGGTGTTGAGCATCATTCTTTCTGGATGCTCATGACATTTGAGTGTCATTGTTAAGCAACCCAAGGAAATGGGTTTCTGGTCAAGGTCAGGAAGTATAGGGTATTTCACTTGTAGTACAGGGAAGTGAGGTCTATGAGATAGACCAGGATTCTGAGTAAACAGCTGGTGCTGGTAAATTGTAGTTGCTGGAGAAGTCTGTATCTGATTTGTAATTTTGGAGCAATAGATAGACTCAGAAAATAGATAAAGTTAAGAAATTTAGGGAAAAAACTGATTTGAGTGTACATTTGAAACTGTTATGTTACTGGTTGTTGGAAAGAGGAGTTCCAAGACCAGAGAAGTCTCAACACTTTAGCAATAGGCAATAGGCAGAAAAACTTAGGCTATTGGTTGGCAGAAGAACTTATTTGGAGTCTGTCTGAGAGTTGTTAAAAAGAGACAGAAAAATTTAAATTGCCTATATACAAGGTTAATTGGGGAACAACAGGGTCTGGTTGTGTTGGAGGGAGTGAAAGCTGAAAGGCTTTTATTACATCAGAATGTCTTTGTTGCGATATTTAGGTGGGTTTTAAAATTGAAATATTTTAGGAACATGGGTCATTGGTGTGGCTTTTGACCAACAATGAGAGGGATGATCTATAAGAGATTTAGGGATAAGGATTAGGTGAGGAGAGGGATAAGGCAGTCTAAAGTGATGTGCTTACGTGTTATATGAGAGACAATTCAACATAGGTGACTTGGAGAGAAGAGAGTTGTGCTTTGAAAGGTTACAACTGGTAACCTCTAGAGCTGAGGAAATTGAGGAGTGACATGGTATCAGATTGGATATCAGAGAAGGAGGGACTATAAGAGAGCAGTATTCTAAAACAGGCAGAAGGAAAAAAGGGGGAGAAGGCAGGCTAAGTTTTTAGTGAGTATCTGGCCAAAAAAGTTGGAACAGTTTCTGAATCCATAGGGATGGTGAGTTTAGGTCAGTTGTCATTGTTGTTGAATATCAGGTTTGTCCAAGTGAAGGCAAAAATGGTCTTGGAGTGGATATTCAAAATAATTGAGAAGAAAGCATCTTTAAGATTTAGAACTGAAAAGTGAGTGGTGTTGTCCAGTGGCATTGTAGAAAATAGCTTAATGGGTGGAGACTTAAGAGTGTATTTGGACAACAGCTAGTGGAGCAAAAGTCCTGGATTATTCGGAAGGTTTTGCTAGATTTTTTTATTCACTGTTAATATGGGATTAATGATGAGTTTTTGGCCTAAGCATAGGTTTATTAAAGGTGGGGAGTACTGGGGTTTAGAGATGTAGGCAGAAGGGTCTTTAAGTATAATAGAGGGGAGCTTAAGATGTACAGCTAGGAAATGAAAGGTGGCATCCCATAGAATGGAGTTGACGACAAAAGTGTGCAGAGAATAAGAGGGTCTATGGGATTTTGTGAAATGAGGAGCTACAAATGAAGGCTGGCGAAAGAAAGAGGAGGGACGCAGGAGTGTCCTGGGAGCTTTTGTTGGAGAAAAAAAGCACAATTTGTTAATTCTGCAGAGGACATGCTTTCACAGAAACAAAATAGGACATGAATAAATGAAGAGGCAAAACCTTGAAAGAAGCAAGTTAATAGAAATGCCTAGAGGGATCTGGAGGACTATGGGTGAGGGAGAAGGGTGAGTGGGACCCTGCCTTAGCATTTTATTGCTGTGAAGAGACACTATGATCATGGTAACTCTTATAAAGGCAAACATGTAATTGGAACTCATTTCTATGTTGAGAAGTTTGGTTCACTATTGTCATTGTGAGAAGCATGACAGTATACAGGTAGACATGGTGTTGGAGAAGGAGGTGAGAACTCTACATCAAGGTCAGAGGAGACTGAGCCACACTAGGCATAGTTAGAGTATATGAGGCCTCAAAGTCCTCCCCCATAGTAACATGCTTCCTTCAGCAAGGCCACATCTCTTTGTAGTCCCACTTCCTGTGAGCCAACCAGTCACACACATGAGTCTATGGGAGCCATATCTATTCAAACCTCCACTGATCCAGACAGCCAGACAGCATAGAGAGAAGGCAAGAAATCTGAAAGAAGTGTTTATATACCTGAAGTTTATCAGACCCATAAAAGACTTGCTTAAGACTTCATATCCTCAGACCTTCATATACATTCTTAGGCCTGCAAAACTTATATCATTCATTTTTCCTTTGTTGAACTAACTTATTTGTCTATTTCCCACAACCTTTAGAAACTTCAAATCTTTCTTAGTCTGAAAGGTAAACTATACACATGAAATGAAGTGACCTTGCAGCTGGCTGTTTGCTGTAGTTAAAGCTACAGTTTGTCGTCAATATCATCAGAGTTCTGTGAAGGATAAGCTTGGGTAGGAAGTGCAATTTAAATGTTTTTGTTTCAATTAAAATAGCAGAGCCTCACTTAAACTGTTGTTTGAGGCTTAGATAATTCATTTCAGAAACAGTTGGTCTTGAGTTGTCAGAAAAAAACAGTGCTTACTCTTCAGTTGCTACACAGAGCAGCAGGCCTTTGGTTGTTAAATTCAGGTCTGAGGAATTTTTTTCCTGATAGGAACAACTTCATAAACTTGGTCTTAACTTTGAAAAGGCAAGGTACAGAATTCAATTCAGAAGAGTCCACTTTGTGCAGGTCCCTGGCAGCAGATGAGGCATGGGACAGGTGCCCAGTGATTAGGGTTCTCACAGTCCAAATGGAATTGTCAATGCACTTTCCCATTTATTTTCTTTTGAAATCTTAAAGTTTCTTGTTAAGAGGGTATCTCTGTCTATTGTGGAAAGTTATTATTGAAAATTTTAATGAGTTTGAGCACCATGTATTCATTAAGTATACTTAATATTAGACTTAATTTTGAAAACGTACAGGAGGCTAAATAAAGCTTATTATTTCTGAAGTCAACTCTTTGTTTTGCTGTTACAGAAAACACGTATATCACAGCTTTTAACCAGAAGGCAGTCAAGACAGGAAAGGGTTAATGAATTCAGAAAGTGACAAAGACCTTGGTGGAGGGATGTCTGGGATTAGAAGACCATAAATTATATTATAGCTGGAATGGTAAATAGTACAGAATTTGTCTTCAGGATGGGGTGGGACCTGTGACAGTAGCATCAGAGAAGGACCTGACATGGGAACAAGTGTAGGCCTGACAGCCAAGGCTGAGGGGAGCCTGGAATCTGGAATTTGTTTTAAGACAAGAAGAAGGTAAGATTGTGGTGAAAGAGCAGGAGATTTTGGAATGATGGCAGTGAAGAAGAGATGGGAGTACTGGAGCTGTGCAAGTGAAGCAAGCCCTCAGAGCCATGGAAGCAGAAGTTAGGGAGGGTCACAGTAACCCAGACACCAACTTAAAAAAGTTCCAGTACTTCCAAGAGGAAGCTTAGGATAGAAAGACATCTTAGATGCCCAGGAGGGCCTAATGAAAAACATTTGGTCACTGTGGCCTAGACATGGACCTAAAGAAACTATAGCTCCTATTGGCATGGGAAAGATGATCTGCAGTTGAGGAGTTACTATAGCTTAGGCAGGCTGGAAGGAAGTAGAGGAACCCTGGAAGCTGTGAGGAGTTGGAAGGGTGGCATTGGCTGCAGCAGCTTCAGCCTGTGGCTATGGCCTGCAGCTTCTGTGCTGAGGATGAAGAGGGGAAGCAGGACAGTTCTGCAGCATAAAAACTGGTGGTCACAGACTGCCTGGCAGTTAGGATTCCTGCAGCATGCAAAGGATTAAATAGGCCATAAAATGGTACAAAAGTTTACAAAGGACTTTGGAAAAGTTCAGAGACTAGGAGAGTCACTCAGAGAGTGTGAAGCATACAGAAGAAAAAGGAGAGCCACATTCACCTGAATTCACCCACAGGAATGAAAGCTGTTTTGGCTACTAAAGTGTCCTATTAATATGAATTTTTTGGGTATATGAACCTTTCTATCACCAGTGGAAGCTATTGAGCCTAATCAAAAGACCAGACATCCCTGTGTATCTGGAGAGATCTTTAGAACAGAAGGATTATTGCCCAAACTCTGCCATCTACAGAGAGACCCCAATGGATGTGAAGAAGAATCCAGTCTAGGACCTGACAGCAGATCCAATAGTCCAACCACCAGCAGTAAAAGGACAGCTCAGCCTCACTGAAGTGAACCCTGAACTAAAATGTGCTTATTCGAGAGAAGGAATGATGGGAGTTTTAAAGGGAAAATAGCAAATTGGCTGCTGGTGGAGGGAGAGGGCTGGTGCCTGGAGGCCTAAATTTGCAGGGAACTAGGCTAAGGAGCAGTCTTGTATGTCAATATCCAAGAAACACCATCATATGAAAGGATCAGTATGGGCTCAGGACCCCTAAATTAAAGTCCTCTGCACAAAAATTTATTTGCAGCGGCGAAACAGAGAGCAGGGAATAAGACAAAGACAGGATAGAGAGAGTAATGAAGAAAGGGACGGGAACAAGGGAGAGAGGAAGCTCTTTGTCCCAGAAGGAAAAGGGATTGCCTCTGGATAAAGGGGGGGGTAGATATGGCCCATAGAAAACTGGAGTTTATAAAAGCAGAAAGTCTGTGCTAGGATAGAGTGTTTGGTTTTAATTGGTCATGCTAATTAGGTGAGCCAAAGAGGCTTTGTGATTTCTGAACTTCAATACTTCCAGAACTGAACATTGGTCTCAGGGGGAGGAAGTGGCCAAATAAGGGAATGGACCTTGAGGTCTAATGTGAGGAATGCATCTTAGTCAGGATTTTTATTGCTGTGAAAGACAAAGGCAAATATTTAAAACATTTAATTAGGGTGGCTGGCTTACAGTTGAAGAGGTTGAGTTCATTATCATCATGACGGGGAAAAAGAAGGCCCATGTGCAAGCCAATGTGGTATTGGAGATGTCTCACTCACTGGGCTGTATTCTGAGCATGGGAAACCTAAAGCCTAACCCCATAGTGACACACTCCAACAAGGCCATAGGCATTCCCTATGAGATTATGGAGAGCAACAACATTCAAACCACTACAGAATATAATCTAAGATTTTTTAGCAAGGCAGAGGTAAAGGACAAGAAGTTGGTCATGCCCTGCCAGAGTTTGCTATGCTTGAGCTGGCTAGAATCCACATAGGCAGGGCTTTTCCATTATTCATCTTCTTAGTATTATTTCAGTTTTTTTCTTTTATTGAAGATATGTTTTTACATAAAATATTTCTGATTACAGTTTTTCCTCCCCTCTTTTCCTTCCAGTTCTTCCCCACATCTCTTCCCTTCTGAAGCCATACACTTTATGCCTCTCATTACAATACAAACAGACATTTAAGGATTAATAATAAAATAAGACAAACTACAACCAAATAAATCAAAATATGATAAAACACCAAAGGGCTGAAGGAGACCCAAAGAAAAAGAACAAAAAATGCATACAGATACAGAAACATGAGACACACATGTTTGCACACATGGGAATATCATAACAACCTAAACCAAACCCATGATATACAAATAAATACCTGTAAGGAAACAAAACAAATTTCCATACTGACAAGAAACCAATGAGTGCCAAAGACATTGTTGAGCTTGTTTGGTGCTCACCATCTTACAGATTTCAATGTGCTTTGTTTGATGGCTTCTTTCAATTTTGTTTGTATATTATAATGACTCCTGTTTTGGGAGTCATATCCTGTGTTTTCTGATCACTTGCATATGTGTGATGCAGTGTCCATAGCACCACCTAAAAACATTCCTTAGAATAGGAAAGGGCCCAGTGGGAAAGAAGGGGTAAGAGAGGATAAAGGAGAAAAGGAAGCAGCAGACTTTAGCATTAATTACAACTAACAAGCTTACTTGGAAAATTTGGGGGCATAAAGAATAAGAAAGTAGAACAAGAGCCTGCCCCTGACCTAAGACAACAGAGCTAAAACTGAACTACTGACTCTGGCTTCTAAGAAAAGATGCTGTATCTCACTCACTCATGGAAAGGGGGAATGTTTGCTCTTCTCATTCAAAACTGACCACAAATGATATCCACTTAGACAGCAAGTTATTTTTGCAAAAGGTAAAACCATCTTCATTAAAGCCTGCAAGTTCAGCTTTGGTAAAACTTGCTTAGCTTCATGAAAACTCTCCTTTCAGATGGGGATGAGGATAAAGACACCATAGGATGTTCACAGGATTATGACAATGCCTACCCTATAGAAACTGAAAGATTTCTGATTGATGCTGGGCTTCTTTAAGTATTAGCTAGAGGCTCACAGCACAGTGTTAAATGAAGTTTTTCCATTTTCTTCCCGTGTTAATAATTTTTCATTAGGGAAGGGTGAACCCATTAACAACGATAATGGTATGAATGGTCAAAGAGATGATATTCTGAAAGACAATATTTAATGAAATAATTATCATTCATCTCATTTGTTAGAGTGATTTCTTTGGCTTTAATATTATTTACATATTTTGTTATCTGATATATGTTTATATTTCTCATAATTTATCGAGTATCTGTGTGTATGCATGAATGTGTACATACATGTGTGAATCTGAAGGCCAGAGGTTAAAATTGTATGTCATTCTCAATCACTCCCTAGCTTATTTCTTGACCAACTTTCCTTCACTGTGTGTAAAGTTCATTAACATATTGACACTGAGATCCAGACTCCTTACGTCTTCACTTACCACCACCCAGGTTACAGATGCACACCACCATATTCAGTTTTACATGGGTACTGGCAATCTGAACATAGATACTCATGATTGCATGTAAGACACATTTTTACTGAGTTCCCATTCCCATATGACATATACTTTTAGTAATATGTTTCAAATATAAAAGTCCTAGATTTTATGAGGCATAGTTATTTGTAGGCAGAGTTTACCCACAAGGACACCAATATCAGATAGATATTTATTAAAATATAAACCCACACTCACGGTACAGGTAACAGATTACAGTAGCACCTGAACAGGAACTGGAGTCTGCAGACGGACGGACGATGGGATCCTCCCTCCAGCAGCCAGGAACCAGGAAGAGAGCCTCCCAGCGTCCCAGCAGCCCCTTATCAATGGGGTTGGCCACACCCCCCCAGGAGCCCGGGACCCTGGATAAGCTTCTTTGGACCTTATCAGCTGACACCTGAATCCCACAACATCTCCCCCCTTTTTCTAACTAAGAAGGTTCTAAACTAAGACTATGTACAGTAGGAATTATTATGAGGTAGTATCTAGGAGAGGTCAAAGTATAATTGCTAATCAAAGCCTAACTTATATAAGGTACATCTAATAGTTCTAGAATATTGGTAGATAGTAGGGTGTATAGATTATTTTAAAGGGTTAATCTGGGAAAGTGAGAATCTAACACCTGAGTGTTCTTATCTATGGGATACTAGGGTGAAAACCTTAAACATCTATTCTTCAACCTCTTCAAGACCTGAGAAGGAAGGTGAATTTGTCTGAAAGACAGAAGTATATGGAAGTAGTTACTTCCAAAATTTGGGAGAGGACAGCAACACAGCTACCTGGACATCACCTCTGGATTTGTGCACCATTAGCGCATCTATCGGATTGGCTATAGGCCCATGGTATCTGACAGATCTTTTCACAAGCAGAACAATTTTGAAGGGACTGTCTTATCCTGTCTAGGCAGGTTTCGTAAGTCTCCATCTATCAACTTGTTCATCCAGCTTGACATCATGTGTGTACTGTCAGCAATCAAGGTAAGGACAGTTCCTTACTCAACCGGCCATTTTTTGCCAAAAGGACCAACTCCAATGGAGTATCTTTGATGCTCAACACCATCTTGTGAAGGGAGCAGTGACACCAGGAGTCGTCGTGTCTCTCGTGGCCGAATTTTAAATGTTAAATGCCATATTCTCTGGGTCTATGAAACGGTTGAAGATTCTTGTCCATCTATGATATTCTAACCTGTATCTGACATGACTGGGATATGATACCTAAAATAGTGTTGACTGCAGATCTTATCGTCTTAAGGAATAAACCCTGTACTAAAAATTAGAATACCTATATAAGGGGTGTACAATCTCTGAACAATGACCCTTAGTAGAACTATCAAACATTAGCCAGGGGTATTTTACCAGGTAAAGTGTCCACAGCATTTTAGACATGTAAATACATATATATCATACAAACAGAGGTATATAAAACATCTTGTGCATATATCATAACTAGTGCAATCATACATTATATCTAGTATAGTTAAATGAAGGTAGTAATTGCATAGTATACATGACAATGATGTGCAAATATTTTAAACAAAGGTAGAAGCATACATAAAATATAGCAATTTCAGATTCAGCTTTACATAATAGTTACAGATTCAGATTTATATCGAAGTACAAGTTGCTTTGGTTACATAAAACAATCTCAGATTAAACTTTGTACCAATGTACAAATTATCACAATTAAACATATAAAATGATTTCGCATTAGTATCAATATACAGATATCTATGACAGTGCAAATTGTCTTTAGCTTAGCCCATACATTCAGCTAAAATGAAGTATAGGTAGGTAGAACAGTCTACCTTTATCTATCCTATCTATTCCCCCTCTCTTCTTCAAAAAAAGATCTCTGATGCTATATTATAGTTTTGTCTTTTACCCAGTTTTACCCACTACCTTTGGAGCATAAAACTTATTGGGAAAGGGGGCGTAGTCGTTTATAAGGTTGCTTCCTGCTGACTTAAGGGCGATGGCATCTCTTTGGGATCCTGTAAAAGCTAAAACAATGGTTAGTTCTTAATGGACTGACCACATACATCTATAACCATTTTTAGGATAGTGGTTAACTCCATCTGGAAACTTAATTAGCAGTGTGATCTGAAGGATAATCATAAGGAGCTATCTTGCAGCTGTTTTTGAATAACCTATTTTTTGAAAGCAATTATTGATTGGTGCGCACCAGGTTCTTGATTTTTCTATTTTTGTCTCTGTCTGTCTGTCTATCTGTCTCTTATTCTCTCTCTCTCATACTCTTTCTTTTATTTTTGTTTTATTAGCAGGAGTTGTTCCGGTGGAGGCCCCATCTCGGTTCCAGATTCTTTGTAGATAGCTGATAGGAGGAAATGTTATTTACAGTGGAAAACTTAAGCATTGTCGATATTCAAAAGATATTTATATCTTTCATGACTTTAGGAGACTGGAAGCAGACAGAATGAGATGTTTGAGAGGTACAGAAACAGGGAGGAACAAGGATTAAGATGAAGTCACAGTAATATTGGTCCCTAAATATTTTGCCTTCTGTCTCACACCAGGTGGCTTTTATGATGTGAGACAGAATTTTTCATATTCCTTTACCAATATGCTTGGGTTTAGAGAGGGAGAAAGCCACAAGTTCCCAATCCAAATCCAGCCTTATTAATAGTCAAATCAGGACCATTTTTTTTGAGGTGTAGATGCAAGATGTAAAGCAGTAAAAATTGAGAAATTACCCAGTAGTGCATGTGTGTATCAGTTGGTCTCGTAGTCCGTCTTGTACATTCCTTAATCATCAGTCTGTCTTCTATTGCAGGTGAGTAATTATTCAATGTTTAGTCAATGCCGTAAAAATAGTTGTATCCATTTTCCTGTAAAGACAAAACTGAGAGACCCTGCCCCAGGTTTGTTAAGTGTGATTTCCTTACCACGCATCCGTTTGTCATGTCAAGGATGAGCAGTTACTTTTCTTGTTCAGGAAGAGACTCCTTTTCGAAGCGGGCTTTTATTAGTTTTGTCGGTACCCATATCTTTTCTGTCCCTGTTGAAACAAGAGCAAAACCCCTACCCCATCGAAGCACATACCCTGGCTTCCATTCAGAAGTCAACACATCTTTGAAGTAAATGGGTTGATTTAACTCAGAAGATTTCTCTACTACCCAATGTCTCTCAGCAGCTGAAGTTCCCTTTTCATCAGCGTTAAGAAAATTTAAAGTCAATAAGGCACTGTGCAACCTCTCTCTGGGTTTTTTCATTTCTTTCTTTTGTTTATAAAGCATCTCTTTTAATGTGCGGTGAGATCTCTCCACGACTGCCTGTCCTGTAGGATTGTGTGGTATCCCTGTAGTATGCTTTATATCATAGTATGCAAAAATTATCTTCATTTTTCGGGAGACGTAAGCTGGGGCATTGTCAGTCTTAATCTGAGTGGGAATTCCCATTATGGCCATGGCTTCCAAAAGGTGAGTAAGTACAGCATCAGCATTTTCAGAACTCAGGGCAGTCGCCCATTGCATTCCAGAATAGGTGTCAATAGTATGATGTACATATTTCATCTTTCCGAATTCTGGAAAGTGAAACACATCCATTTGCCATATCTCATTTCCGTGTGTACCCTTAGGATTAGTTCCTGCAGGTAAAGATGGTTGGTTATAGAAAGAGCAAGTGTCACATTTTTTTACTATTTCCTTTGCTTCAATCCAAGTGATGGGAAAACTCCTTTTCAGCCCTTTGCTGTTAACATGATGTTTTTCATGAAATTCGGTGGCCTTTAGCACGCTTCCTATTAGCAACCGATCTATTTCCTCATTACCCTGCGCTAGAGGGCCTGGGAGGCCCGTGTGTGCCCTGATATGTGTTATGTACATAGGATGTATCCTACCTCTGATGATATCTTGTAGTTGTATGAATAGTAAGGTCAAGTCTGTATCATCGTGAATGAAGTCAGCAGTTTCAATATGTGAAACAACTCTTTCTGCATATTGAGAGTCAGTAATTAAGTTAAGAGGCTCTGTGAAATCCAACAACACCATAATAATCGCATATAGTTCTGACTTTTGAACAGAGTTATAAGGGCTCTGAGCCACTTTAGTTAGGTTTTCAGACTTGTAGACAGCCTTCCCTAAATTGTTTGCATCTGTATAAAATATAGGGGCTCCAGAAATTGGTTCATCCTGTACTACACGAGGAAAGATCCAATTAGTTTCCTTTATAAATTGAATTCTCTTGTTTTGGGGATATTTATTATTAATTTCTCCTAAAAAGTCACTGCAAGCCTTTTGCCAAGGTTCACTGTCTGCCCATAATCGTTCAATTTCTTCATTAGTCAGAGGCACAACAATTTCTGCAGGGTCCTTTCCAGTCAATTGGCGGAGTCTCAATTTACCTTTAAAAATCAGATCAGCAATTTTTTCGATATATGTCTTCATCTTTTTGCTTGGCCTATGTGGCAGAAATATCCATTCTAATATGATGCTTTCTCTTTGCATTAAGATTCCTGTTGGAGATTGTCTTGAGGGTAAAATAACAAGTATGCATTCCAGGTCTGGATCCACACGATCCACATGTGTTTCTTGAAGTTTTCTTTCTACCAACTCTAATTCTTTCTCGGCCTCATCAGATAGTTTTCTTGGACTATTTAAACCCTTGTCACCTTCTAAAGTCTTGAATAAATTAACTAGTTCATAGTTTTTTATACCAATCATGGGCCGTATATGAGCAATATCTCCTAGTAGCTTTTGAAAATCGTTAAGAGTCTTCAATTTATCTCTATTTAATTTTACTTTTTGTGGCCTAATTTTTTGTAAACCTATCTTATATCCTAAATAATTGATAGAATCTCCCCTCTGTACTTTTTCTGGAGCAATTTGCAGTCCCCAATTAGGCAATACTTTCTGTAGTTCTTCAAACAATGTTTCTAATGTCTGTGGGTTTGGGTCTGCCAACAAAATATCATCCATATAATGGTAAATGATAGATTGTGGGAAGCGCTTGCGCAGTATTTCTAGTGGTTGTTGTACAAAATATTGGCATAAGGTGGGACTATTTAACATTCCTTGGGGCAGGACTCTCCATTGGTACCTCTTAGCTGGCCCTGAAGTATTAAGAGTAGGCACTGTAAAAGCAAATTTCTCTTTGTCTTGTTCTTGTAAAGGTATGGTAAAAAAACAATCTTTCAAGTCAATAACTGTAATAGGCAATCCTTTATGTAACAGAGAAGGCAGGGGAATACCAGATTGTAAGGAGCCCATAGGTTGAATCACCTTATTAATTGCTCTTAAATCTGTCACCATCCTCCATTTTCCAGATTTCTTCTTGACAACAAAAACAGGAGAATTCCACGGACTGGTTGATTCTTCAATATGCTGAGCCTGTAACTGCTCCTGTACCAACTGTTCCAAAGCCTGAAGTTTTTCTTTTGTCAAAGGCCATTGTTGAACCCAAATAGGCTTTTCCGTTAACCATTTCAAAGGCAGTGCTGTGAGTGTCTTATTAAGAGGGCAATTCTTTTGTACAACTTGAATGGCTGGTGAATTTTTGTCATTTTTGGAAACATAATTGAGCCTCCGGCTGACATCATAACCAGGAGGGATTTTAATCTGGGTATTCCATTGCATTAGGAGGTCGCGACCCCACAGATTCACTGCTATATCAGCCATATATGGCTTCAACCGTCCTTTCTGACCTTCTGGTCCTATGCATTCAAGCCACCTCACACTCTGTTTCACCTGAGATATTGTTCCAATACCCAGAAATTGGATATCTACTGTCTGTAAAGGCCATCTCGGATGCCAGGACTGTGGGGTTATGATCGAAACATCAGCCCCCATGTCGAATAAACCCTGGATATAAATATTGTCTATCCGTATCCCCAATTTTGGTCTTTGTTCATTTATCGAAGTCTGCCAAAATATTCGTTTCATAATTTTCTTTGGAGTTTCTGAATCTTCTTTTGAATTTATGTTATCATCTGATATTGTATGTTTTTCAAGATCAGGTATTGGGTGTTCTATTCGTCTTGAGAATGCTGGTCTTCTACTACGACCGGATATGATCTCACCATCCTCGAATTTGGAGTCTGATTTTGGGGGGCTTCCCGGGGAAAGCCCCGAAAGGCGTTTCCCGATGGCAGAGGGTTGCCTTCTTTATCTCTGGTAGATCTACATTCATTGGTCCAATGCCGTCCCTTGCCACATCTTCTGCATAATCCAGAAGGCAATGGCCTTCTGTTCGAATTAAACCTAGATCGGGCATCGTTTCCAAGAGTACTTTGTGTACAGTTTCATCTTATATGGCCTTGTCTACCACAGTTGAAACAAGTGATTCCTTGGTTCCTCTTCCTTACCTTATCAATGGCTTGGTCTACCCAATTGTCTTCATTACTATGGAGAGGTTCAGCATTGATTGTATATTGAATCCATTCTTCTAGAGGTGCAGCTCTGATTTTTAAAGGCAGAAGCATTCTTCTATATTCCGGATTAGAATGATCAAAGGCCAGAGAAAGTATTATTTGCTTTCTAGCTTCTGGATCTGATATTGCTCTATTTACAGCCGTGGTAAGCCTGTGTAGAAAGTCAGTATAAGGCTCTTTCAAACCTTGTTTGACCTTAGCATAATGCTCAACTTTTTGACCTGGGTCTAAAATCTTTTCCCATGCATTAAGTGCGGCCGTACGGCATAGCAATAAAGTATGTTCATCATAAGTAGTTTGAGTCTTCACGTCAGCAAACATTCCTTCACCAAGGATTTGGTCCTGAGAAGCAAAGAAACCCCTAATTCGTCCTTGGTGTTCTAAGGTCCTGGCTTCCTCTCTAAACCAGCTTCTCCACTGTAAGTTTTGACATTGGTCCAAGACAGCAGCTGTTAGCTGCATCCAACCGAAGGGGAGGATTCGGTTTTTTGCAGACCATGAATTCAGGAGCTGCTTTACATAAGTAGAGTGAATACCATACATGGATATTGCCTCTTTAAAATCTTTGATGTCTTTCATATGTAGTGGCTCATAACTATACTCTACATATTCTGAGGAACCCCCTGGTGCCATCTTTGTCTGTATAGTAGCTGGGAACAATAGTGGTGGTGAAGGGGGTATCCCTGTGATGTTTACAACTTTATGTAAAGTATTTCCAGTACCATAACACCCCATTGGGGGTTGACCTGAACTGTTCTGAGCATAAGATGTATCATTGCCCTTTTGTAGTGTTGCAATATGGTCCCCACATTCTTTCATTTTGGATATAATGGGTTCCCATTCTTGGATTTTGGACACTATGGATTCCCATTCCTGGAATTTGGACATTGCAGGTACAAATTCTTGTATTTCGGATACCATCTGTCTCAAAGTTTGACTTTCTTGATGAAGTAATCCTTCTAAAGACCTCGCCGAGTTAGCAATTTTGAGATCTACATCATTAACATAATTAATGATTTTCTCGTCCACTTTATTAATGTGGTCAACAAGTTTCTTGTTCTCATCAGTTACGTAGAGTTTATATTGTTCTCGTATAGTGCTGTCATAATGAGAAAGCTTGTTGTAATCAATTTGTAGAGTATCTATCGTTTTTGACATAGCAGAGTTTGAGAGTTGTAATTCACATACATTGGACAACAGCTGCCGATTTAAGTTCTGCATCTGCTTAACGTCATCTGACACCATAGCGTTTGATAATTCTATAATACCAAGTTTGGACTGTAATTGAAGGTTTGAATTCGTGACCTCAGTCATCACCCTTCTATTGTGGAACACAACATACAGAAACAGACCAAAAAATAGTAAAATTGGGGTATTGAATACCTCAAGATACTCATTTAAAAACTTGTCAACCATCGTGGAAAAATATATACCGAATTCCTCAAAAGAATAGTTGTCAGCCATTACCTCAATCCAGGTGCAATGATGCTGTGTGGTCAGAAGATGTCACAATAACGTTTAGTGCTCTGCTATATGGCGGATGCGGAGACACTCAGCACGCTATTCAGAGATCCTAGGTGTTAAAGGGTCTCAGCGGGCAGAATAGAATCCTTGGGAAAAGTAAATTCTCACAAGTCAAGACAGCCACTTGAATCTGCAGTTTTTGGGTCAAAACCAGCCAGCCAGGTTGGGGGAAGGGCGCGCGTGCAGCCGCAGTTCAAACTCGGTTAAAATGAACTGAGCAGCCGTACAGCTAGGCAGCGGGGCCGCAGCCGCGCGGCTGGTTGATAGGCGGAGTTACCGACCGCACGCGGCAGAATCAAATAGCCAGAGCAGTTCGTACAGCTAGGCAGCGGGGCCGCAGCCGCGCGGCTGGTAGAGCAGAGGAGGAAGCCGTAGGAAACGTGGGGGGGTGGGAACGCGGGTCACGCGAGTGCGTTCTAAGCCTGACCCGCGGGTCCGCCAGCCCGGAACGTTGGGCGCCAGATGTAGGCAGAGTTTACCCACAAGGACACCAATACCAGATAGATATTTATTAAAATATAAACCAACACTCACGGTACAGGTAACAGATTACAGTAGCACCTGAACAGGAACTGGAGTCTGCAGACGGACGGACGATGGGATCCTCCCTCCAGCAGCCAGGAACCAGGAAGAGAGCCTCCCAGCGTCCCAGCAGCCCCTTATCAATGGGGTTGGCCACACCCCCTCCAGGAGCCCGGGACCCTGGATAAGCTTCTTTGGACCTTATCAGCTGACACCTGAATCCCACAACAGTTATTGTCACAATTATTGTCTTACTATCAAAGACTATCTAAAATCTAACTACTTTAGTACATAAATGTTATTCTTTTATGGAAAGAAATTAAGTAGAAATATTATTTTTTGCATGATCATGGACACACATGTGCCACAGCATGAATGAGGAAGTCAGAAAATTAATTAATAGATGTTGGTTCTTTTTTCCCATTACGTGAGTCTTGAAGGCTAAACTCAGGTTTTCAGTTTTGGTGGTAAGCACTTTTACCTCAGCCATCTCACCAGCATTAAGAATTTTTTTTTTTTGATGACAAAACAAAACTAGATTGAGTTACCTAAGGGATTTGTTCCCTACAATCACTTAGGGATTTACAACTAAAGAAGTTAAACTTCACATACTTACGCACCATCCCTTTAGTAGAAATAAGAAACCATGTTAATCATCTATCCTCTACTGAATTTCTCTTTAAATCAACTATAGTCATTTCTCTGTGTGACTCACTGATAAAAGCAGGTCTCTCACACACAATTTCTAAACATCTGTGGAATTTGGCTACATTTGTGTTTTTCATAGTGTAGATAGAAGAAGGTTCACTATGTTATTTCACATATGAAATAATGTATATAAAATTGGACCACTAATCTCTATTATTGTGTATTGTTCCTTCCCACATGTTATTCACCACTTTCTGTCACACAAAAGAATGAGACTCAGGGATAGATCTCTGAAGACGTTAGATATTAGAGGGAATAAACACCACAGTCAAATCTTACCCAGCTGTCTTCTAGCTTCCTCAGCCTCTCTTCCCTTGGAAATGCTTCTCTCTGTGTTTGAATCCAGTCTTAAGCACCTCTTCATAAATAAAGGTGTGGTCCCACAACTGGCTGCTTGGGAGCCTGGAATTCCTTCTATAATCTGAAGTGACCTTCACTCATTTGGGATTAAGGGTGTAGGTCACCACTCCCAGGATACTGCCTGTGCTGGAATTAAAGGTTTGAATAACCACTCTCTGATTCTCCTAGGCTGACTGTGGTTAGAGCTCTGGGACTTCTGGAGCTTTTACTAACCCCCCACATAGACTGTGGGTAGATTCCCTCTGATATCTCCAAAACTTCTGAAACTTTTATTGAATCCCCACAAGTTTCATTCATATTGAAAATATAATAGGGAAACTTAAGACAGTGGAGATGAATAAAATCTACAAGGCTCAGGAAATAAACAAAACTTACATGGTTTGGGAAGCTCCTGAAACTTACATGATTCACAAAGCCCCTCTCCAATGTTAGATAAGCAAAAATACCTCCAGGAAGAGAAGAAATAGTATCCAACTTACTAAGATAGGTTGTAAGAAGACCCAGGAGTGTAGCTTTTTATGTATGAACTACCTACGAAGGATGGGCTTTTGGTGACATAGTTGATTTTGCATCACTCATGCTCCTAAAATTTATCCCTCATTTATATTTCTGTAGTTACCCCAATAAAGTAAGTACTTAACTAAGCTACTCTTTAATATAATAATTCCTTTAATTCATCATGTACTCCTTCTTGATGAAGAAATGTTTTTTCAATGTCTTTCTGGGAAAAGTAGCAACATGGATTTGATTTTTGGAGTAGAAAAATCATCATTTTGTAATCCAGAACATTCCCAGTCAGTTAATTTTACTGGTTGGGTCTCAATTTCAAGCCACTCACCTGTGGCCTTCTTTAATTTTCTTGCTATGAAATAATGCTAAAGTTCTTTCTTTAAGGTAATTTAAAAGCTATAAAAGTAAATGACCAAACTAGAAGAATTGATCAAACAGAGTTTGACTTAACTATATAGGTGTTGATAAATGAACAGACATAAAAGAAGATTTATCAGAAGCTCATTTTCTTTATTAATTTATGGGAACTAATAAAATTCTAGATGGGGATGTTTCTTCAGTAAATAATTCAAGAAATGTACATTGCCATATGTTCATTAGAGTACAAATTAAGTCAACATATACACAATATACCAGTAACCTCACCAAGAACGTTGACTAAATATGAGTTCATCAAAATTTTATTGAGTAAAGCACTTTAACCTCTAAAAATATGTAACTTAAACAATATAGTGATGCTTAAGGGACATTATGTGTTTATTTCTGACCAGTTTAAAGCAGGTCAGATGTTTAATATTTTTCTATTATTTTTAATTTTATTTTTTTTGTTGTGTGTGTGACTACAGGTATGCAGAGGTCAGTAGATGCGTTTTGGAAATTACCTTTCTCTTTCTACAGTATTTTGAGGTAGGATTTCTGTTTTCGGTGGTCTTGTTCTCTGCTCATCAGGCTAGCTGGCTTGTGAGCTGTGTACATCTCCCTTTACTACATCTATCATAATCATAGGAGTTCTGGGATTACTGTGATACTGGATTTGGCTTTTTATGGTATAGCAAACTCTGGCTTTCTCTGATAGCAGTTTTAAACACTGAGGGGTCTACACAACCCTAAGTCACATATTTTGTTTCCATTGTATATTAAAATATTATTTAGACCCATACAGTAACCTACTACAGTGATAACAGTATTATTTTAAAAACTGTTAAAACCATATTTCAATTAAAAATTGTATTGCTAAACAGTGTGAAGTTACATGAAGTGTTAGAAAAATGGTAACAATTCCTGACAGAAGATTGCTATAACTCTCTTATCTCTAAACTTGCCACCAAGGTGTAATTGAATAATAAAGCAAAGCATTAATAGTGCAGTATGCCTGTAATTTGAGGGGATTCATGACGTGGAATTTTGGCATAGATCTGAAAAGGGGAAAAAAAAACTCACATTTTCAATGCAACAGTTTCACTTAAAAATTAGCCTGTTCATCTGGAGGGCTCCTGGGATATTTGACTGTATCTAGTTTAATACAAGAACTTGCTTTTATTACACAGGAGGCACCATGTGAGTTTCAAAGGAGAAAAGAAACCAACAGTCCAGTGCAGATATGACAGCTATGAACTGTAACCCTAAGGGCGCAGTAGTGGCACACATACCTTGGTGATAACCAGCAGTCCTCCAACTGGACCTAAGATCTGCTTAACAAGATAGATCCCATGCCTAGTATTGGAAACCTAGCCAACTATTCAGGGCAAGTAAAGTCAGCGATCTTGGAAGAGAACCATCGCTTTACTAACCCAGGATAATTATGAACTAAATTCTATGTATTCATCCTTATGCTCACAGATAAGTGTAGACTTCACCTCTTATTTAGGAAATTTATCTTTTCAACAGAGATCATAACCAACATGAAGCCTAAACACAACCTGAATAAGGATGACACCAAAGGACATGTCAATGTATAGAGTGGAAAGCTCACCAGCCATCAACTATATGGCAAGAACTACAAGCTACTAAGTAATAATGAGAATAGGAGAAAATGTTTCATCAGAGAAGAACTGGTTATCTAACACCAAGCGGTCATTCAATTGATTATCCAAGATCGAAAGATCAGCCCTGAAATGATTCATACAAAATATCATCTGAGCAGGTTGTATTCATGTACTTTAAAGAAGAAGCTATGAATTTAAGAATGAAAGGAGAGCCCATTATGGGAGGGTTTGTATGTGTGGAGGTTTGATTTAGTATAATCTCAAAAGTATTATAAAGAATTATCCTGTCTATTAGTGACATTTTAGGATTTTTCTTTCAATAATTTTCTTGGTCTAAAGTCCTTAGTTGTAAAGAAAAAGAGTTTTCAGTACAATCAGGAAATCAGATTTAAGATTCAAAATTATCTAAAAGAAATCAAGAACTGAAGGGCTAATGGAGTCTAAAAGAACCATAGAAAAAATAAGCTTCCAGAGTGGGGAAGTAGTCTTCCCTTCATTCCAGCATGACATAGATAAATTTCCCTGTGGATCCACTCTCCTCTTTCCCTTTATCCTTCAGGGATGGGTGAATCTCTTGGTAACTCAATATCAAGAAGAGACTCCAGCTTGGGTGTTATATAGCCACAGGTTATGCCTTCTGTGCTCCTGACCCAAATTCCCAGGTAATAGATTATGATTGGCTCAGCCTTGTTAACTATGCATGGACCTACTCATATAAATGCCTATGTAGGGCAACGGTTTCTATGTGACACTGAACAGCTCCTATTTACCTATGTGTATGAAATAATTTATTGCTGTTCATATGTCTTCTCCAAAGCCTGTGAAGTCTCTGAAGTGAGAAGTGTGTGTGTGTGTCTGTCTGTATGTCTGTCTATACATGCTGTGTATTCTCACATGCATGGTTTTTGTGCAAGTAGAAACAAGAGGCCAGTATCAAGTGCCTTTTTTCAATCCCTCTTGACATTGTCTTTTAAAATATGTTTTCTTACTGAATCTAAAGTTACAAAATTTGACTAGGGCAGACTAGGATCCATCTGTATTAGCATTTACAGAGGAGGCTTGCTGTTTGCTGAATCTTATTTGTTGTTGTTTTAACAGTATGTTAGTATTTTAACCCTTGAGATACATCCATAGCACACAGAATTTAGAACTTTTATATTTGTATTTTAAAACTAATCTTTCTTCTCATCATCAAATAAGCTTTCAGATTCATCTCCATTAAGCTAAAGTGACTTGGAACCAACTATTAAATGTTCCCATCCTTTATTCCATTTACATAATGACCCACATTAATAGGAGTTGTTCTACCTTTTCCCAAGAGAATTATTTTTTTTCTTGCTTGCTCTTTTGCCTTCTAGTACCAATCCTGGCCATCTCCTATATGCATATAATGGAAGTCTTTTAATTAGTCTTTCTATCTTCAAAATCTCACCACTCCCATCTGTGCTTCCTGTCATGAATGGAAGAAAAATCAATTTAAACAGTGCATTTACAACATGATGATCACAGAGTCAGACAATACTAAGACTTGTAGAACCCAAAGCTTTGAGAAGTTCAATGAATCACTGAGCCCACGTGGCTGGAAACAACTCAAATGTCTACAGTCCATCTTCAGAAAAGTTTGTGAATGGAGTTGAGGAATTTTTAGCAAATATCTTCATATTGCCATGTCTTTTTTAAATTTTGTTTCACCCAGAACAAGAAAACTTAACATCCTTTAAAAGTAATATTAGCTGTAATATTGATATTATAGTACTGTACCAATGAAGGTTAAGATTGTTGTTTACAAATGGCCTAGTATTGCATAGTTCATTTCTTGAATGTTAGCAATGGCATCTCATACTTACTGAATTAATACTGTGTATAGTAAGAGGTTTCTGGCCTGGACTTTAGGGCCTAACCTCAAGGTTTGGACAGGCAGACCCACAGCCCCACAGTTCCATAGTCCCCACAAAGACACACAGATGCTTACAATAGTTTTAGGTTGATCAGCCTAAGGCCCAGGCATATAAATTGCTAACTCTTTACCCTTAAACTAACCCATGATTCTTATCCTGTTCAGCCATGTGGCTTGGTACCTTTTCTCAGAGCAGCATAGTTGTCCTCTGCATCTTCTGGCTTGTCTGGCAACTCTGGAGTCTCTGTGGCATTTCTGCTTTGTTCTTCCTGTTCCCAGAGTTTTCTTAGTCTGATAGCCATGCCCACACTTTCTGTCTGCCTTTGGCAAATCAATGTTTGTTTGTTTATTTGTTTGTTTTTATTAAACCAGTGGGTGGAACAATTATTTACAATGGAACAACATCATCCCCCTACAACTGTGTAACTTTAGCTTTGGAGTATACACAAATTTTGCAAGCCTGATCTGAGAAGATGGATCAGTGACCTAAGGAGGAGACTCATTCAGTAATGTGGCTATCACTTGAGGGTTAAGGTCTAAATTTGAGTCCCCAGCACCTGTATAAAAGTCAAGACAGTAGCACAGATCTGTAACCTTAGTGATTGGGAGGCAAAGACAGGAAGCTGCTGACCAGTCAGTCTAGCCAGTGAGCTCTGAGTTCAGTGAGAGACCTTGACTCAAAACAAAAGAATAAACAAAGTAAAATAAAATAAAATAAATAGTTAAATACATAAAGGAGAAGACCAGGGAGATGTCTCAGTGGGTAACCAGGCTTGCCACTCAACATTATAGCTTGACAACCTGATGATAGGTTTTTTTTGCACCTTGATGAGCCTCTCCATAGGTACATCAATCTCAATGAGACCAAATTTTAAAAAGCCCCATTTTAATGGGTACAGATCCAAACAATCCTTGGTGACCCTGAAAAGGGAGAAGGGGAGTCACATGGCAGATATGGCTACCTGTCTTTAAGTGAACTGTAGGTGTGATCTTGAGCAGCCCCAGAGAGGGGCTTACTTTTGTCATGATTCCTCCAGATTGGGGTCTAGAACCCTCAGGGAAGCTCTAGGGGAGAGGCCACTGTTTGACAGGCTTGAGGGAAGGTGTCTGGAGAGGGAGAGTTTGGGATTTAACTCATCACCTGAGTTCAAACCGCAGTGTGTTCTTTCTTTTACACTCAACTGAGCTTTAATGACCTCCACATGTATGCTGAGGCATGATCATATGGTGACCCTCTGTCACACACATCACTAACACAGACACACATACACACACATATTTTTTAAAGTTTAAATTACAGAAAGTAGAAAGATTTAAAGAACAACACCACATGCTGACCTCTAGCCTCAAAATTTATGCATATACTGTAAGTTTCAAAGGAAATTGTAATTTTCCACACCATGAAAGGCTACTGAAATTCCCAAAATGGGCTCAACCTAGAATGTAGAAGGATTTTTAGTGGTTAGATAAACTCTAGCATCCCTCAGGAACTTGTTAAACTTGTTCCCTTCTACCACAAAAAAAGTCATTTCCCTTATCACTGGCAGAAGGGACATATGGCTTCTGGTGGTACCTGTTATTAGCTCATCAAAACATATGTTGGCCTCCTTCAGTATCTCAAGTACCTGTTAGATATTTCAAACTAACATCAAGCTCTTCTTACCTCCTTCCCTAAACTCCTTCTAGCTCATGGGCCCCAAGCCTACTTCACCACTGACCGCAGATACTCATTCTTCTTATATCTTCGTTATTTAGGCTATGTTACTCTCTCTCTCTCTGCCCCACTCTGCTTCTTCTTCTATCACTGTGCTTCCTTTATTCTCTGTCCCCTGCTCTTCTCCCCAATCTTGCAGATAGCCCTGGTCATGTCAAGTCTACTGGTAGGGCTCATTCTACTTATTGTTCCCTCTGCTCCAGATGTATCTAGATGAGTCGGACCATTCATGATCTCATATCAACAATAACAACCTCCCCTGTCACTGTACCATGGAGAGGTCATGATGTCAGTTTATATACATATACACACAACACAATAAAAAAGAAAAGTACAAACAACAACAAACACAACTTGCAAGCATTTTTATAAAAAAGATAAGATATATATTTAAATATATTTTCTATTAATTAAATTAAAGCAATAATATTTAATAAAAATGTTACTTGCTAGCTACCTTTAGCCTACTGCACAATATCAGTATTATGTTTTAATATTATAAAAAAATTTTGATGGCAGAAAACCCTGAACCTAATTTTGTCTTTGAAACTATTTTAAGCTATATAATGCATTACTCAAATTCACTAGCTTTTTATTGGAGCTAGGGTTAATGTTATAAGAAGTTTCTGACCTGTCCTTTCCAGCCTAGCCCAAAAGTTTGGACCCATGGCCCCACTGCCACTTATCCCCAAATAATCACACAAATGCTTATATTAATTACAAACTGTTTGGCTTATGACATAGGCTCATTATCAACTAACCCTTACAACTTAACCCATTTCTATTAATCTATGTCTTACCACTTGGTTTGAGGCTTTACCTGTGTTCCACTGCATTTTGCTTTCTTGGGTAGTAACTCAAAATATCTCTCCAAGCTTTCTTGAGCAGCAGTTTGAAATGTGTCTCCCCATGACTCCACCCTCCTTCCCCTTTATCAATATTTGGATCTCCCTCCTGGCTATAACAGTTTCTTTATTATTACCACACAAGCAAGAGTAGCTGAGTTTAATTGCTACAATTTAGAAAGCTATGCCCAATAGTAGGCACCTATAATCAAAGGGACTTGCTAGCAGTCAGCCTAGTTGAACTGATAAGAATCAGATACAATAATGACCCAGTCTCAACAGAAAGTGGGCAGATAAAGAGACACATGACACTGATCTTTAGCCTTCATGTATACCTGTACATATATGGGTGCATGAACACCCCCCACACACACACACACACCGCAGAGCAATGGCTTTTGTACTTAATTCATTTATTCATTTTCACAGACTTCTGTTGTTTTATAAGAGAAAAAAGGAGTAATAACACAATTTGTCTTGTTTAATTAGCAGTGAATAATATTAAGAATATTCAGCATATAAGAAACACAGAGCAAATTCTAGCTAAAGTATAAATGAGCAAAAAATGGGTCTATAATTTGAAATGGATTTTCAAAGCATTCCCAGTTTAATTAACACTCAACTCAAATGTTCTATGTTAGAAAATTAAAATGCTTTCAGATTTTCTTTTACAAATTTCAAAATGAGCCATAAAGAAAACATTTTGAACTAATTTTCTCTCAGTACTATAGCATAATAGAAATTGTTCTTATTTCATAACCTAAATGTTCTTATAGATGCATAAATGGAGAATAGACTTTCATAGGTCCTCCTCATTACCTGACAATCTTTATAATGGACAAGGGAAGAATCTGTATGGAAATGTAACCCTGTATTGATGCCATAATTCTCTCTGCTGTCATTGGGCTTTGAAAGCAAAGGAGATCATTTTTCTGAAATCTTCACTACTAATGACATCTGTGCTCATAAATCCTCATAGCTGTGATATGAACATGTCTTCTATGATAAAAAAGAATTTGTAAGAACAACTATGGTTTATCTTAACTTTAGCTATGCTTTAAATGCTTACTTAGAAAACATTCATTTTCACAGATTACAAGAAAAATTCTTAATATAATTAAGAAATCAAATCATCTTTAAATATGTTACACAGTTATTAGTTATTATTGGCAAAGAAAATGCATTTTAATAACACCCATTTACGTTATTCCTTCAGAAAAAAAAAAGGAGAGCAGTTCATGCTTATATAGTTAAAGTAACCATGTAAATTAATAGAATATATAACTCAGTCCTATAGCATATTGAAAATTCCTGAAACTTAAGGATCAATCATTTGTCATTGAGATATGTACCACTTGTCTATGAAGCTTTGCTATGTACGTTAATATGCTATAGAAATCTTTATTGCCTCCTCAGATTTCTTCCAGTTATATTCTGTTATTCATACTTTTCCTTCTCAATTAATTTTCTCTAAGTTGGTTTGTTTGCATTTTATTCTGTTTAATGGTATTGTAGATGGTCATTCAGTCTTAGTTTCCTTAAAGACAATTATATATATATATATATATATATATATATATATATATATATATATATAAAGCAAATGTGTGTGTGTGTGTGTGTGTGTGTGTGTGTTGATTTTTGTTCCCTAAAGTTGACCAGATTCACTTATTATCACCACAGGCTGTAAAGGCATTTTAGGCATATAGCATGCATATATGTAACTCAAAATTATTTAAAATTTTATTTTCTATATCTGTAAAGAATATCAAGGGGATTTTGATTATAAATTCCTTTGGTAGGATGGTAAATTTTTTATAATATTATTTTTATAACCAATCCGTAAATGTTAATTGTCTTTCCATATTCTAGTGTGTCCCTCAATTTCTTTCTTCACATATTGTAGGCCATCATTGTGGAGGCTTTTCCCTCCTTCATTAGGTTTATTCATAGAAATTTGTTTCTTTGTTAGTTTATTGTGAATGGGAGAGTTTTCATAATTCCTTTCTCAGGATGCTTATCATTGATATACAGGGAATTTACTGATATTTATAACTTGATTTTTTATCCTGCCACTTTACTGAAAGAGACTTTTGGCCATTTGTAGAAGTTTCCTGATGAAATTTTTTAGATCTCTTATATATAATATCATGTAATGTTATATAAACTTTCGAACAGGAATAGTTTGACTTCTTATAGTAATCCTCTAATTCCATTCCCTTTCTATATTGTTCTAGCTACAGATTCAAGCAATAGCATATTTTTAAAATGTTGATATTGTTGAAATGTTGGAAAATGTTGAATATTGTGATTGCTTTGAGTTTTTCTAGATTTATGATGTTTGGGTAATGTTGACGTTGGTATGTCCTATATAGACTTTATTATATTGAAGTGTCTATCTTCCAATTCTATTCTATCTTCAAGTTTTTACTCTAAGGGTGTGTTGTATTTTGTTAAAGACCATTCCTGCATGTGGAGGTTAGAGGCTGATGTCAGCTTTCTTCCTCAATCTCTTTCAACTTCAGCAGGGTCTCTCACTGAACCAAAAGCTTTCTGATTAGGTCAGTCTAGCTAGCCAGTTATCCCTGGGAATACACTGTCTTACTCTCTCAAGGCCTGGGATTATAGATGAGTAACCACATCTTCCTGGCTTTTTCATGGGTTCTAGGAATCCATACTCTTGTCTTCATGCTTGTGGGACAAGCACTTTATCTACGGAGTCATTTCTCAACTCAAAACTAACAATATAAAAAAATTTGTGCTATATACATTAGTTCAATAACCATTACTTAAATCTAGCTTCCTAAACTCTCCTGCCTGAAGACTAATCCTTGTAGTATAGAAGGAATAATATAAGCTGACAAGGAAAAGAAATGATTTTTAGATGTACCCAGCCAAAAGTCACTTTTGAAGGGCAAAAGTGACTGGAATGTCTAGATATTCACAATTGTGCAATTCCAACATTTTTATCTTGGAGATAACATACAGAATTAGACTGAGAGCCTTCTCAGTTGGAGAATTCTGGTGCTTCAAAACTAGCCAAATGTTACAATAAGGTTTCTTGGTCCTGGGCAGCCAGAGTTCCAGCCCCACAAACCTGCCTCCCCAGACCCCTAAGCCCACTGCTGCTTAGCCCCTCAAAATGATCCAGACACTTATATTAACTTCATGCTGTTTGTTTGACCTATGGCTTAGGCACCTTGCTATCTAGGTCCTTCATCTTAACTCAACTCATTTCCATTAATCTGTCCTGCCACTTGGCCATGGCTCATTTGTGTTCCTTATATATTTCTTCTTTGGGCGGTTTGCTTGATCTGTCTCTGACTCTGCCCATCCTTTCCTACCTATTCTGATTCCCTACCTACTTCTTCTGTGGTGCCTGTCATGGGACAAAACAGTCCTTTATTTAAAGATTGATACACACAGCTTACAGAAAGGCATTCCTACATGAGCCAACAGCACAGAGAATTGATAGAAATGTCTCAGAACTGAGAAGAGAAAACATTAAAGTATAATACCTAATTACATTCTAAATATACCTACGTATAAGTAGCTTTTCTAAATATACCTATGTATAACCAGCCTTTTCAAAGAAACTTCTTTCAGCATCAGATAGAGTCTGTTACAAAGATCTACCATTGGATAAATTCAGAGAACAAAGAATTGTACAGTGCCCAATATAAACTCAAGCACCTGCAATGATTATAAAAGCCAGAAGCCCAGGTTGCCTGTTGCTAGATAGGGCTTGGTAGATACTACAGGGAAAATATAGCATGAACTCTTAGAAAATTATTGCCTTAACAGGCTACTGTCATTACAACAGCACATGCCATGCTAATGTGCACAGGGGAAATTTTACATGGTCTCATGCCTAGATGAAGAGCTGTAATTCGTCAATGGCTACTCAGAATGGAAGAACTACTCTTCTCCAGAAATGAGTTTCTCTGTATTTTGTCCAGTCCCAAGTAATAATCCCTAGACTCATTCATCTGCAATGTTAAGGGGATTAAGTAGGTTCTCTTTTTCTCCCCCACCTCTGTGTGTGTCCAGTGTGTGTGTGTGGGGGGTGTGTGCTTGGGTGTGTGTATGTGTAACAATAATAAGTAAAAAAAAAAAAAAAAAAAAAAAAAAAAAACCTGGAAGGGAGAATTGACAGGGAATTTGAAGGAAGGGGGCATCAGTGAGAGTGATGTAGGTACAGTGCTCATACATGAAGGCTAAAACTGCATAATTATCTAAAACAGTAGTCTTATCCATTAAATAAAACACCAGTCACCATCACACTGCCTTCACTCACTCTATGTGTGTGTGTGTTTTTTTTTTCCACCTGAAAGGCTTTTCTGACCCAGAACACTTCAGATCTATGTGTTTTTTAAAAGTCTCTTCTGACTAACACTTTAGAATGTTCATGTTCTCAAGAACAGTTAAAACTATTTTCCAAACATTTGTGTTATATGGAGTTGTGGCTGAGTGATCTGAGCAATCAAACGTTGATGTTGGAAGTCTGATCTTGACATCGGCTCCCAGTGCTGCTGCAAGCAAGTCACTTAACCTTGGGTTTCAAGTTTTTCATCTGTAAAATTGGGATAAAAACACTTACCTGCCCCTCAGGAAAATGCGCAGATTTCTAAAAGTAAGTGTGAGGAAGTGCCCTGAATGTGAATGTGACTCCAAAAATAGCAAAAAAATCTAGCACATTCTCTTCCTTCTATTTTCACTGCTATTTTTTTGCTCCAATAAGACATGAAGTTTTTTAAATTCTGTATTCAAATGCCACAAAATGGGACAACTTTAATGTTCATAAAGATGGCACTCTGGCTGTCACACAAGTCACACTGTAAGGAAAGTGATGACAATGTTTTGAACAACATTTATGCTGGGTTTTATGAAAAGATCATCATATTGGGGCAACTTCAGTAATTTTATCAAAACATTAATAATTATCCCCAAGCAGGGTCAAAATGAGAAAATAAAATAAATTTTGGAAGTTTGAAATTTACCGAGGTGACAATTCTGATAAAACTAGGATTTACCTCAAAGTCTTCTCTGAGGAAGACATAAAATAGGAGATGTAAAATCCATAGCTCAGTCTATTTAGAGATATCTTTCATTATTTCTCCAGCTCTGGGGACAGACTACTCTCTCTCCCAAGCCTGCACACTCTTAGTAATGTTATGTGTAGCCCATATCCAAATAGAAACCCAGGGAACCCCTGGGTGAGCAGTCAATTTGAGTATTGCACACAGCTAGATAATTTAAAAAGCAACTGAACTCAGACTTGAAAATCATTATCAGGTAAACTTCTAAGCTTATGGAAAGTATTTCATCTTGAAGAAGATAGATATACAAATCCTTACAAGTAAGAAGAGAGATCTCATCAGTTGTGTGCATGCTAAGAGGTGGAGGTATGATGCCATTATCTTTGCAAAATGAAACACTACCAGTTGTCTTGAGTCATTGCACAGCCTCAGAGAGATCATGCATTTAGATTCTCTCGCATTTTTTAAAATTCTCTATTTAATTTCACTTTGTGTTTATGATCTTTGCCTGAGTAAAAGTATGGGTACATACCTAGTCTGCATAGAGGCCAGAAAAGCATCCCGCTTAGTTCTGCCAATACAGTTTTGAATTGACACATTGGTGCCTGGAGCTTAACCTGAGTCCTCAGCAAGAGTAGCAAGTTCTCAGTCACTGAGATATTGCTCTAGCTCTCCAACTTCATGGAATCTGACATATGTTTCTGACTTCTACAAGCACCAATATACATACATTACACAGATACAAACACAAAAATACACATACATAAAAATATATTGTAAATCATTGTGTAGCATATCCTCTGATGGATTCCAGAAATCTACAGGCACCAGTCTATTTGTGTTGACCAACACTGCTCCCTGGAGACAATCTGTACTATAAGGAACTTGGGAACTAGGTGGCAGCCAGTTATAATCATGGTTTCTGACAGAAAGACTTCTTTAAATACCCTTCCTGAAAACCCTTAGAATGCAAACCAAGAAGAATGCCAATGAAAAGCCACAGTATGTTTGTATTAGGTTTTGAATTAGTTATTTTCTCTCCCCATTCAATACCCATTCATTTACTTTGACTATTAAGGGAAACCTAATCTTTGGCTTGAAAACATTAGTAGGTTTGATAAAGACATTGCAGGAGTGAAGTTGAATGATTGACATGATTATATAGTGTTATAAATCACAAGTGGAGCTATAGCAAAAAAATTGCTACAGTGTATGCTCTATGAATAGCCATTTTATTCTCTAAACTACAATGCAAATGTATATGTGATAACAGCTATAACATGTAATAATATAAAATATCAGAATGTGTGTACATGTTGCTATTTTCATGTATGAAGTTACAGATAAAGCATTTTTATAAAATTAGATCATTATCATACAGCAGCCTACAAATATGGGATATCTGTTCCTAAAGGAGTTATTGAGATGCCCCTTTTGGACCATCACAGTTCCTATAGTATGAGGAAGGAAATGGCATCAAACAGCAGCAATGTTTTTTTTTTTTTTTTAAATGTATAATGTCCAGTTTAGAAAAATAAAGGTAAATGTTTGGTGGTTTGGAAATATATATACTCTAATTTTATCATTGCATATTGTTTGATAAATTGAACTGCTGAATTATACCCTGAAGCATGAATAAATATTATATTATGCATCAATTAAAAATAAAATAAAATATTCTGATGAAACAGCAAAAATGGTGACCCTATTTACTAAAAGCAAAGATTCTACAACAACCAAAAATCATAGCCCTCGGTGTTCTGTTACTGAAGAGTGGTCCAGAGTCTGATGCAGGTTCATAATTGATGGGCATATGGGATTTACATATGTATTTCACTCTTTTTACACCATGCTGTACATGTCCTTATGTATAAGTGCAAACATACTCACTTGACTATGTATAAGACATAATATTTGCATATTTAGTAATCAGTTTTAAAAACACCTACCTCAAATTTTTTTTTTTAAAAAAAAATAAGTGACATAGTAATGTTTTAATTCAGGAAAGAAGAACTGCCTTCTGAGTACAACACAGTTTAATGCAATTAGGTAAAACAGCAAATCAGCAAACTTACCTAAAAGGTTTAGGACAGTCTATAAGCTATCTCTACTGGATGCAACTTGAATAAACTTTTGCAAAGATAAATCTTTATTCAGCAAGAATAATAATATTGATGTATATAAACACAGGATATGAGAAATCCACAAAATTAGTAAGACATCCCTCTAGGAAAAGTGGCATTTGGTGAAAATTTTCCAGACTCTTGACAAAATGTCTCCATAAAAATTGCCTTAGCCTGTTGGTTAAATAGCCTCCATTTATTTTATTTCTTTTTTCCCTAATAGCTACAAGATACAGGTCTATTCACTCCACAGAAGGCACTTATGACAGTTTTTCGGGGTTCCAAGCTCCCATGTTCAGGAGCAGGGATGACTGAAAGTCGGTTGTAACTCCAAAAAGCATATCGTTGCATGACTAGCAACTCAAATGCTGCAGCTCTGGAGTCTCCTGAATTATTTGCAGTCAATGTGATAGGTTGGATTCTTTTATTTCAACAGACTTGATGTTTATATGACCTGATAGAGGAGTCTTGAAGCCTCTGTTTTAGAATGTTTGTCTTGTTGGTTTTCTCAGACTAAGGAGCTTACCTTTTGGATGGCATGCTTAACTTCGGAGAATGTTGCGATCTCCTCCCGATTCCACTTCATTTCTAAAAGGACCCTAATGGTAACTATAAGGACATTCAAGATGAAGACTTTCAGTTTTTATTTATACATAAGAATAATTGTTGAGAGTGAAAGAAGAGAAAAATACTTGTGCTAAGATTTCTCACTTGTTTTGTTTGCCTTTGCTTTGTTTTAGGTTTTATTTTTGTCTCTTTGCTTCTTTCATATTTATTTCTTTATTGATAAGTTGTTTCATGTGTCCAAGGTTGGTCTCAAACTCAGCATTATGCAAATATAGCTTTGCACTTCTGATCCATATGCTTTTACCTCCTGGGTGCAGAAATTGAATGAGTGTACCACACTGAATAATGTAAGGACTTTGTTGGAACTTCATGAAAATGCGTCTTTCTTAAAGTGAGCAAATTGGCAGACTGATTTTTTTACATCAGGATGAAATTTGCCAAAGTTTAGTTGCTGTTGAGAATGGGATCTATATTGCTGAAATTGAGGAGCAAATTATTCAATGAGTCTGGTAAGAAGCCTAAGAGAAATCACCCCAATACAAATGTTTCTTATTACATGAGTTCTATCTGGAATTATAATGAAAATTTGGAGCCAGATATTGGAGAAAAGTTGAAATATCAGAAAGACAGGGAACAAACCACAGCCACTTCTCATGCAGCCAACTCCTCAGGTCAAATTGAGGAGATGCTGTTTTCACAAGACCTCAGATTGGCTACACAGGCAAAAGAGAGAAGTTCTGCCTTCCTATCTTTATAATTTGCCCAACCAGCTATTTCAATTCCTGGATCAACTTTCCTAGTGTTAGGATTAAAGGTATGTGCTACCACTGCCTGGTTGTTAGACCTTGAACTCATAGAGATCCACATGGATCTCTGAATCCTCAGAAATAGGATTAAAGGTGTGGGTCACCCCTCCCTGATCTTCATGGCTTGGCTGTGGGAGACTCTGCCTTTTGATATTCTAGACTATTTGTATTAAATATGTATCACCACATTTTCCCAGAGAGTATTTGCTTATAGGAAATACTAACCCTTCATAAAAGTAACATCCTGGTTTAATCTTATGGCTAAGAAAAGATTGACTGGTTTTTGTTTGTTTATTTGTTTGTTTTGGTTTTTTAGAAAGCATAGACTTGTGCCATTGAGGTAATATATTCTGTCCTTAGAATGAGTTACAGGAGTCAGACTTGGTGGATTATGACTTTAATCCCAAGATTAAGGAAACAAGAAATAGGTAGATAGATCTCTGTGAGTTCTAGTTCAGCCTGGTCTACATAGTGAGTTTCATTCTAGCAATGCTCCCTAGTGAGACACTAATTAATAATGACGATGTAATAATAATAATACAATGTTAATTAATAATAATGAAGAATGAGTTTAAATATATTAAGAAAGTTAGGATTAGAATACTATATCTCTAGTGGCATCCACAAAGTCTTTTCCCAAGGGGCTGGCATATGATTTTTTAAAAAAGAATATATATTTCTGAAATAAGCTAATAGCATGAGGCAGATAGAAATAAAGCTAATCATTGTATAATATTTATCATAAAATGAGAACATTAAATAAAGAATGACCCCTTGTCTAAGGGAATGATGAGATATTGCACTGTCAAACAGACTTAGAGACCATTTCATTTCTCTGCAAGAAATGGGAATCAGAGGCTGAAAAGTTCCATAAGTTATAAAGGACACGTTCTTCTTTTGTGCAGATCATGATGTGAGATGTCTGTGTTATGGAGCTTAGATCCTAGGCACACAGAGTTTATGGCCTGAAGTACCACCACTGTCTTTAACTTTCAAGTGCCTCAAAAGAAAGGCCAGTCTGACCTCAATTTGTAGACCTGAATTACATTGCTTTAATTCATATGCATACTCTTCATCAGAGCCTTACAAGAGTCCTCTAAGGACAGGATAATAATTATCTTAAGGGAAAGAGCTCTGAGGTCAGAGGCTCAAGTATTCTGTTTAAGCTGATGCAATCGAGGAGTGGGACTGAAGTTACAAGGAAGGTTAGTTTTTGGTAAGGCAACTATGTTTTTGATTTTGAGTTACAAGACACCATGTAGCTTTAGTGCAAAATGTCAGGCTGGCATGGAAATAACTAGAGTTTAAATATCACTTAATCATTTGTCATCAAAGCAGTGCTGCTGGCTGAGACTGGAGGAGAAAACCAGCAATGGCAACAGTTAAGAGTATTGCCATCAAGTGAAGGCACACTTCCTACATCTCCATGTATTTATTTCTTGTTCTAATATCACATATAAAGGTATTTTGTAGGTATTTGTCTAATTTGAAAATTTATTTCTACAGTGTCCCATGTTCTTTATTGCAAAGAAGCTGTCCAAGTAATTTCAATGCAAATTCCAAGCATACAGTACAGCTTCTTGTGATTTAAAAAAATATTTATATATTTGATTTCCCTTTGATTGCTAACATGTAATATTGAATATTTCTATATAATGTAATTGGGTTATAAAACTGCCTTCTTTTTAAAGACAGTTTTGTACATTTTATTATATAAAGTAGATCATCACAGAAATATGTATTTCATACCTACTGGGGAATATGTCAATCTAGTTTAGTTAGTTTATAAATGTGTTGTGTTGTGGTGTGTGTGTATGTGTGTGTGTTTGTGTGTTGTGGTGTGTACGTATGTATGTGTGTGCTATGCTGTGTGTGTGTAAGTGTATGTGCATTTGTGTGTGTTGGTGTATGTGTGCATATGTGTGTGTGTTGTGGTGAGTGTGTGTGTGTAAATGTGTGAGCATTTCTGTGTGTTGTTGTATGTGTGTTTATGTGTGTGTTGTTGCGTATGTGTGTGTACATGTGTTTGTAGTGGTGTGTGTGTGTGCATGTGTGTATTCTGAGCTCATGTACTCATACTTGCATAGCAGGTGTTATTACACACTGAGCCTTATTCCTAATCTCTAAAAGTCATTTTTAAGATAAGTATTTTTGCTTAGGAAAATCTTAATAAAATGTATTTCCTGTATGTCAGCAGAATCCCTGTGAAAGAATGGGCATATGGACCTGAGGTCCATACTCAATGACTTCTGGAGTTATTGTTGGGTTCCACATCAGCATACACACTAGGAGAAGTGAAGACCTGACAGAGATAGGCAGAGTCAAATGCAAGTGTAAATTTAACCAAAACAACGCTGTATCCATGTCTAATGTCATCCCACATTTGTTTTGAAAAATATCAACTATTATTTGCAAAACCTAACAATAATTATCATACAACACATAGGAAGACTACTGTTTCAGTGAATTCAGAGATCATCAGGTAGCTAGCAGTCCTGGGACAGTGCCTGTGTGGAAGTGGGTAGTGAGGCATCTAGACTGTTGGGGAGATTCTGTCTCATGTAAGAATGGGAAGGTTCTGCTCTGACTAGCACTGCCTTTGGCTTTTCTGAATATGAGCAAGTTCTGTTTCCAAAGTTATCTTCCCCGACACTTACCCTGAGTAGCTATATTTAGAATTGCTCTTGGGACCTATGAGAAACACCATCAACCACTACAGGCTGATGCTGACTTTTCCTCATGACCTATGACCAATAAGTGAATGGACTCATATTGTGTCAACAGCTAGGTTATAATGCACCTGAAATTTTGAACAAGGAAACCTTGAAATCATATTTCCAGTCAGCTTCAATTCATAGTGTGTCATTGGAGAAGCACCACAGGCATGCTGGCTTTTGTTTTGCTGGATGACTGGGGAGGTACCACCTATCTGAGTCTTCTCTTGGCACTGATAGAAGTACTAGAAATAAGTATAGACTCATTTCCACTTTTACCAAAAAGATGTTGTTAACATCTAAATAATCAAACAATATAAGAAGAGCATAAACCTGAATGGTGTAAAGTATATCCTTTTTCTTTTAAAACAATTTAGATTTGCTTATTTTACAAATACAAGTGTTTTGCTTGCACATATCTGTGTAACACATGCAGTATGTTTTTGCTGAGTTCAGAAGATGGTGGTGGATACCCTGTAACTCAAGTCCTGAACAGTTGTAAGGTGCCTTTAGGTTATAGGAACCCAAACTAGAATCTTTACAGTAAATGTAGAAGCCAAAACTTTGAAAAAGACCATGAGAATGTGGAAAAGAGGTTGTAAGAGACTCTAGGGACAACAGAATACATGCGATATGAAAGGAGAAGTGGCAATTACTGGAGATGGAGTTGACTTTGGTAAAATAAAGAGAAGGGACATGAAAAAGTCTGGTTATTATGTCTGAATTCACTGTGTATTTTTCTTATCATTATCTTTATAACACTGTTTATATAGCATTTGCACTGTATTAGATATTATAAAAATAATCTACTGAAGTCCTAAATTACAAGCTACAATACCAGCAGATTTCATGGGTAAATCAGATACTGAATAATAAATGTTTAAATTATAGCTGCCTTCTCCATGCTGGTTTGAAGCATCTGTAGTTTACAGATGGGGCGATTTGTCATTGAAGCATCTTATGCATGCAGAGACTGTCACAATGAATATGAGTCCACATGATCTTAGTTATAATGAGTTTATTCATGAAGGAATTTCTTTTACTTTTTCTCAGCAAAAATGTTTTAAAAATCTGCTTTACTATTTTTTTACCTTCCTTCACGTTTTCTATCTAAACAGTTAATATTCTAATCTAAATTTTAGACAAGATTCCTAATTTTTCCAAGTCTACTATATAAGCATATATCTGGAAGAGCAAGAGAGAGATGACTTGAAACAAGGATAACGTACTATAACTGCAGCGTAACAGATGATCAAATAAACACAATCCTTGCTCCAAATGTCTCCAAGCTACAGACATTTCTTGACAAGGACTCTAAGTGCATAGGTAGCCACTGTTTTCATCCATTCTTTCTTTCTCTGGATGAAAAGTAATCAGAGTGAGACAGAAGTGAGCTGCCTGTAGCTGATACATGGAGACTAATAAACCGTTCCAGAAGACAATCTCCTCTTGATTGCTGCTGCCAATGACACAACACACTGAATGCTCCTGACACATTGTATCATTGCAATAACAGCTCCTTTTGTTTTGATTGACAGTGACTATATTACTTTTGAAACAAATAATTTCTAATAAATGCATAACTTTTAATTGACATAAGCTAATGGGGCTCAACAGTTAAGAACAGACACCACTTTTGTAAAAGACTATAATTTGCTTCCTAGCACAGGTAAAGTAGCTCACTACTACCTGTAACTTTAGCTCCAAATGATCTGACTTCCTTTCTGTCCTCCACGGGAACCCACATTCACATGAACCCACACAGAGACTCAAAGGAATACACATTGTTTTAATCTTTTAAAATATACTTTGAGACAAGGTCTCTCCATGTAGCTCTGGCTGTTCTGAAACTTAGTATGTAGACCGGGCTCATCTCAAACATACAGAGATTCACCTACCTCTCCTTCCCAAGTGCTGGGATTAAAGACATGCACCACTTTGCCTGACTTTAAATAAATTTTTAAATCAATTGAGTTAACTTATTTATCACCTGGCATGCTTTTTTTTTTTTTTTTTTTAACAGCTCCCGAAATCTAATTTCTCCTGGAAGTTTGTTTTTTGACCAGATTTTTTTTTTCATTTACCTTCCACTATCTCCAGCCAGTTTATTTTTTACTTTTTAAAAAGAGAAACTATCACTAATTATCTCAGCCTAAGCTAGAGCTAAATATTCTCTTGACTAAATTTTTTCATTTTATTATTCTTTTATAAAAAATGTCTTTTTCATTCATGTAACACTCATGCCCCCCCTCTCTTCCTTCCTCCCAAACCCTCCCAGTCAGCCTTCAGCCTTTCCCTTCCCCACCCACCCATCTCCTCCCCCCTTCCCCAAAAGGGCAAGAAGTCCCAAAATGGGTCAGCTCAGTGTGGCACACCCACTCCAGGCAAGTCTGACTAAAGTTTTCTTTATACTGGAATTATAGGTATGTCCTGCTCTATTGTCTACTTCTATTGAGTTTTACTATTTTTTTTATTTCACATATATGCTAATTGTGGAGGACTTCTATTTCTGGATCTGACTTATATCACCTTAAAAAGTTTTTCCTAGGATCATTCTATCTTCACCAATGATGGTTAAAAATAATAATACCAATAATAATGATGATAACATCACACTATTACAACTCTACTGTTTTATTACTTTTCCTTTGTCCACTGAACTGTTGATAGTCTCAGAGTCAACTTCTGTTTCCTGGCTACCATGAATAATGATTCAATAGTCCCTGACATGCAACTGTCTTTTAAACATGGCAATTTCCTTTACTTTGTATTTATGGGAAATTCCTGGATCATCTGGCAGTCTTATTTGTTTTCCACTCTCTTGTTTAATTGTTGACATGATATTCCTCCCTGAACTTTGAGCTAACTAAATTGATTAGCCTGGTTGGTCAGCAAGTCCTAGGGGCCTCCTGTCTCACTTACCAGGGCTGGGATTATAGATGAATGTCAGCATGCCTGGATTTTTTTATACCATAAATGACTAGGATCTGATTGTGAGTCTTTGTACTTATGCTGCAAATCCTCTGCTTACTGAACCATCCTCTGTTGTAGTGGAGGTTTCTGGGTCCTGGGCGCCAGAGATCCGAGACCCACAGACCTGCCGCCCGAGACTGCTTAGCCGCCCAGCCGCTCAGGTCCCCAGAAATGACTCAGACATTTATATTAACTTCATGCTGTTTGGCCTATGGCCCAGGCACATTGTTAGCTAGCTCTTATATCTTAAATCAACCCATTTCTATTAATCTGTCTGCCACGTGGCCCGTGGCTCACCTGTACTCCTACATGTTGCTCCTTGGGTGGCTTCAGCTCGATCTGCCTGACTCTGCTCTGCTTCCCCTACCTATGCTCTGATTTCTCCTCCTACTTCTTCTATGGTGCCTGCCATGGCCCAAAACAGCTCCTTTACTTAAATATTGAGATTCACAGCATACATAAACGCATTCCCACATCAATCCTCCCTATCCATCTTTCATCTTTTTGATAACACCCATCACAACAGGCAGAAGAAGTTAACCTAACTGTGGCTTTAACTTGAATACCCCTTACATTTAGTATTTTCCCAGATACCCATTATTCATTTGTGTGTCTTCATTTGAGGAATGTCTATCTGCATTCTTTGCATAAAACGAGATATTTCTTGCTTCTGAGTTACTTGAGTTGGGTAGCATCCAACCTATGAGTTAAGACTGGATTTGAGAAATTATAGCAACAGACACATTCTTTATCATGTAATTTTGCTCCTTCTCTCCTGTTGCTTCACTGACTAAGGCAAAAATGAAAGGAGCTCATCTCAGTGCATTGGACCTGATTCTATTATGCTTTTGTTTTAATGTAGTCTTCATATGTCTATAAATGTACATCTGCAATTAAATAAGAATGTTACTACAAGACAAATGAAACTACTAGTAATCTGAGTGTGTGCTGTGGGTATCTATACACATATAAATGAAGAAAAATAATGTAATACCAATGGCAAACAAAAATGAAATACTGGATTGGAATTGAAAAATGTTCTTTCCATTATAAGTCAATGCAGAAGCAAAGCCCTGACCTTTCTAATAGCCAAAGCAAAGGGCAAAACATTTGACATAACATCTAGTAAGAAAAGCATTCTAAAGCATGGTTATTTGAAATGTCAGTCAACTAATTTAAGGGAAGTTCTTCAGAAGTCTTCATGTCATTCAAGTAAAAACAATGTTTTTGACAATGGATATTGTCAACTTGAATGGATTGAGAAAGACCTAGGAAGTTTAGAGGTCATGCCTCTGGGTATGCCTATCTTGACATTTTCAGAGAGGATTAGATCAAAAACTTAATATCTATTTAACTGTTAAACTTTCTTGTGCCATTTGAGCTCAGTAAGAAACTGGCTCTTGATGTGGCCTTGTCACCTGTCTCCCATTTCAGATTCAAATATGTTTGTTTCAAAGTGACCTCTAAGGCCCCTTGTCTGGGATCATCTGCCCCCTCCCCCAACCCTCATCTCTGTGGCAGAGAAGAAAGAAAACAATGAAATAGCACAAGGAAAGATGATCCATTCTGAATTTGACAGCAGTCAGAAGATGCACAAATTATATTATTGGGCTACATCACCCTATGATACAAAGGGAGAAACAGTAAGTGTGAGGTCAAACATTAACTAAGTCAATTGGAAAGTGCACCTGACAGTCACATCTTCTCCAGTCAGCTTCTTCTGGAAGCACCAAATTTTTTTAAGTCACTTTCTTCTACTGCTAAAAGTTTTTATTGTTTTGTTTTGTTTTTTCACCTTGGAAGCATTGTTGGATAGGAGACTCTGCTCTGTCCTCAAACTATTATGAACTAAGGGTAGCCTCAGTGGGGTTAACCCATTGACTTCTGATGGGCTTTTTAATAATCATATTTGATGATGATTGATATCTATCCATTCATCCATATATACTATCTATCTATCTGTCTGTCCACCTGTCCATCCATCTGTTTGTCTGTCTGTCCATCAGTCCATCTATCCGTTCGTCTGTCTGTCTGTCTGTCTATCTGTCTGTCTGTCTGTCTGTCTGTCTGTCTGTTTCTTTATCCACTATCTGTACATCACTTGTTATTAATCTTTTGTTTGGGTTTCCTATATGTTTTATAAACTCACTCATTTAAAACTAAAATTCTGGCTATCATATGTCATTCTCTGAACCAAACCAAACAACAATGAATAGATCTCTAGCTAGCCAGCTATATTCCTCCACATTGTTTTGTGATGCTAAATGTTGAACTGGGGTCACTGTATGCATAAGGATGTTATCACTAACCTAACTCCCCAGTCCAGATTAATCTCTTATGCATTCCTATGATGTCATTACTCTCAGATGATAAAAAGTCAAAAGTTTTGAAGCCAGGCTAGGAGAAGTAAGTGACTAGGGCTGGGTCTCTGAGGGCTCTGTTTCCCCTCCTTTCACACCTCTGTCACTCCTACCCCATATCAATAACTCAAATCTTCAGAAAAGAAGTCAAAATACAGTGTTTGCTTTAAAATTCTTGATTCAGATAGTAAATCAGATCAATATAAAAGCCTCAGTAATATAATATTCAATTAGCTTAATTTCTTCAGTTGATAACAATAAGTTACTGTTACAAATCTGTTTAAAGTCAAATGGTGCTAAAAGCATGTTACAGTAAATGCAGATTCATGGATTCTATGCCAGATCTGTGCAATCAAACTCCACAGAGGAAATTTCTAATAATCTATTTCTTTTTTATTTTATGTTATTGTAGCTGACATATTTTGCAGTTTGATTTTCATATTCTGTGTTTAGATTAATATCGAATCCCACTCTAATTTTTGGTATACTGTCTGTTATGTAGTTAACAGAAGTCATCAACTTCTTTCAGGAATAGTTGCAGTACAGAGAATAACATATTAAAAACGTGTTGTGATATTGAAATAACATAGAGAAAGAGCATGCAACTCAGACACAAAGTGAGCACATTTTTAACTGCAACTGTTTTTCTTAGCTCTTTCCCTGTAGGAAAAGGTTTTCTTTGTAACAGGGAGATCATTGTGTGAACAGGTTGCTATTCTGGGATCTTGGAAGAAAGAAAGGGAAGAAATAAAACAGGTTATTCTTCATTGCTTATACTTAGTTTTTATTTCCTTTTACACCACAAAGAAAATGGCTGTGGAGCCTACCCTACCCACAAAGAACCAGCAGACATTTAGGTGGATGTTTTTATGAGGGTTATCAGGCCCATGTGTCAGAAGCAGGATACATCATCCCTTGTTGAAGAGTGTGCTGAAACACTTTAGGATCAATAGAGAAGGGGAAAGGAGTAAGAGGAGGAAGTGGTTGAAACCAAATCATCTGTGATTCTCCCTCCATGTCAGTGGACTTCTCACTCTGGTTCTCACCTATGGTCAGAGAGTCTATATCATTTGCTGAGAAATCCTCTGTTTTGTTTGCTTTGAACCTTCCCTGTCTTTTACACATTTTATCAACAGAAAAAATAACCCAGAATCCTAGAATGTAGCAATAGCATATTTACAAAATATAAGCTTGCCTCTCCAGGCAACATAATAAGCCTGTGGTATGGGATGAGACAATATTTAAAATAATACATCTTGTCATTCATAATTTAGGCATTCTTTCATTCTATTTTGTACAGTATATACACTCATCACTAATATCTGCTTAAGTCATTTCCTTTGACTAGAAGGTAAAATATTTTGGCTTTAAAAACTTAGATTTTTATTTATAACTTATTTGATGTGTTTGTCTATGCACACACATGCCATGGGTCAGAGGTCAAAGGACAATGAAAGGAAATCAGTTCCCCCCTTTCATCATGTGGGCCCTGGGACCAAACTCAAGTCTTTGGGCTTGGTGGCAAGTAATTCTACTTGCTAAGCCATCTCACCACCTGTCCTTTGGCTTTTAACTCATATGTTCCCTGTTTCAGTCTGGGTTTCTGTTGCTGTGAAGAGATGCTATGACCACTATAACTTTTATAAATTAAAACATTTAATTAAGTCTGGCTTACAGTTCAGAGGTTTAGTTTATTTTCATCATGATGAGAAGCATGGTAGCATTCAGACAGACACAGTGCTAAAGAGGGAGTTGATAGTTCTTCATCTGGATCTCCATGAAGTAACAATGAAACATACTTCCTCCAAAAAGAATCTGTATCTAATCCAGCAAGGCCACACCTTGTAATACCACTTCCTATGAGACTATATAGGTGACTTTTTCCAAACCATCACAATCCATTTGCTTTTTTAATAATTAATAAACTCTACACAAGTAAAAGTCCCCTACTAGGCATTGTATACAGAAGATACTCTTTAGTTCTTCATGCAACTTAAAGAGACTACTGTTTCCTTTTTTTCACATAGAAGAAGTAAAGCTATGGGAGTTTGAGACTTTTCTGAGGACCACGAAGCTAGTATAACTAATGAATCTATTTGTCTGACACCAATTCAATGTTCCTTTCATTTTGTAGCTATAAAAAAGAATTCAACATCTTAAACAATTATTAAACAATAACTATGAAATGTTGCCAGAATAAAAGAAACTCAGAGCCAGGTCTCAGGGAAAGGCTGAGATATCAGAGAAGAAACACCATAGTCAAATCTCAACCAGCTGTCATCCAGCTTCCTCAACCTTGTTCCTTCCTCAGCCTTACTCCTCCTGGTTTCTTCTGCCTGCTCTGTCTTTCTATACCTGCCTTAAATACCTTCTTCGCTCAGTTGCTTCACATCCAGGTTAAGATTAAAGGCTTGTCACCACCACTGCCTGCCTGGGAGCCTGAAACTCCTTCTGTAGACTAAACTGACCTCAAACTCAGATTTTCTGGGATTAAGGGCATAGGTTACCACTCCCAGACATTTCAATGTGGCTGGGATTAAGGTGTGAGTTATTGCTTTCTGATCCTCCTAGACTGATTGTGGATATATCCCTCTGATATCTCAGACTGTTTTTATTAAATTTGAAACATATCCCAACAATAAAATTTAACATTTCAGCTGTTTTAAAGACTAGACACCCCACATACATGCAGGTACCCTTGAAGTCCAAAAAGGGAAATTGAATGACTTTTGCTAAAGTTACAGATAGTTGTAAGTACCTAAGATTGCTTCTGGAAACCAAACTCAGGTCATCTGCAAGATGCCCCAGCATCAGTATATAGTCATAAGCAGTATATGTTCATAAGCACAGAGACATCTTTTCCATTTCCCATTTTAAGTATATGTTTTGATGATATCAAACATATTTTTAGTGTTATAAAGATATCACTATTGTCTATTGTCACAACAATTCTCTTTTTCATCTTATAAAAAATGTGACTTAACAAATAGTAACTCTCCATTACCTCTATTCCAACAGACCTTCCCTGACTACTCACATTCAACCTGCTATTGCTAATGTTTTGACTACTCTAAATATAGGAATACCCTATATAATTGGCATTAGATAATACTTGGATATTATTTCAAATCCATTTACTTAGCAAAATTTCTAACATTGTAAAAGATATCACTATTTTTCTAAAGATTTATTTTACTTGTTAATGTGTGTAGTATGAGGATTCTGGCCCAGACTTTCAGGCCTAACTTCAAGGTCTAGGCCCACAGACCCACAGTCCAGCAGTCCTGCAGTCCCACAGTCCCACAGAGACACACAGATGCTTCCAATAGTTTTAGGCTGATAAGCCTTAGGCCCAGGCATATAGCTTGCTAACTCTCTACTCTTAAGCTATCCCATGTCCCTTGTTCAGCCATGCAGCTCGGTACCTTTCTTTAGAGCTGCACGGTTGTCCTCTGCATCCTGCAGCTTCTCTCTGGTGCTCTCTCTGGCATTCTGCTCTCAGAGATTTTCTTAGTCTGGTAGTCCCGCCTACACTTCCTGCCTGCCTTTGGCCAATCAGCTCTTTTTATTAAACCAGTGGTTGGGACAGTTATTTAAAATGAAACAACACAACCTCCCACATATGTGTGTGTGTGTGTGTGTGTGTGTGTGTGTGTGTGTGTGTGTGTGTGTGTGTGTGTGTGTAGATGTGTACCCTACTACAAAATCCAATGTAGAATCCAATGAAGGATGTCAGTTACCATACAGCTGGAGTGTGGGGTAGTTGTGAGCCTCACAACATGGGTATTGAGAGTGGAACTCAGATCTTCTGTAAGAACTGGAACTGTTCTTACCAGCAGAACATCTCCCCAGTCTAAATTTTTATATTTCAGCAGTGAACAATGTTTGAATGTACTATGCTTCATTTATTCATTCATCCCTAAATGAACAATTTGACAATTTGGAATTTTTTTTCAGGATTGGTATTATTATTTTAAGTTTGGTAGAATTCTCCAACAAAGGCATAAACAAAACAGAGCTTTCATCTGCCAGATAACTATTGATTACTCAAATATTGATTCCCACAATCTTATCTCTGCACATTTACTAGAGAATCTTTGTTACAGAACAAGTCCTCACATCTCACCAGATAGCTCACATTGCCCTTGAGGTAACCCAAGTCTGATGGCTTAGAATTACCTTAAGAGTTTTAACAGACTGATTCCCTTACCTTCGAGTACATTCACTAATTTGAATGGACTTTTTGTTCTGAAATATGTGGAATGTAGTGGTGTGTATGTGTGTCTGTGTGTATGTGTGTATTAAACAGATGGTTTTGTTTTTAAATTTCTCCCCCTTTGTGTTATAGACTTCAGTTTCCTTTCCTTCTCTTTAAAAGTTGACTCTTTGGCCAACTTTTAAACCATATATCATTGCTCATCATAGCTAAATAAGACATTAAATAAGAAAATAAAATTCCTGCCACAGATAGAGGGGATGGAGATGAAACTCCATTGGTGAAAGTATTGACCTACAAAGTATGAAACCTAGGATTTGATAACTATTAGCAAATGTGGAAGCAGGAGAATCAGAAGATCAAGGTCATATCAACTAGATAATAGGTTTAAGTATAGTTTAAGGTACCTGCAACCCTGTTTCTAAATAATAAATATTTTAAAATCCATAAATTTGAAAAAATAACATATGGTCCAGAGTATAGTATACATAGCAAATATTTGATATGCTTAGTGTCATATTGTCTCCTTGTCTGTGTGGGGTCTCCCCCCACACACCTCTCTCCTCTCTCCATCTCTTCATCTTTTCTCCCTTTCCATGTAGGCCTCATATATTTATCCATTTCCTTCTCTCTTTTTCTCTCCATATCTCTTTCTGTCTCACCCACCCACTACCCTTCCATGCTATCTATCACTGTGAATATGGGCAGAAAGTCATGTAAACAAGATCATTGCTGTTTTCCAACATGTCCAGAAACTACTGACATGGAATGACATTTTTCTCTAAGTCTTTTATTTTTTATTAGTGATCTTTATTCTTTATGCCCCAGCAGCAGTATATAGTCATAAGCAGGCCTCTCCGCATTCCTAGGACATCAATCTTGTCAAATCTAATTGAATCAAAGCTCAAGCAGTTATAAATGGAGTACAGGCTGTCAGAAAGAAAGCAAAGAGAAAATAAGAGGCACTCATCCGACCAGAACTTTCATTTTCCCCCCAGGAGACTACTGCTATTTTGTAAAAACTTCTTTCTAATATGTTCAGCTCTTTTACTCGTCATGATATTCTTCTTTATACAAAAACATTTATCTATCCCATAAGGAACTCTGATTCCACATGAGTTAAATGATTCTCAGAATAAGACAATGAAAAATAGAATATGTTTATCTATGTTCTGGGTAAATGGGTAGCTTTGGTGGCAGCTTGGGATTTATGTGAATGCTAATAAAAGCCAAAGTTAGGGTTGGAGATGTAGCTTAACTGATAAGGTGCTTTCCCATCATGGATATGTCCTTGGGCATGGTCACACACAATTCCAAGTCAGCACCTGGGAGGCAAATTCAATGCCATCATGGGTGACGTGGTTAGTTCAAAGCTAACTTGGCCTCATATAACCATGTTTTTATAAACAAACAAATATCACTTAACTATTTTTAGATAGCATATGTTAGTTGTACATACTTACACAGCTTGATTTAGTATTTCAATGCATGTATGAAATGTATATGAATCATGTACTAATATAATTGAACCCTCATTTATTTATGACAACCTTCTACTCTCCCCAGCTCCTATTCACCTGTAAAGATAGAAAAATCCCATTTGACTCCTTCCCTGTAATAATGGAAAAATCCTGTTTGATTCTTTCCCCATGACCCCCTTCCTGAGGTTCCTGAAACTAGCCAAAGTTGACAGAGTTTCATTTCCATTGTTAAGTGGCAGTTTCCTCAGAACTCAGATTCTCGGAAAAGCTTTGTTCACGGGATTAATGGCTGTTTGCTCAACTGCACACTTGGGACACACCTCATGCTTATAATTACCTGAGCTAGACCACCCAGTCCATGGACTTCCTGAATTCTTGGGACACACCCAGTCAAGGGTCAAGCTGACCTTCTTGCAACCTCTCACCAGCTCAGATGTTTTCTCCCCCACCCCTACCCAGAGTGCGGTATAAGAATTCTACTCTGAAAGCATTCGGGGCTCTTGGCTTCCACAGTGCCTCAAGCCTGCACATGTGTGTATCAGTATATCATTAAACTCTCTTTTTCTTTAAAGTTAACAGTGGTCATTGGACGTGGTCTTGGAGTATCTGGGGCACCCGCCCATTACACACCAGTACTGTACAATAAGAATACCTTATATTTTCTTTATATGAATGAGCCAAACTAGGTTGTGTTTTTCTTGGTTTTACTTATTTCATTTATCACGGTGTTTTTCAGCTCCTTTTATAGTATTTTTGATCTAATAGACCAGAAGAAGAACAGTATTGGCTTCTTGGTTTTATTATTTTTCTTCCTCCTTTGCATTTGTAAAATATACATTATAATGCCTACATAATAAGGCAGTTGAGACTCCTGAATTGAATCAATAATAGAAAGGCACTCAGCATATAAAGGAAACCTTGTACAATGGTACATTGCTATTAAGGCTAACTTTGAAGTAGATAAAGATAAATGTTTTCTGAGTCGAGGCATGTTATCAAGAGACCCCACAGATGCTTGCAGTGGTGCCAAACTTTTCTAGGACAACAGTGTGTCTTCAAGACTGAACTAGTCATGTACCTCTACTAGTGTGGGAGATCTCTTTAAAATCTTACTGGAAAAGATCCAGCTTTGTTTTCATGGAAAAACAAGAATGTCGGTAGCACCCAACATGGAGAAAGAGTAGCAAAGGTATTGTATATCAGAGAACTATCTTCTGAAAGATTCTTTTAAATAAATGTGTTTTCCATTCTGTTTTGTCTATAGTAGGCACCAGCCTTGAGTCCTGAATCTGGCTTCAATGTGTCTTCCTCTCTATCATAGGTGGGGATTCTATTGCTGCATTGAAATACCATGACCACAGCAAATCTTTTAAAGGAAATAATTTAATTGGGACTTGTTACAATGCTGTTTCTTGGTCCCAGCTGCCAGAGGCCCAGACTCACAGACCTGCAGCCCCAGACTCCTTAGCCGCCCACTGCTCCTGCTCAGGCCCCCTGAAATGACTCAGATGCTTATAATAACTTCATGTTGTTTGGCCTATGGCTTAGGCACATTGCTAGCTTGCTCTTACATCTTAAATCAACCCATTTTTATTAATCTTTCTTATCAAATGGCTTGTGGATCATGACAGGCACCATAGAAAAAGTAGGAGGAGAAATCAGAGAAAAAGTGTTGTGGGAATATCTTTCTGTATGCTGTGAATAGCAATCTTTAAATAAAGGAGCTGTTTTGGCCCATGACAGGCACCATAGGAAAAGTAGAAGGAAGCATCAGAGTAGGTAGGAGGAGCAGGGCAGAGTCAGACAAAAGGAGCCAGAAGCCCAAAGGATCAACATATGAGGAGAGACAGACAGAACAGGCCAGAAGCCCAAAGAGGCAACATGTAAGGAACACAAGTGAGCCACGAGCCATGTGACAGGAAAGATTAATAAAAATGGGTTGATTTAAGATTTAAGAGCAAGCTAGCAATGTGCCAGAGCCATAGGCCAAACAACATGAAGTTAATATAAGTTTCTGAGTCATTTTGGGGCCTGAACAGCAGCAGGTGGCTAAGAGTTCTGGTGCTATAGAGTCTGTGGGTCTGGGCCTCTGGCCACGCAGGGCCCAGAGACCACATTTTAACAGATGGCGCCAATGTGGGGCTCCATCTGTTACAACAGACCAAACCTGAAGCCCAAAGAAGTGACATGTAAGGAACACAGGTGAGCCAGGGGCCATGTGGCAAGAAAGATTAATAGAAATGGGTTGAGTTAAGATGTAAGAGCAAGATAGCAATGTGCCTGAGCCATAGGCCAAACAGCATGAAGTTAATATAAGTGTTTGAGTCATTTTGGGGGCCTGATCAGCAGCAGGCGGCTAAGAGGTCTGGGACAGAAGGTCTGTGGGTCTGGACCTCTGGCCACCCAGGACCGAGAAAACACAATGTAATAGATAGCGTCCCTGGGTGGGCTGAAGTTAAAAAAAACAAAAAAGGAAGTGATGTGGGAATGCCTTTCTGTATGCTGTGATTATCAATCTTTAAATAAAGGAGCTGTTTTGGCCCATGACAGGCACCATAGAAAAAGTAGGAGGAGGAATCAGAGTAGGTAGGAGGAACAGGGTCGGAGATAGACAGAAGGAGCTAGAAGCCAAAAGGAGCAACATCTAAGGAGACACAGACCAAGCCAGAAGCCCAAAGGAACAAGATGTAAGGAACGCAGGTGAGCCATGGGCCACGTGGCAGGAAAGATTAATAGAAATGGGTTGATTAATATATAAGAGCAAGCTAACAATGTGCCTGAGCCATAGGCCAAACAGCATGAAGTTAATATAAGTGTCTGAGTCATTTTTGGGGCCTGAACAGCAGCAGGTGGCTAGGAGGTCTGGGGTTACAGAGTCTGTGGGTCTGGGCCTCTGGCTGCCCGGGGTCCAGAAACCACAGTGTAACAGGGGCTGACTGACAGTTTCAGAGGTTTAGTTCATTATCATTATAGTGGAAAACATGGAGACACATAGGCAGACATAATGCTGGAAAAGTAGCTGAAAGTTCTGTATCAGATTCCCAGAAATTAGAGAAAGCTTCTAAATTTTGCTTGTGATTTTGAAAATCTCAAAGTGACACACTTCTTCCAACAAGGCCACACCTTCTAATCCTTTCAAATAGTGCCAAACATGAACGACTAAGCGTTAAAATCAATGAGTCTATGGGGCACATTCTCATTCCAAACACCACCCTATCAGTCATCACACTGGCTATAGTTGTGCTTCTGTCTAGTGCCAGAGTTCTACAGCCACAGACCTGCTGCCCCAGACCCCTAGCCGCCCACCACTGCTTAGACTCCCCCAAAAATGAAGCTTATATTAAGTTCATGCTGTTTGGCCTATGGCTCAGGAACAGTGCTAGCTACCTCTTTCATCTGATCTCAACCCATTTTCATTAATCTGTCTGCCATGTGGCCCATGGCTCACCTGTGTTCCTTACATGTTTCCTCTTTGGTGGCTGGTTTGATCTGATCTCACTCTGCCCTCCTTCTCCTAACTATTCTAATCCCCCACCCACTTGTTCTATGGTGCCTGCCATGGCTAAAACAGTCCTTTATTTAAAGATTGATACACATTACATACAGAAAGACATTCTCACATATCTCTCTCTCTCACACACACACACACACATGTACACACTGAACATTATAAAGTTGGTTTACATTTTGAAGCTCTTTGTGAATTAAAGATTGGGAAATCAGTCTTATTTAGTCTCAGAAGCAGGAAGCCTCAGAGTGTAAGAGATAGAGCAACAATCATAGGTTAAAAGTCTAGAAGCTCCTGAGATAGTTACTGATGTAAGCCTATGTTCAAAGGCTTAAAAAACTGGCATCTGATGTTTATGAGTAGAGTTCAGAGGAATCACACTAAGGTGCTACTGTCAGCTTCTCCATTCCTCTTTTTATTTTAACTGGACATGAGCATATTAGGCAGGACCACTCAGATCTGGGGCAGGCTTTACTTTATCAGCTCAAGCTCCTATCATTAATAAAAACACCTCACATAATCAAAGGGCTATGACAGTTTTGAGACATGACTTTACACAATGAAGTTAGCCATTAGGATTAAACATCTAATGGTCTCTGTGCAAGAGTTCTGCTGTTGGTCAGAGTGAGGTACTAGAGCGACTATGCCTGAGGAGTCCTATAGCCTGAGTCATCCTCTAACCACATGGTTTAGTTGGTTAGGAATCATTTGAACATTAAAGAAGCAATCATGAATACAGACAATATAATTTTAAGTGACATTCATTCTAAAACTTAAAGGGGAAAATCAGGGGAAAAAAATCAGTATTGGCAAGAGGAGGGAAACCATGACTCTTGCTTAGGATAAAGGTTATTTATAATAAACAGTTTATTATGGTAATAATTAAATATTGTTCAAAACTTAGTACAAAACCTTCATGTATACAAGAGGTGAGTTACCCTCCTCCCAACTGGCCAGTTGGAGCAGCCCATAGGTCTGAGTGACAGAGCTCCCCAAACCATCACAGCTCCAGCAGCAGGTTAGCAAACCTGCAAACCTATCAGTACCCTTATTGGACCCTCTAGCCTATAAGCCTCTATTCATTCCTGAATCCCAGCCATCCCCACCAACCTGAGTAGTTGCTTCCTAAAATACAGCTACTGGAGAGTCCCAACACAAGAGGTAAGTTACTCTCTTCCCAGCTGGTGAACCAGGACAGCTAGGATAGCCCCCAGGTCTGGGAATAAGGGCACAAACTGTTGCCCCTGAACCCATCACAGCTCCAGCTACAGGTAAACAAGCAGGACCCCTGCCTGTGTGAAAATAGAAAAATCCTGTAACTCTCTCCCCTTCAACCCCTTCCTGAGGTCACTGAAACTAGCCAAGGTTGAGATGGCTGTTTCTCAGAAAAGCTTTGTTCCCCCATTCCCTGGCTGGGGCTGCATTCCTAGCAACCTGGTGAGACCACATTCCTCATTCCTGATCTAGCAACCTGGGTGGGGCCACCCAGGAAAGCCCTACCTGAGAACTGTTAATTGTTTGCCAATGCAGGAACTTTCTGAAGCTTGCACAATGTGTCCTGCTCCAGGAAATGAATGTCTTCAGGTGGTTTCACAGGAAATAGCTTGCCTGACTGCATTCCTAAACTCTGTCCTAACCGGACCATTGGCCCCGCCCTGTTAATGTGCCAAGTCCACCCTGTTAGCACTCTGAGCCCACCCATACCCCCTCCTCTACCCAGAGTAGGGTATAAGAATTCTGCCCCGAAAATATTCGGGGCTCCAGGCTTTTCTGCAGTGCCTGGGGTCCACACATGTGTGTACTGGTATTCATATTCATTAAACTCTTTTTCTTTAATGTTAACAGTGGTCATTAGCCATGGTCTTGGGGTGTCTTGGGGTGCCCTAGGGGTGCCCACCTATTACACCTGCAAGCCTGACTATCACTACCCCTCATCAGACTCTCTAGTCTATAAATACTACTCTATTACTCAAACTCACCTTTCCCCCAACCTCAGCTGCTTCCCAAAACACAGCCTCTGGGAAGCCCTGTCACAAGAGTGGCTTCCTGAGAGACAAACTCTGGATAGCTCCATCACAAAAGCTCCAGCTATAGATCTCAATGGCTCTCTGAGGCACAGACTCCAATGGCTCCAATTTCTCTAAAAGCTCCATTTCCACCAAGAGCACTGAATGGACCCAAAAAACAGCTCCTTAAATCACAGACAACATTTGCACCTATTGTAGGAAGAGATGGACAGATGTCAGTGCAAAAATACATTTCAACAACATAAAGAACAATATGGCATCACTAGAACGTAGTGGTTCTACAACAGCAAGGCCTGTTAATATAATAGAAGCAGGGGGAAATGGCCTTAAAATATATTTATAAAGATATAGAAGCCTTTAAAAAGGAAATCAAAAAAATGAAAAACTTCCTTAAGAAAATAAAGAAGACAGGCATAAAATTGGGCAAAAGAATAACGCAATTCAATAAAGACTAAAGAATCAAGAAAAAGGAATCAAACAGGTGAAGGAAACAGTTCAAGACTTAAACACAGAAAGAGAAGCAATAAAAATGACACTAATTACGGGAATACTGGAAATGGAAAATATGAGTAAATGAACAGGAATTACCAGAGCAAGCCTAAGTAACAGAATGCAAGAGATGAAGAGAGTGTAGAGGTCAGCCTGCAGCCCCAAGGGTTTAGCTCTGTTTCCTGGCCTCCAGTGTTTACAGTAACCAATTGATCTATTTCCATTATCAGGAACCACACCCAAGCTGAGATTTAGGAATGAGGAAGTTAGCAGAGGACAAAGAAGATGACTTCTTTGCTTGTGAGCTGCAGGGATTACACTAGGTCTAAAGGCAACCTCCACCATATAAGGCTTTCCCTGAGCTTCAATAAAGGACATTCTTGGTTCAATAGTGACCCATGTGTGTGTTTATATTTCAATCTGTAGGCCTTTGCTCAGTGACTCTGTGACGCTGGCACTTACAAGAGAGAATCTCAAATTTTTCCATAAAATAGAAACAGAAGAAACATTTCAAACTTTTAAAATGAGGCTTCAATCACACTAATACCCAAACCACACAAAAAACTCAACAAAGAGTATTAAAGACCAATCTCCCTTATAAATATTGATGCAAAAATATTCAATAATATACTGGCAATCTGAATTCAAAAATACCTAAAAACATCATCCACCATGATCAAGTAGCTTCATCCCAGAGATAAAGAGACTGTTCAACATAAGAAAAATATGTAAATGTCATCCATTATATAAACAACCTAAAGAAAAAAAATGTGATCATCTCTTTAGACGCTGAAAAAAATCCTTTGATAAAATCTAACACTCTTTTATGATAAAGGTCCTGGAGAGATCAGGATACAGAGAAAATGCCTAAACATAATAAAGGCAATATACAACCAACATCAAAACAAATGAAGAAAACTCAAAGCAATCCTACTAAAATCAGGAACAAGGCAAGGTTGTTCACTCTTTCCTATCTGTTCAATACAGTTCTCAAAGTTTTAGCTAGAAAACAAAAGAAGATCAAGGGATGTAAATTGAAAAGAAAGAAGCCAAACTATCCCTATTTGGAGGTGATATGATAGTATATACAAGTGACCTCCAAAATTCTACCAGAGAGCTCCTAGAGCTCAAAAACAACTCCAGCAATGTAGCAGAATATAAGATTAACTCAAAAAAAAAAAAATTCCATAGTTCTTTGATACACAAATGATAAAAGAACTGAAAAAGAAACCAGGGAAATGTCACCCTTTGCAAATAGCTTTAAATATCTTGGGGTAGAGCTAACTGAAGAAGTGACAGGCATGTATGATAAGAACTTTAAGTCACTGAAGAAAGAAATTGACAAAGAAATCAGAAAATGGAAAAATCTCCCATGCTCTTGCATATGTAGGATAAACATACTAAAAAGATCAATCTTACCAATAACAGTCTCAGATTAAATGCAGTCTCCAACAAAATCTCAACACAATTCTTCACAGATCTCAAAATACCAATACTTAACTTCATATGAAAAAGCAAAAAAAAAAAAAAAAAACAAACCAAACCAAGATTAGCATAAATATCCTGTTCAGTAATAGAACTTCAAGAAACATCACCACCTCTGACTTCAAACTCTACTTATAGAGCTAAAGAAATAATAATAATAATAACAATAATAATAATAATAATAATAATAATAATAATAATAATAAATCAGCTTGGTGTTGGCATAGAAACAGACTTGTGGATCAATGGAATCAATTTTAAAACTCTGACATTAACTCACACACCTATAAACATCTGATTTTTGACAAAAAAGCTAAAATCATACAATGGAAAAGACATAGCATTTTCAACAAATTGTGATGGCATAATTGGATGGTGGTATGTAGAAGAATGCAAATAAATCCATATCTATCACCCTGCAAAAAATGAACCTGATAGAAGAGAAAGTAAGCAATAGCCTTGAGCTCATTGGTACAGGTGACCACTTTAGATAAATATAACACCGGTAGCACAGACACTGAGATCAACAATTGATAAATAGGACCTCCTGAAACTGAGGAGCTTCTGAAAAACAAGACAAAATAACAACAACAAAAGACATGGTCCATATGACAAAAATAGTTTACAGAATGGAAAAAAAGATCTTCCCAAATCCCACATCTAACAGAGGACTGATCTCTAAAATATATTGAGAACTCAAGAAACTAGTGGTCAAAACCCAAATAATCAATTTAAAAATGGGGTTCAGAATTATATAAAATGTTTCAGCAGAAGAATTTCAAAGACCTAAATACACAAATAATTTTACAAAATCCTTAGCCATTAGGAAAATGTGAATCAAAAAAACTCTGAAATACCATCTTACACCTGTCAGAAAGCCTAAGATCAAAAACACAGATGACAGCCTGTGTTGGAGGACATGCTGAGAAAGGGGAACACTCCTCCACTTATGGTGGGAATGTAAACTTGTACAGCCACTTTGGAAAACAGTATGGTAGCTACTCATAAAATTGAGAATCAATCTACCCAAATGATCCAGCAGTACCCACTCTTGGACATAGACTCAATGCATGTTCTTACCCGCAGGGCAATTCTATATTCATATATCAGCATTATTCATAACAACCAGAACCTGGAAACAAGATAGATGGCCCTAACTAAGGAATGAGTTAAACAATTATAGTACATTTATAAATGGAGTACTACTCAGCAGAAAAAAAAATGACATCCTGAAATTTGCAGACAAATGAATGGATCTAGAGAGTATTATCCTGAGTGAGGTAACAGACTCAGAATGATGGACATGGTATTTACTCACTCATAAGTGGATTTTAGACATAAATCAAAGGATTATCAGGCTACAATACACAACCCCCAAGCAGCTAGGTAATGGGAGAAACTTAAAAGAGACATCCATGGTGCTTCCTGGGAAAGGGAAATAGAGCAGATCTCCTGAGTAAATTGGGGTCATATGTGCAGGAGCAAGAAGAGGTGGAAAAAGAATGTGAGAGAATGGGATATTGTATGGGGGGATCGAGAGAGAGAGAGAGAGAGAGAGAGAGAGAGAGAGAGAGAGAGAGAGAGAGAGAGAGAGAGAACAAAAAGTGAAATAGATATCTTGATAGAGGAAGCCATTGTAGTGTTAGAGAGAAACCTAGTGTAGGAAAACACCCATGAACCTACCAGGTATCCCTAGCTAGGACTCTAAATAACAATGCAGAGAGTGACAAAACTGGCATTCCTCTGTAATCAAATGAATGACCATTCTAATAGAACCTTCATGAAGCAACTGATGATGGAGGCAAAAGCACTGGGTCAACTCTCAGTCCATTTGAATAAAGGGAGGAGAGATTATATAAGCAACGGATCAAGATCATGAAGAGAAGAAATCAATCACATTACAGTTGAATGGCTATGTGTGGAGCCTCTTGCAGTAGTACTAGCGTTTATTCCTGGTGCGTGAACTGGCTTCTTGGAGTCCATTCCCTACAGAAGAACCCCTTATTCAGCTTTGATACTGGGAGACAGAACTCGATCCTACCTCAACTGGATATGCAAGATTGGATGGACTCACCTTGGGAGACCTTGCCCTCCCTTGGGAATGAATGGCAAAATGGGGTACAGGGAAGCTGGGGGAAGTCTGGACAGAGGGAAACCAGTGGTGGGTATGGAAAAAAATCAAGAAAAAAAAGAGTATACCACTTATAAGCTTATATCCCCATGTAATCTGATCTCATGAACACAGGAAATATTAACAGGCTTAAGTAGAGATACACAGAATAACATATTTGTATTTGTTTCCACCACAAATTATTTAAAAATTTTCACTGTACATGATATTGTATCTTCTAAGGTCATTTTTAAAACAATCAAACAGTGCATATCAACATTGTTCCCTGCAACTTTCCTGCTTCCCACACCCTCCTTTAATATTTTGATCCCCTTGTCAGTTTCATTTTTACTTTGATGACATGTACATGTGATTTTATAGTGCTATACACAATCTAGAAAACCGCAGTAAAAGAAAAAAAAAGACATACAATAGCTGTCATTCTGAGACTTAATTCACTTAATATGATTATTTCCAGTGGCATCCATTTTCTAATAGTAACATTAATTTATTCTTTATTTCAGGAAAATTATTTTATATGTATAGTTTTATATATTTTAACTTGCATTGCGCTGATGAGTGAAGAGCAAGTTTTAAACTCCAGGCAATAAATCAGACAGCAAGTGTATATTCCTGCACAGCAATGCTATCATGCTCTTCCCATAGCAATATATAAAGTCATACAAATGCACTGTACTTACCTGTAAAACATAAGTTCAAAGAAACTTTCAGGGCTCTGAGGCATTTTCTAGGTAGGCAGAATCAAACAGTAAGGGAAAGCAAGCAGGATGTGGTGGATGACATACTGCTCTGTTGTTATGCAACCTATCCTATATTTTAACTGTCTGATTCTGCTAGTCTATTAAGTTTGCTTCTGCCATTCACTCATTCTTTGTTATCCTTAGTTTTATTTTAAATTGGTGCGTACTATCTACCCTATTCTTTGATACTTGTTTTAAAGGAAACTTCTTAAAAATTCTTTTACTGAGCCTTCTTCCTTTTCTCTGCCCATCAATAGAAATTTACTATGGAATTGCATCGAATTTGTTCTTTTCCAGCGATTTTCTGATCTATGTGAAATTTCCATATTTCAATCATTCATTTTATTTCTATTTTCTTTTGCAAATTACAATCTTAATGGGAAAATAATTTTAAAAACATATGACTTGTCTTGTTAGTAAATGAAGAGGCATATACTCATTAACTATATTTATCAGCAATATTATTCAGACTCTCCTAGCAGTCACCTTTATACACTGTAAAAATGTCCTGTACTCAGAATTGTACCTTGTTCCAGTTATTGGATGCTTCTGAAATCTGTTTGCATTAGAGTATATGCAATATGTTCCTTTTAATGAATGTATTGGTGAACTGTATCATCAAATATAGATTGTAGTGCGTTCTCATAAGAGTATATTGCTCTTACTGTTATTTTTTAATGCTAACTAGAATGCTGCCCCTACTAAAACATGGTCTTCTCTTACATTTTCCTGGAGAGGTACATTGAACCATTGACCCTAGCTGGGCAGCAAAATCACAGTATGATTTCAACAAAGTCCAACAATGTGAGGCTGCAATAATTTTTTTTTCTATTAATGGTGGTTTGCTTACCCAGGACCAATATTTCTCAAATCTCTCCACCATGTGAAACTTTTATGTATGTCTTTCTATTGCCAACATGTTAAATGTTTGTTACTCATTGCTATCACATTTACCATAGTCCTATATCTTTATTACTTGAAATTATCCATTCCCTTCTCCTTCCTTAATTTTCAAGGATTTTTAAAATACTAGCCATCTGTAGAAGACTGTGTAGCCAAACTGCTTGGAGAAAAGACACAATCACCATCAGCATTAGAATAAAACTACACTCAAGGGCCCAGTTAATCCACCAAATTGTGTCCATCCTTTGCAATAATCTCGTGTGAGGGTCTCCTGAACTTCCATTCCTCCATCTACTCTAAAGTATCTATAACTCCATTACCATGACTATACATATGGTTATCACTGTTTTGTTATGCTATAGTTGCCATAGTGACTGATGCAAACTCCAATACGGCATCAAGTTGTGCCACAAGGAAAAAGCTGCCACTTAGCACATCAGTACATATTCTCTTCGATATACACCTAGGATCAGTCTTTTCCAGTGCCTTGATTATGGTTTCACTGACTTTTTATTATTTTTTTATAGTAGTTTAACTTTTTACCTAATCAAGCTTAGTGTTCATATGTATTATTTACTTCTTAGCTACTTCCAGGCAGTGCTGTGGAGCCTCGATTATGAACCATTTCAAAGAAAGTGTATTTTTGTGTTACTTTTCTTTATTGCTGTTTTTCTCTGAAGCTCTGCCTTTTCACTCACAGTGGAGGCCTCTCCCTTTGCACATGGCATGTTTTACCCTCTTCTTCATCTCTCTTCTCCTTGTAGCCACTTAGATTTATAGCTTCACTGCCCTTTTGTTTCTCTCTTAACCTCTAATAAAATTTTGTTTGAATTTTCTTTCAATTCAGTTTCTAGATTCTTGAATTAATAGAATTAAGATCCCCCAAAAGGCAACTTATATTTATGGGGAACCTTTTGGGAATGAGATGTATTAAAAGAAAGGACCTTGGACCACAGTTTTGCCTTGAGACAGGAGAGTATTAGAAAGTAACATGACAGGGCAGTCACAAGCATGCTATGCCAGAAACATAAACTAACAGACTGTGTCTTACACAATGTCAGAGTATGTTGATTAACAATTGATTTGCAAGATTTAGAGGTTTCAGTGATAGTAATTGACAAAAAAAAAAAAACCTTCCTATCTTAATAACTTGGCAAAGGTGAGTACAAGATATTATTTCATTCTTAATTATAAATATTAACTCTTATGTCATACAACACACCGTTGATCTCTTTCTTTTTCCACATGTGTATATAATACTAATTAAAGATGCTACAGAAGAGTCCAAGAAAGTTCAGAAGTGTACTAAGAAAGAATCTGTGTAGAGCCGGGTAAGGAAGCTTACCAGTGCCAGTAACAAGGTGCTCCAGAGCTGCTGAAGTGAGGTTGGAGAGTGAAGCTGCAAGGTGAATGAATGGCCAGATCAATTCCGGAGCAGGAAACATGTCAGGAACAGGAAACAATGGTTTGTGTCAGGTTTAGGTACAGAGAGGTGAATAGTTTCAGGTCCAAATGGCAGTCCTAAACTGAAGGAATCTGGCCTTGTAAACAGAAAGTCCAAATGTTTCTCTTTTCTAGAAAATCAGCTCTCTTAATGTGGTTTTTGTTAACGAGAAACTAGCCTTAATTTCCTTAATTTTCCAGGAAACTCCCGTAACCTTTTCCCAAAGGCCAGCTACCTCTGGCAAGGGCACCTAGTTAGGTATCAATCTGTACAGCCTCTAGCAGCTCAGATCCGCACTCTGCTGTCATATAAACTCTCCTTGCTTCTTTCTCTACCATTTTATTCTTCTCTCTGTCCCCTGAGAGATAGCCTTGGCTGTTTTATTTTCAATAAATCTTTCTTTCTGCCAACAGAGCAATCTAATTAAGTCATTTCTCTGTGCCATCACTTATAAATAGATGAAGGACAGCAGGTCCAATATACTATGTCAACAGTGGGGGATCATAACTAGTCAGGGAGTTCTTATTTTTTAAGCCACACACCAAGTATCCAATGATAGGTTAATATGTGACTTTGCTATCAGAGGATTAGGTATCCACTGTTATGGGTCCAGAAGAGAGAGTAACTCCTTATTATCTGACTTGAGTGTCTGATAAGTTTATGAGCCCATTTTTTTCTGATGTGATTTTATATAATCATGTATACCCACACTTTCAATTATCCGGAAAAAATTTATAGAGTGGCTCCATTTTTATTAGAAGGAATAAGTCATTCATGAGTCTGTGCTGCATGGGTGGTACTGCCAGTGCAACTTCCAGGCTTACCCTAAGGATGTAGTCATCCTTTTTCTTCAAAATATAGTAAGATTAAAAAAAAAAAGCAACTTGTAAAATGGAGTATGCTAGACCAAAGGACAGCCTTAAAATAACTGTTTTATATAATAATGGAGTAACTTAGAGTAAGGTCTAGCCTACTATCAACAAAGACTTTGGAAAGAGAGGCATTATTTTTATAAGCTAGAGAGAACATTCATTTATTAAGTCCTAAAACAAAGCAGAGAGAGAAGATATGGGATGTCTTTCTATACTCTGAATATATTTTATTACCATTTGTTAATAAAAAAGCAGTTCTGACCTATGGCAAGGCAGCTTAGAGGTAGGCAGTAATTCAAGCAGAGACAAAGATGAAGAAGGAGAGTCAGGGAGAAGCTGCAAGTTGTAACAGAATACAGGTAAAGCCATAGAACCCATGACAATGCAATACATTAATAGAAACAAGTTGAGTAAAGTTATTTATAATATAGAGATAGTTAAGACAATCAGTTTGTAATTAAAATAAGCTTCTGAATAACTGTTATATAAGCAGCTGTGGGACTGCTGATGGGAGAGGATCAGGGGCCCAGATAGAACAGAAAAACTTCTGGAGGGAGAGGGAGGGAGGAAGAGAGAGAGAGAGAGAGAGAGAGAGAGAGAGAGAGAGAGAGAGAGAGAGAGAGAGAGAGAGAGAGAGAGAGAGAGAGAGAGAGAGAGAGAGAGAGTTCTATAAGAGGGATGAGAGAGAGAGACTGGAGGATTTCAGAAAAATTTTTTAAGAAAGGAAAATTTTCTCTGACCCTTGATAATTTCAAAGAGTGATGGGTAGTTTTATTTCATTTAATTTAGTTCAGTATAGCATATATAACAAAAACAATAAAGAACACCATTATTTTATAGAGGCATACCCAACTTCTAATACAAGAATACATTTTCTGCTGATTATTATAGATGGAAGCTTTGTTAAATGTTATAGTATTACATATACTTTTGTTTGAAATGGAATTACAAAACTTTCCACTTTTCTTCTCTCCCTCTAGCAGCATCTAGCCACCCTCTTGTGAGCACCTTGCTAATTAAGTATATGCTGCCTGATTACTGTATTGGTTAATAAACAGAAACATAAAAGTATTTAGTTACTAAATTAGTGGGTGTCATATACTTGTCAAATCAACAATAGAGAGTTTGAAAGAGGTTAATTCCTGTGACTCACTGTACAAATAGATTTCTGGGGCTTAATGATTGGCCAGCCTTGGCTACTTGATGAGTTCAAGGCCAGTGAGAGATCATGCTTCAAAAATCAAAAAGATGGACATCTTAGGGAGACAACCAAGGTTATCCTTGGATCTCCATGCACACCCACAGACACACAGAGACAGATATGTGCACATATACACTTATACAAAATCATTACTTATTATCATTAAACCTATTTCTTTTAATTCATGCAATATTTGCTTAGAGTGGTTTTTTTGCTATTACTAGATACATATATGTTTACCATTATTTTGCATACTAAATATATTAGGTCTTTATAAAATGTTTTTTATAAATTATCACCTTTTATCTAGTAATATTTTAGTTGTAATGTCACTATTTTAACTACATAGCTTCTCCAACTTTCTTGTCATTGTATTCATAATTGCAAAACATGCTACTTTTTCTTTCAGTGTAGGTGATTCTCGAGTTTCTCTTTCAGATTCCATGAAAACACATTATGGTTTTCAATATGGTCTTGTGGGAATGTTTTCAAATATAATAAAAACAGCCAGAGATGTCAGAGGGATCTACTCACAGGCAGTCTATAAGGATCAGACAGTGGTAACTCACACCTTTAATCCCAGCTCAGGGAATATCCAGGAGTGGTGACCTATGTTCTTAATCCAATCTGAGTTCGTGGTCATTTTAGTTACGGAAGGAGTTCCAGGCTCCCAGGCAGGCAGTGGTGGTGTCATACCTTAACTGAGTGAAGAAAGTATTTAAGGCAGATATAGAAAGACAAAGCAAGCAGAATAACTCACACTGTTAGTCCCAGCACTTGGGAGGCAAAGGCAAGAAAATCTCTGTGAGTTCTTTCAAAGCCATCCTGGTCTTCAAAGCAAGTTCCAGGACAGCCAGGACTGTTACACAGAAAACTCTGTCAAAAAAAAAAAAAAAAAAAAAAGACAGGAAGAGGTGGATCTGTCCTCTGATATCTCAGATTATTTTTTTATATTTGAAAATATCCCCACATGGTCTTGCAATTTCTTCCTTTTTATTGGATAGTTTATATTTATTTCAGTGTTATTAATACAATATTTAGGTTTATGCCTAGCATTTAAAGCCTAGATTTTTATATGTCTTATGTTATTTCTTATCAATTTGGTTCTTCTATTGCTGCTTTACTGTTTTAATTTTTATGTAAAAACTTTATTTTTATTCATTATTTTAATTTCTATTTAATTTTTACATTTTAATATATATCACCTTACCAGTTAATATAAAGAGTACTGTTTAGTTTCTATAAGATATTCACTCTAATCATGCACAGAAATAATATTTCTATGTACTTCTATCATGATCATTGTCTTTTTGTGGTATTGTTGCAGTGTATTATCATATTTTGAATTAGAATGTCCTCCCAAAGCTTATTTGTTTTAATACTTGGTTACCAGTTAGTTGATCTGTTTGGGAAAGATTCAAATAAGTGTCTTTGTTGGAATAGTTGTACCACTGAGGATAGACTTTCAGATGTCAACCAATTAGCACCATTTCCAGTTATCTCTCTCTCTCTCTCTCTCTCTCTCTCTCTCTCTCTCTCTCTCTCTCTCTCTCTCTCTCTCTCATGCTTAAGAACAAAGAGAATTCTCAGATGTTCCTGTCACCATGCTTTGATCTGTTATCATGGAAGGTGTCTAATCTTCTGAGTCTGTAAGAATAATTAAGTTGGCTGGGCCATAGTATTTTATCACAGCAATAGAAAAATAGCTAAAACAAACAAATGGAGTGTCTCGTACCCAATCATATACACTCTCTTCACCCTGCTCTACTGGCTTCTATACATGTCTATTACAGCTTATGGAACTACTGTAGTTAACCCAATGGGCCCTTTGCTTTCATTTTCCTCCCTCACCATGAAATACCTTTTAGTATAGTTCAAACCTGGTTTTTGCTAGTTAGTTTTTATGTTATTTAAGAGTCAACTAACATAGTCAGAGTATTGGAAAAGGTGTCCTTGCAGCCATTTCTCAGGACTAAAGTGAAGGAAATGATAGCTCCTGTATCTAATGACCTACTCTACTCTGATGATGTCATTTCATCATACTGTCTTGTAACTATAACTTTATTCCTCCTCCCTTCTTACCAGAGTGTATTTTGAACTTAAATAACAATAATGATGATGATGATGATGATGATGATGTAATGTCCAGAAGTCCATTGAGATCTTTTAACATTTTCAACTAAAAGAAAGGAAAAAGAAGAAATCAGGAAGAAATAAGGAAGAAAAATAAAAAGAAAGAAACATATGGAAGAAGGAAAGATGGGAGGTACAAAATTACACAAAATAATTTCAAGTTGCAATACAATCTATCTCTCTTATACTAACCTTTGATCTTTGGGTTTATCACATAGTAAACATCCTACATATTTTAATTGCATCTTTTACATATTTTCTGTCCCCTGCCATTGGAATGTAAAGTCTATCCTAGTTAAAATTTGAATTTCTGTTGTTGTCTGGCACAGTCATGCTTCTTTAATATCTGGAAGTATGTGAGTAATTGATTGAGGTGTAAGAAAGTACATTTCTCCTTTACAAACAGACTAATCATGTGCTTTCCCCAAGCTGCTTAAAAGATGCACCAACTCTGTTTTGGAATCAGAGTATTGCTCTGTCTGAGAGGTGGCAACTGTTGCCAATAATGTCTTTTTCAAGTCTTTAAATCACAGCACTGTCTTTAATTTCTGTGTTGATTACTTTGGTTCCACAAAGGAAGGTTTTAGTAGTTGTAATGAAAGTTAAATGGGTAGGCTAGAAAGCCTAAAATAGTTAGCATTTTTCTGCCTATGCAATAAAATAAGTAAAATTGACTAATTGCTGGCTTGCAATATATACTCATTTGTGTGATATAGGATTATCTTTATGGTTCATAGTCATTATTTACATGACTCTCATATAATTCAAATGGTTGATGCTGTTTAATACTGTCACTACCATTTCCTAGGGCTGTCATTGGCATAGGTACCCTTAAGTACCCAGAAGGACAGGGAAATCATTGTGTCATGGATGAGCTAGAAGGGGCTGTGCTTTCTGTATGCTTTAAAACTTCACAGAAATTAAGACTGACACAACGATTTAAACATTGTGTTCCTGGTGCCACCAATCAAAGGTTTATCCTACTAAGTTTGCAGACTTGTCACTGCAAAAAAATAAATAAACATTGTTTTTGTCTAAGCTAAGATAATTCCTTATATTCTGCCATATAAGTCAATGTCTCCTTAGTTACACGTTAAATATTTTCTAAGGATATTCTTTAAGTTGTTGGTTCATTCTGAGGAATGTTAGCAGAGTTTTATGCTTTTCCTCATCCTTCAAAAGTGAAGGGGTAATAAAGGCAAACAAGCTCTTTTCATTATGCCCTGAATAAATAGTTATAAGAATTTCTTCAGAGAGGAGGAAAATGATATGTCAGAAAAACTAATCTATACAAGAAAAGTTTCATAAAATGAATAAATGAAGGCAACACTAAATTACAATTTTTGTTCTTCATTTAACAGTTAACACTGTGTTCAAAGTAAAACTATCAGTAACATTACTGGGTGGCTATAGAATGTACTAGTCCTTACCGTCATATAATTACAGCTTAGCAAGTATGTCAAGTATCAGATAAAAGAATGAAAAGTAAATAAATCCAATTGGCAGTGGGTTTAGACTCAATGCTCAATGACAAGCTCAAAATCTATGAATGAGAACAATGTTAAGTTGTATTTGATTGTCAGACAGTAATAAATCAAAATGAAACTTCTGTTTTATGTGAAAAAATTGTTAGATAAACGAGAAATCATTTACTATAAATATTGAATATATATGAGTAGATGAAGTGATTGCTTCATTTAGAAAGACTATAAAAAAGCCAGCTTATCAGTGTTGGTTACTAAGAAAAAAATAGGTGATATATGTACTAGTTTGAATAACGGTGTCCCTATAAGCTTAATCATCAGGCAGTGGCACTACTTGGGAAGATTAGAAGGATTAGGAAGTGTGGTCTTGTTGGAGTAGGTGTGGCCTTAAGAAGTGTGGTCTTTTTGGAATAGGTGTGCCTTGTTGGAGGAAGTGTGTCACTGCAGGTGGACACTAATGTTTCAAAAGCCCATATCCAACCCAGTTTCTCTCTTTTCTGTTACCTCTATATCAGGATGTAGAACTCTCAGCTTTTTCTCTAATACCACATCTGCTAGTGTGTTGGCATGTTCCCTACCATGATGACAACAGACTAACATCTGAAACAAGCTCCCAATTAAACTTTTATAAGTTTTATAAGAATTTCATTGGTCATGGTATCTCTTCACAGAAATAGAACAGTGACTAAGAATTTATTTATGGAAATTTTGTCTATTTTTCCTCATTCACTAATACTGTTTTGTTTTTGTCTTTTTCTTTGTTTAGTTGGGTTTGTTTTAATTTTTTTGTTTGTGTTTTTGAGACAAGATTGCCCTATGTAGCCCTGGTTCTCCTATGTAGACCAGACTAGCTTGCAACTCATGGAAACTGGCTTCTCTATATAGTTCGCTATGTAGACTAGGCTGGCTTCCAACTCATAGAGATACACCTAGCTTAGTATTCTAGTTGTGGCGGTTAGAGCTGTGTAGTCCCAAGACTAGTTCTTTCTTTAAAAAACAGGTTTGGTGCTGCTTCAAAGCAACTCAAGATAAAACAAAAATAACCAAAGATATGAAAGTATCTTTGGGAAGTATCCAATGAAAAGTTCTTAGTTACAACACACACACAATTCTAATCTTTTTTCATATTCTAAAGGAAAAAAATAGCCTGATATTTTGAGTTTCCTTGAGATTTTGGTTTATAATTGTGCTTTTTCATTAGATGAGACTTCTTATACACATAATTTAATTAAAAGCTTTAAATACAAAATATATTATCTTAAAACATACTGAGTCTATAGTCACAATAGTCTAAATTGAATATATAGAAATAGTAATAGATTAAAGAAGAAAACAACTACAAAATTCATTTATGTTTATTATAAACGTGTTCCAAATACATCTAACAAAAATTTAGTTGTATAAAAAAGGGATAAATAAACTTCATACAGTGTAATATGTTGCAGTGGGGTTTCTTGGGTCCCCAGCAGCCAGAGGCCCAGACCCACAGAACTGCCACCCGAGACCCCTTAGTAGCCCACCACTGCCACTCAGGCACCCAGAAATGACCCAGATGCTTATATTAACTCTATGCTATTTGGTCTATGGCTCAGGCACATTGCTAGCTAGCTCTTATATCTTAAATCAACCCATTTCTATTAATCTGTCTGCCACGTGGCCTGTGGTTCACCTGTGCTCTTTACATGTTGCTCCTTGGGTGACTTGCTCGATCTGCCTGACTCTGCCCTGCTTCTCCCACATATGTTCTGATTTCTCCTCCTACTTCTTGTATGGTGCCTGTCATGGCCCAAAACAGCTCCTTTATTTAAAGATTGATATTCAGAGCATACAGAAAAGCATTCCCACATCACTTCCCCCTTTCTGTCTAATCAAAAAGAAGGTTTTAATTTTAACATAACAAAATTACATGTAACAAAATAGCCATCAAGCAAGAATTACAGTTATAATAACTAGTCTATTTGTATTTAGTAAAATTAAAGAAAATACACTATCATCTATCTTATTCTTATGAATCTAAAGTTTCATATCCAATATACCTTTTGAATGGCTAAGAAAAACTGTACCTATAACAGTCTAATCTTCAAATACATCAAAGACCACAGAAGGATATGTTTACCCAAGGAAACCAGAAGTGCAAATGACTTCCAATATCTAGAAAGGACAGAGATGACACCTATCTGCCTGGACAGTCACCCCAGTCTCTTTTCATTTTAATGAAGCAGGAAATCTGCTCTGCCCATTTTGGCACAGTTCATCAGTTGCTTCTCTTTGAGTCCTGAATAATGTCTGACAGTTTTTTCTCTAAAGCAGGAACCGGAATGACCATCTCGGCTTGTTCTGCCAAAGTTTAGAGGTCATCTTCCTATGGAACCTGCATGTCCGGTTTAAACAGCATACTGTCAAGCAGTCAATATAAGAACAGGTTCTTGTCCAGTGGCTAACCAATGCCACAAATAGACTCCATATGGAGTTTTTTCAATGCCCATTTTCCTCTTGAAGTAAATTGGTGCTGCCAGGAGCAGATCTGTCTCACTGTCCAGAAAAGTCTAAGTTCCTAAAACATTTTAAATGCCATGTTCTGTAGGTCTTAGAAGTATTTAAATATTACCTACCTAATTGAAATATATCTTTGTATACTTAAAAATCCTAACTAAACAACTATAAGTTTGATTATCAAAGGTAACTATTAACCTTCATTTTTTAATTATACATTACAATTTTAAATCAGTTACATGAACATCATACCTTAAACAAGATTAGAAAAACACATACAGGATAACAAAGTTCACCCTAAATTTGTATCAATAAACCAAAATCTATACAAATTTAAAGCATTTTGAGATTAACAACTGATTTCCTGATCTAAGTAAATTCAATAATCTAACCTTTAAAAAAAAATCATTTATATACAAGTAGTAGGTAAGTGATTGTTAGTTTTATATAGTGTTCCCCCACCTATCACTTTCCTTTAAAAGCACTTGAATAACTGTGCACTTATTTATTCTCTTTTTTATATAGGGAAAAAAACCTTCCTCCAATTTCCAGTCATGTTCTATAAAGGTTTATTTTCAAAAGCCTTCTAAGTTCTTGAACATTATGTATCATTCACTCCCCCATCTTTTGCAATACAATACAGTTTTCTATATCATTTTTATTTCTTCCCTGTGATTAGGGGACTCAATGCACAAACATGTTCTTCTACAATATTGACATGTAGGTTTCAGTGTTAGTTGAAGATGATTTTGATTTTCACAGAATCCAAAATTGATACTTCAATAATTAGAATCTTATTACAGATAAAATTAAAATATGCATAATTCTTTTTATGAATTGTGAGATGTCTGCTGAAAGCCAGAATGTGGAAATAAATGTGGATATCACGTATAAAAATGCCACTATCAAATTATGGGAGAATACAATGCAAGAATACATATATATATATGCTACTAACTTTCTGATGAAGATGGTCATGTCAGAACTAGGTTCACAGAAGGATGGTATCTTAGTTAATTTTTTATTGCTATGACAAAACATCATGACCAAGGTAGCTTTTGTTCTCATAGCTCCAGAGAGTCAGAGTCCATGAATAGCCATGAAAGGGAACATGGCTGCAGGCAAATGGGATGGCAGATATATGTGGAAATGTGAAAAGATAGGAAACGTTATAATAAGTAAATAACAGAAGATAGATAGATAATTGATAAACAGATAGCAGATATAAAAATGATGCATACATACATACGTAGATAGTTATATACACACAGATGGGAGATGACATAGAGATAGGTGGTACAGAGATGAATTATAGATAATAAATTATAGTTAAGGAGATAGATTATATATGATAAGTAATACATGACAGATAGATCATAGATAAATGTTAGAAAGATGTAAGGTGGTAGATAAATGATAAATTGTAGACATATGAAATATAGATAAGGAGTGATCATTGATATATAGTTGATGGATAAATGGTTGATGGATGATTGATAGATGACAAAGATGGACAGAAGATATAGAGTAAGTGGTAGATAGATAGATGATGAATAAGTAACAGATGACAGATATCGATTATGACAATGATAATAGATAATGTCAATGAAGATAGATGAAAGAAATATAGATGATAGAGACATTTAGCCATGTAACAATGTTAGAAACATGCCATATTTCTTACTGAATAAACATAGATCATATTAAGTAAATTACATTTCTGATCCACTCAATGGGATTGCTGAACAATAAACATATCAAGGAAGAAAGAAACACAAAGAAGAACTTCTACAAAGAACAGCAGAGGAAAGAGCCATGCAGAGGCTCACAATGCAGGAGGAACATGAAGTTTGAGCATTATAATAGCAACCGAGTTGCAGACCCTAATGAAGATAATGCCCACAGGCACTCACTGATCAATCAGTAACCAGGGTAACGTGAGGTTAGAGAAGCCTGTGTTGGATTCAGTGTACAACTGGGAAAATCTCTTCCCTGGAATTTCTAAGTTCATCACTGCAACAGAAGGATGTGATTGTCCTAGATAACCTGTAGACCCATATGTTCATTGTTTTGAAGCTACAAACAAATCCCATAAATATTCATACACTAATGCTGAGTTAGAGCTTTGCAAACCTAGTAGTTCCCAAGTCCCTCATTTAAGCAAGTGGATTATTGGACCAGGGATCTTTCCATGTATGGCCCCTTTTGTCTGTACATCAATTGTCTTTACATGTAGTCTGTCAGTTGTAAGGCCAACATGGCAAGTTGAGAGATGGCATATGAGCAATGTGTGATCTGAGATTTTCGTCGTAAATTTTCTTATTACATTTGCATCCTATTCAAAGATCTTCACATTCAACTTAAAAATGATTGAATAAGTTGTGTAATACAATTGTTTTAATTTGGCCTATAAGTGTTGCTACTTACTCAGGATCATGTTTCTGGTGCTGTCCTTGTAGGTCTCTATTAGATAAAGATAATTTTCAACACAATAGTCATACCCATTTTTCAGTTAGAAGCCTAAAAATGTTTGTAGATAACACAACAAAGTGAGAAATATTTGCAGAATGAAAGAACATAACTATGATAGTGACCTTCTATAGGAGTCATCCTGTTGTAACACAGGAGATATTTATATAACATTGTTGATATTTTAATACAGGGGGATGGAGAGATATCTCAGTCTATAAAATGCTTAGTACACAAGTATGAAAACTTGAGTTTAGACTCCAGTATCCATAAACCTGGGCACAAAATCACTTTTGTGCCATTCCCTGAGACTTGTTGACCACACCTTAGCCAATCAGTGAGTTTGAGGTACAGTTAGAGACTTTGTCTCCAAAAATCAGGTGATGAACAATTCAGGAAAACACTGGGTATTGACCCCTAACATACTCATATACATACATGCATGATTGTGTATGTACACAGACACAATTTTATTTTATATTTGAAAAAGCTGCAAACTCACATGCTCATCTTTATACATGTTTAAGTAGACTGAGCATTTAATAATTACAGATTTCAGTTCCATATTTATGACAAAAAAATAAAAGTCATAAATCATAAGTCTTAAGTATTAATGATTAATAAAATAATAATTACTGTTATGCACTAAGATTAACTCTACATATCTTAATTATAAATACATGATAATTCTCTATATATTAATTTCTATATGTACTTAAATTAGGATACATACCTTTCAAAGGGTATGAGAAAAGAAACGGCTATCATAAGTGTATAGATGTGCATGTGCCAACATGTGTGTGGAGGGAGTGTGGTTGGTACGTGAGTGTGCATCATAGCATGAGTGTGCACTTGGATCACAGTGCAACTTCAGAGAGTCATTTTTTTCCTTCTAGTATGTGGATCCTGAGGATAAAATACTGGATCAGTGTAATATGAAGTTTCTGGCCTGGCCAGAGCAGAACAGAGAAGCCAGAGAGACACCACGATGAGATGCCAGCAGACACTGAGGAAAGAAATTGAAATGCTGCTCTGAGAAAGGTACCAAGCCTCATGGCTAAACGAGATAAGAATCGTGGGTTAGTTTGGTTAGTTTAAGAGCACAAGCTAGCTATCACTATGCCCGAGCCATAGACTGATCAGCATAAAATTAATACAAGCATCTATTTGTTTCTGTTCTGCTCTTTCTGTTTCCAGAGTTTTCTTAGTCTAGTAGCCTCACCCATACTTCCTGTCTTTCTGTCCATCAGTGTTTTTTATTAAACCAGTAGGCAGGAGAATTATTTACAATGTAACAAAACATAGTGAGGGCAGCAGGGCCGGGCTGGAACAGCAATCTGGATCTGGAGTACACAACTGTGTCTCACAGGAAGCTTCGGGAAGCCACAGAGGGGAAGTTTATGCAACTTCAAAATGAAATCCAGAGGAACAACAAATAGAGCTGAAATTAATCTGAATTTCATGAACTCACTTTTGACAATTTAGTTTCATTTGAGTTACAACTTTTTGCTCATCTTTTAGAGGCAGGGTGAGGTGGCTTAATGGAGTGCTCTTGTTTTAGGAGACTTAGTGGGAAAGAAATAATAAAAAATCTAAGTTCAAAGGCTTTACACATTATTGGCAGAGAATATAAATAATTATGTAATAAAAGCCTACCTGGTGATAGCTCAGGGTTGTGATCTCAGCACCATGGAGACTTAGGTAGGAGGCTCATCATTTTAAAGCCTGCCTATTCTTCATAGCAAGACCCTGCCCAAAACTAATTTAAAAATGCCTAAGAGGTGTTTTCTTATAATACTTCTAAATTATTGTGTTTTTATGCTTGTTCTATTATTTAAACTTTACCACATATATGAGAAACTCAATAAAAAGTATTAGGTTCATCATTTTTTCTTGACTACTGACCCACATTATCTTAAATATATCATTCTAGGTCAGTGCTACTTAAAAGGATTCCTGTGCAGCATGACTTAGTCTATATAGTACTCACAGCACAAATATGAGGACCTGAATCTGATTCTCAGAATTCACATTAAAGAATAGATACGGTGGCACACACCTGTAACACCTGTGCATGATAACCAGAGATGAATTGGTCCCTGGGGTTTGCTGGACATTCTACTTATAGTATTAAGTTTCTGACCTCGACTTTCCTGCCTAGCCTCATGGTCTGGACCACAGACCCATAGAACCATTGAAGCACAAAGACATTGTATGCTGATTAGCCTGGGGCCCAGGCATATAACTTGCTACCTCTTCCTCTTAAACTAACCCATGATTAAGATAGGTTAATGTTCATCCATGAGGCTCGGTACCTTTCTCAGAGCAGCATAGGTGTCCTCTGTATCTTCTGACTTGTCTGGCAACTCTGTGGCATTTCTGCTCTGTTCTTCCTGTTCCTCCTGTCTGCCTTTAGCCAATCAGTGCTTTTTATTAAACGCATAGGTGGGACATTATTTAAAATGTAACATCATAAATCCACTATTTCTACTGGAATTGGAGATTTCAAGTTTGGGCAGAAACTCTTTTTAAAAATAAGTTGCGGAATGACCGAGGAGGACAATAGAATGAAATACCATTTCTCCTGCTGGATCTCTCTCTGAGGCAATTCTTGAATGATGTAATTTTTGCTATCCAGAAGCCCATATGTTGAGAATGTTCTCACACTTATACTTAGAAGAAATGATCCCTTTTAGAAGTAGAAGTGATACAGAAGGCATTGTCTTTAAAGATTAAGTAAGCTTGTGGCACCCTTGAATTGATCCTCTGTGGAATGAGATATTATGAAAGAGCAACCCTACCTAACCTTTCCATCATTTTTTGGCAGGCTGTTTTTGATCTGCCCTCTTGGCATATATCTTCAAGATGACACAAAAAATCAAACACATGAGATTTCCAATAATAAGCTTTTAATTTCCTGAGCAAAATTAAATGAACATTTATATAAAATAAATCATCTAATTTCAAAGATTTTCTTATAGGCATACAGATCAAAGCAATACACTATCAATCTTTATTCTCTAGTTACCTTATTCCCTCCTGTTGTAAAAGATTATTTTAAGGTGTCTTATTTTTATTTAAATTGCATTTCTTTAACTCTGTGAAGCTGTGTTACAGTGCCAGTATAAAATACTTGATGGTCTAAAAACTAGCAGAAGTAAGAAAAAGAAAAAGCCCACAGGCATAAGGTAGTTGAGATAAGTTCAGCTAACTTGGGTTAAGAAAAACTGGCTATAGAAACTAGCCGAGCTAAGGCCAGACATTTATAATTAAGAATAAGCCCTCATGAGTGATTTATTTGGAAGCTGTGTAGCAAGCCCCCCAAAAGAAAAAAAGCAAGAAACAACATCCTCGAGGGGAGAGAGAGAGAGAGAGAGAGAGAGAGAGAGAGAGAGAGAGAGAGAGAGAGAGCAACTGTGTGAGTGTGTATAGATGAACATGTAGGAGAAAAGACAGGTGTAGAGTTCAGGGGAAAAGTGCAGTGTTGATACTCTGTTTTTGTTTGAGATCTGTTCTGATTTTGGAGTATTGCCAGGTCCATCAAGCTAAGATCCCTGTAAGCTTCTACAATGTACTTTTATCTATGTTACTCTCATATTAACATTCCTGAAATTAGGATCAAGTGCTGATGAAACTGATTTCATGCACTTGATGATCTAACCTCAAGTCTTCATGATTCCAAGGCAAGCATTTCACCATATCCCAGCACCTGCACTGTCAATTTCATAGTACAGAAAGAGCCTGCACTTAGAAAAACAGAATATCTTGTTTAGACTCACATCTCTAACATGATAGACAATAATCCAATGCTGATGTTTTGAACAGACTGTTTTAGAGATGAGGCTACATGTCCACACACCTCAAAACATTCAACCTTAACATCCTACCCCCAAATCCAGCTTCTCCACCACCTCTGTCCCTGTTAATATTAGATGTCAATATCTCCTCTACAATGCTGCTTACTTCCTACTGTCCTTATCACTTTCACATTCTATGCATTGAATCCAAGTCATGAAACTAAAAACATAAATTTGAATGTTCTCGACTAAAAAAATTAACCACTTTCAGAGTGACTTCCTGTCCACCTCATTTTAACTTCAAATTCTGGAGTTTTTAAATTTGATTAGGATCAAGATTATTGGGAAATTACAGACAAATCAATAATGGAATTGTGAGGTCATCTCGGGGTGAAGAACATGTTCAGTAAAAATTGAATAAAAAAATAGAATGGATTGTAAATACAATAAAGGTTATCAAAAAATAAATGACAGTTTCAGAAAAAAGTAACCAAAAATGTTTTTGGAATATTAATTCTCAGATATGTTTGGCAAATCTATATAGAATTTCATTGAATATTCATTTTTGGTAAGGTGGGCCTTGCTTTTGGAATGTGTCCTATGTATACTTTATATTCTCTTTATAGATCTTCCACTTACTACCTAATTTTCATAACATTTGTCTACTCTTTGGCTCTGCAGATATTCCTTTAATGCGCCAATCATGCTTTTGTGGCTTCATATTGCACTTTTCCACTCACACAGGATAGTTCTTACAGAAAAGGGAGGGTCATTACTCCATTGTGCTATAAGGAACCTGAGACAGCAACACATAGTACTAGTTTTTCATCAGCTGCCATCCTGCAAGTACTGACACAGAGACTTTATTAATTAGGAAAACAGCCTATAGCATATCCTTGTTCCATCCAATTATATTAATCTACGTTCTATCACGATGCGTCACTCACTTTGTCTTGCACCTCTCATTTCCCCTCAATGTCTCCTGCAGTCCTTTCTCTCCCTGAAAATCCAACCTATACCACCTGCTTATTTATTGGAAATGCAGCTTTTTATTACATCAATCACAGCAACACTCCTTCACACTGTGTACAAAAATCCCACAACAGAAATGGGTTATGGCTTTAGAGGTGACCCTTCAATAATTTGTCATCCTGTGGACAGTGCTCTGGTATGCTGGTGTTCTTGTTTTATTTTCATTGAAGAACTTTAAAAAAATGAATAACTTAAATCATCTAATTATTCTTGTCACTGAGAAGGAATATTTCTTTGGTTATAGTTCTGTGTACTTTTACCCTGATAAGTGATTTAAATATCTATTGTAAGAGTTTTCAAAACAACAGACAATCTTTAAAAGAATATCACAATTCGGTCTGATACAAAAGACCCTTTGAATCTAACATCTCAAACTTTTTTCTTTAGTATGCTTACCAGATGGACAGTACAACTTCCTGGCCTCTTTCTCCAAAGATTTATTTATTTTTATTTTTAATGTATGTGAATGTTTTTCCTTCGTGTCCATAAATGTACAGCATGTGTGCCTAGTGCCCCTAGAAGTCAGAAAAGACACCAGAATCCCTGCAAGTTACAGAAACTTCAAAACATTTATGTGGTGTTGGAAACTGAGTATGAGTCTTCTGCAAGAGCAGAAAGTGCTTTGAATTGCTCATCCATCCCTTGACCCCATCCTGAACCATCTTAATTAGTTACTTTTCTGTAACAGAACTGTGTAAAACCCATCTCTCTCCCAAGCCAAAACTTGGAGTTTGGAAAGTGATTTTACCTTGCTGTGATGAGCAGCAGATTCAGCTTGGTCTCCTGAGTGTTCATGATGTCTGTGAGATTAGCTTTTAGCTATTCCAATGTAAGTCCCATTGCCTCAGCCTCCCCTGCTCCCAGGCTTCCAACTACAGTATTAAGGATATTTGTGATTTATACTTGTTTTTTCTCAGTTTTTCTAAAGTATTAATAATATTTTAGTGTATATATACATGAGCATATAATGTTTGTATGTATAAATGTACACATTCCAGCATGTTTAAGGAAGTATGTGTGTACATGTTGTGTGTGTGCATATATTCATTCCAACATGTTTATAGAAATATGTAATTTATACTTATTTTGCTCAGATACTAAACAAGGATCAATAACTTTTAGCATGTGTGTATATATTGTTTGTGTATATGAATACATTTCAACATATGTATGGAAGTTTGTGTATACAGGTGTCTGTGTGTATATTAGATAATAAAAATATGACAGAAGTCAACCTCAAGCTCTGTGTTTACTGAGAATATGTCTCTTGTTGAGCCATATCTTTCCAATTCATCTTCATCTAATTAGCTAGCTTGCTTTAATAGTCCTACCTCTCACTCACAAGTGTCATGACTGTAGACCATCAAGTATGCCTGGTTCATTTTCTTTTTTGCAGAGTACCTGCCTTTCCTGGTGGTGCAAAAGAACAGAGCTCTGGTCTTCGTACCTATACAGTCTTTTAAATCCATTTTAGCATCTTCACTAGGTTTCTGAGTAAAAGAATAGAAATTCTAATACATTAAACATAATTTATGAGTAGGGCTTCTCTGGCCTTACCTCATCTATGCACTACAGAGCTGCCAGCATCACCAACAAGGGTAGTATAACAAGCTACCATGGATAAAAGGTATTTTGAAGACAGCTGATGACTAAATGCCATATTAGTGCTCTGAGTAGTATTTTGGAACAGTGAATGAATATTAGGAAAATGTAAGAACATCTCAACAATCATAGAATTAAATTTCACTATGTAGATTAATATCATGATATGGTAGAATGTTAATAAGTTTGGATTGGGTATTGGTATAATCTCTGCTCTCCTCTCAATAGTCTATAAAACCTAAATCTGCCAGGCACAAACTTTATATAAGGCAGGAAGATGGCTTTGTGCTGTATCTCCAGTGCCAGATATACTGGGCATAGTGGCAAAAGCCTAAAAATCCACTATTTAGGAGTTGGAGGTGGGAGGCTCTACTTTAAGGTCATTTTGAAGACAGATGGGACTGTATAAGATACTATGTAGAAGAAAACAAATGAACAAATGCTTTGGAATTATGATTTTGTACACTGTATATACTTGTCATTATAAATACTGGTTTAATAAAATACTAATTGGTCAAGTAGCTAGACAAGAAGTAGATGTGGAGCACCAGACAAGGATTCTGGGAAGTGGAAGAGCAGAGCAGAGATATGAACAGACACAGAGGGAGCAAGATGAGTACCAAAATGTACCAAACTATGTAACTAAACATAAATAGAAATATGGGTCATTTAAAGTATAAGAATTAGCAAGAAATAAGCTTGAGCCATAGACCAAACATCTTATAATTAATATATGCATTAATATATGCCTTTCTGTGATTATTTGACACTGTGAGTCTGGACCACAGGGCTAGGCTGGGCCAGAAACTTCTTACTAAAAAAAATGTAAAAATAGAAATAAAGATATCAATGAAGCTTAAAATCTATATAAATGAACAATCCCTTTCCTGACCAACTTAGATGTACATAAGACCTTTGTGCTTTATATCATTGTGGCTTCTTAATTGCTCCCTCTTTTCCTCTGCTCCTCTTAACATCGACTTACCATATCAGCAACTCTGGACTTCACAAGCACATGCCAGGGGTATGAACAATTTGAGGGCTTTGCTTTCCTAACTCTGAGAATCTTGTCCTGGTACCAGATCTTCTTCAACTTGTGCTTTTGCCTACAAAAGTTTGTGAGCTGCTCTACCCATCAGTGACTAACTATATTGTCTCTGATTTCTGTAGCACTATGTGCATAAGTACAATAAGTACAGACAATTCTTTTAAACAGAATTGCTTTAAGGGTGTGCAGATAAAATGCAATATCAGATAATCCGAAGGACATGGGCTTTGCAATTGAATCACAGCTGTAACCACAATTTTAATGCAAAATACTTAGAAGTACTAAGGATTAGTGTTTCCTTTCCATGATGATAATAGGTCTATGATTGAGTAGGACAGTATATTACTATATTACTAGTCATTCTAGTAGAAACAGGAAAACAATAGAATTCATGTCCTCAAGATAATGATTGTTTACATAGGTAGTTAATAGCTGTCTTGGTTTCTTTTCCTGTTTCTGTGTAAAGTATTGGCAGAAGTCTTATTATCCTGTTTCCTGGGTGGGCAGAAGCAACCATAGGTCTGGCTGGCAGCCTACTATTATGAACAAGCATATGGTTGAGAAATGGGAAAGAAAGGTGTATTTCACTCTGTGGAGATAAGCAGAACTGTAGACAAAAAGGCAGAAGAAACAGGCTGGCATGTGGGGTTTATGCTGCTATCTGGGGCCATGTTTTACCCAGGCCTCTGCTGCCACTGGGTCCATGCCCCTACTACAGCTGGGGTTTGTGCTGATGTCTGTGGCCATTGTTAATATCACTGGTCTTGACTGCCACCTGAGGCCATGGTGATGTCTGAGGGCCATGCTGCTACCAAGGATGCTCTAATCAGAGTTGCCTGCACTGCCACCTGAGGTGAAGTTGTGGCCCAAGGTACTGCTGAGGACTATATCTAGACTCATGATCCTAATGTAGTCTGAGTCTTTGATGATGTTTATGGCCTGTGTTCTCACCAAAGACTGTGTGGATACTGTGGGTCTGGGCTACCACTTGAGGCCATGTGTTTGAGGACCATGTTTACACCAGGATATACAAATCTGGGTGGTCTGTGCAACCACCCAGGGCAATGATGCATCTAGACCTGAGCTGTGGTCTAGAACCACTTTTGTATTGGTGGTACTAACACAATCAGCGTCTGTGTTGATGTCTACCATGGGGGCCATTGGAGAGCTGGCCCCATTACCCTGGGCACCCGTGAACCCCATGTCAGGCACCTCAGCAGGAGAGCTGCCACCCCTTCCCAGAAGAACTTGCCTCAACAGCATGAGCATAAAAGAGCTGGCCCAATTATTGATGGCCATGGAACAACTGTTTAGAATTCTGTCAAATTAAGAATTAATACTAAAAGATCAAAACCTATAATTAACATCAGTGTTCTAAGTCACAGGCTTTGTGGCAAAGGTAGAAAAAATACATTGTAACTCAGAATTTTATTTTTAAGATTTTCTGAATAAAAATTGTACCTAGTGTTACTTAAAATATGTAACATGGTTAATTGATGTAAACAGTAATCTAAGGCAATAAATAGAATCAGGAAACTGCACAGATTTCAGAGTATTCATAGAGCCTATCATGTCAGAGCCTGCATTGACATAGGTATGTCTCAGAAGGTAGTGACAGGGGAGAAAGCAGATGGCAGCAAAATTTGTAAAGTGTAAATAATATTTAGGATTATCTTTTATAGAGTGGAATATTATACGAATGATGGGGGGATGTCAGAAAAGAGTGTATTGTCTGTTTGTTTTTGAGGATGCCCAGAGAATTATTAAGAAACCTACAAAATATTTTGGAAACATATAAAATTAAATGGAGGCATTATTTTTTTCCAAAGAAATCAGTTGTTATGGAGCTTAGTATATACTACGAAGGGAGGTTATTGAATGATGGCCAATTTACAGCTTCTCTTTGGGATTAACTGTCATGTCTTTGCTATTTTAAAAATGCAACTATTACACTAAAGCTACATCTGAGTATGGTGGACTCATCAACATTGGCCAAGTTCTTCTTGAACAGTCAGAAATGTGTCTGCTTTGACTTCTACAGTTCTCTATGTGACAGCAAACCCCCAAATCCTGAACAGTTTCAAGTGAAGTTAAGAGTAAAACCCTATACTGATTATAAGTTTCAGGTTGTGGCAAGCATTGCTTTGTGGGTTGAACTGTGAACAAATCACTAAATCCTAGAAATTATTTCCTAGGACAAATGACCTTTCTGTAGTGAGAAATAACTGGTTTTACTTTTTCAGCTTAGTTTACAGATAAAAGGAAGAAGGTAATAGGAAATAGAAATGGAAATAAGTCTTTTAGAATTTTCAAAGATGTGGCTAGAAAAATAACTCAGTGGTAAAGAGTGCCTGTTGCTCTTGTAGAGACCCAAGTTCAAATCTTAGCACTCATATTGGGCACCTGACAGCTATCTATAACTCCAGTTCCAGAAACTCAAACACCGTCTCTCTTCCCCAGGTACAACTTCATGCATATAAACATAAAAATACATGATGTATACACACAGAACCCCACACACATATATAAATATGAATATAAATAAAAATTAAGAATAATGTTTATAATTATAAGATACCCTTCACTTTTAATTATTATTTTTTTTATCTTCATGGGAAGTGAAGAAAACAAGTCTTTTTAAGAGGATCACCAATGTCATTGGGGAATTAGAAAGAGATTAAACTCAGGACTTTCTGTCCCCATACCTCTACCTTTTTGTTTCTAAAAATATTTGTTAGCTAAAATTCCAACACATGACCTCAGACTCAGAGAAGGCAAAAAGATAGTGTTCTCTGTGTTTCACATGCATAACTAGTTAGGAGTGAAGTATAACTATGTTATAGTTAGTGTTACCTAATAAATCCACACAATGAATATTAGCCCAGTAGGAAAATTACACGAATTGTGTTCCTATGAGTGGAACTTGAAATTTAGTTGGCCCAAAGACCTATTTTAACCTTATTATTCAGTTATGATATACAGTTTTTGGCAAACTTTGCATAGTTTTCATATTTTTGCTACAACATATTATGAGGGTAAATTCATCAAGTACAAATTACCTGTCATGGATTTATAGCTCCATTATCTAAGAAAGCTCATTGGGTTTTACAGGATGTGAAATCCAGACTCAACTGAGAATATAAGCCACATGTGACTAGGTTCCGCTTTCCAAACAAACATAGATTATGAGCCATACAAAATTAGTTCTGACTAAAAGCTTAACATCTTTAAAATTTTTATTTTTATTTGTGTATAAGTATGTGTGTCTGCGTGAGGACACATGCATTTGGGAGTTTCCCCAGAATCCAGATGACAACATCAATTCCTCTGGAGTTGTAGTTATAGATGGTTGGGAGCCACTTGACATGGATGCTGATAACTGAACTCAATTCTTCTGCAAGAGCAGCGCATGCTATTAACCATGGAAACATCTCTCCTGCCACATAGTTAGCAGTTTTAAGTACTTCAAATTTAAAAATATCTCATGAAAGTATCTTTATACAAAATTATCCATACATAATGAATTTCAAATAATGCATATTTATGTTTAATGTTCAAGAATGGAAAATCATGAAAGAAGGAAAGGGAAACAGCAGTATACAGTCTCTAAATTTAAATTATTCTGACATTTTTAAGATAACCTATTGATTTAGAGTCATAAAAAGCTTCAAGGAGTAGCTGTGGTGAAAGAGCATCACACCAAAGGGAATGACACTCTTTGGAAGTGTGACTTTGTTGGAATAGGTAAAGCCTTGTTAGAGGAAGTGTGTCAGTATGGAGGCAAGCTTTGGGTCTCATATATGCTCAAGCTACACCCACTTTCTCAGACTATTTCCTGTTGTCTATGATTCAGTATATAAGAACCTTCAACTCCTTCTCTACTATGATATCTGCATACTGCCTTGCTTTCTGCCATCACAATGGACTAAACATCTGAGCTGTAAGCAAACCACTACAATTACGTACTTTCTTTTTTTAAGAGTTGCCGTGGTCATGATGTCTCCTCACAGCAATAGAAACTCTAACTAAGAGAGAAGTTGGTAGCAGAAACTGTGGCATTGTTGTGATAGGCCTAACCAATGCTTGTGTTTGGAGAAATCTGGACTTTGGGAATTCAAGTTAGAAAAGCAGTAGAATGCTTTACATGATACTGAATGTTCCATACTAGTCAGTGCATGGAAGATGGTGGTACTGAGAGTGATTTGAATTGTTGGTGTGCTGGCTGAAGAATATTTCAGAACAGAAGAATTTCAATATATTGCTTAGAGCTCATTCTTGTGTTATTTTGGTGAAGAATGTGGCTGGTTTTTTGCCTTTGTCAGAAGAGTCTTCCTGAGGCTAAAGTGAAGAGATTTGAATTAATTCCATTAGCAGAATAAATCTCAAAACAGTCTAATATTGACTTTGCTTTGTGGATAATACTAGGCATTCACACAGATGTATATTGAAAATAAACAATAAAATGTAAATTTTGAGGTGAAAAATAACACCATGAAGGGGAATGGAGCAAAGTTCTGTGTTCAATGAAATGAACAGAATAATAAATGGAATAAAGGGAATGGTGACCTCGTAAGTAAGATTCCATAACCTAAGTTTCCTATTTGTGAAAAAGAATGAAAAAAAAAGCTGAAAACTAAGTGCGGTAGTGCATGTTTTTAATCCTAGTTCTGAGAAGGTAGAGGCTGGAGAGTCTCTGAGTTTTAGTTCAGCCTAATCTGTAGATCCAATTTCAAAATATACATGCTTAGACAGTAAAGGAAATCATCAAAAATAGAAATCTGGTGAAGATGTAATTGAACAAGGAGGCCATTCTATCCCATGTAAGAAGCAGAACTTGGTAGCTTTGGCCACATGGTTCTGAAGTCCAGAATAGAAGAAAGTCATTATGGAACCTTCCTCTGTGATTAAGAAAAGCCACTAATTCTAGGCATGTGTCAGGGGTGTTCCTAAATGAAAGCCTAGAAAGGCCATTGTGTGAAGCTGTGACGTAGAAGCCTGGATTGCCTTGGAGACCCCCAAGGTGTTATAGATGCCAGAATTGTGAGATTCCTGACCTGACAAAGAGAGTTGCTAACAGGGAGTGAAATGATCCCAAAAGAAAGGAGTATATTGTAGTCTACAAAGCTGAAAGGAGTTGGAGATCTGAAGAGCACTTTGACACTAGACATGGAAATGCAGTTTGGAATTTGCTCAGCTGGTTTTTGGTCTTTTTTGGTACAGTATTTTCTCACTATGCTCCCTTCCCTATATTTTGGAATGGTAATGTATATCCTATACCTTTATATATTTGAAATATACTTTTTTGTTTTGATTTTACAGGAGATAACAGTTAAGAGATTATATGAATCTCAGAAGAGACTTTGAACTTTAGACTAGTAAATCATTTTAAGACTGTTATAGACTATGGGGACTTAAGAAATAGTACTGAATGCATATTTGCATTATTATATGGCCACAAGTCTTTGGGGCCCAGGAAGTGGAATGTGGTCATTTGAAGAAAATGTCCAACCAAAGAGATTGGCACTACTAAGAGATATGGCTTTGTTGGAGAATGTGTCTCATTATGCAAGTGGGGCTTAAATAAGATGTGACATATACTAAAGTCATTCCCAGTGTCTCAGACCACTTCCTCTTGCCCATGAGTCAAGATGGAAATATTATTAGCGTCTTCTCCAACACTATGCCTGCCTGCTTCCCACCTTGACATTAATGAACTAAACCTCTTAACTGTAAGTCAGCCTCCAATTAAATGTGTTCCTTTGTAAGAGTTGGCATGGTAATTGTATCTCTTTATAGCAGTAGAAACTCTGAGACATTAACCTAGAGTGTTTCCACATACACTATATATAGTGTCACTCATTGATTGCTTGCTGTTACTATGAGATAGCTAGTTACTGCCATTGATGAGTAATTAGTAGATGAAACTAATACTCAGCTTTGATTTCATTGATTTTTGTATACATTTTACTTTATTTTCAATAATAAAGTTCAGGAGTTCAAATATGATCCCTGCTATGCTATGACAGTTACTTGTTCTTGCCTTATTTTTTGTTATCCTTGACACTATAAAAACTGTTTTGAAGAACATTCCTGAGTTGGAGCATTTTGATATTTTTCTCATGGTTCAGTTACTGCTATGGACTTGGGGAAATACAAACAAAATACTGAGTACTATATTCAACCCAGTTGAAAGTCTCTTTTACCAAGATAAACATGGGCTGGTGAGTGAGCAATCATGAAGCCAGATACTCTTGCTGGAAAGTCTCTCCCTGTGTGAACATCCCACTCCTGATCACCGTGGAACTTACTAAGAACAGCTTGAAGTTAATAGATGAGGGGTATAGACCATTTGTAGACAGCACTAAAGTTTTTAAATTTACAAAAATTATTTGTGAAATAAGTACTTGGTTTTCTAAATCTGCCCAACCAGTATCTTCAGAATGTGTGATGTTGAAGTGACATGAATCATTAAGAGGGATGTCTACAGGTTGGGCACTACACACATGTGATACCCTCATTTGTACACATGGTAAAATTAAAAAAGCAATTAAGGGCAAGTAATGAAGATCATAAGAAGCAGAAAATATGATCTCTTTTATTTAACACCAACTTCTTTTCTTATCCTTCTCAGGGGACAAAACAGAGAAAAAGTTTGATCTTTCTTTGAGTAAGTTGATTTGTATCCAAATTTATGAATTCCCTGGCACCGGGTTTGATCTCCAGATGGCTCTGAATCATTGTGGGACACTTAGAGCTAACAAAACCATCCCACACACCTCAAACAGGTGCACCAAGTGTTGGCAGGCAGCACACACCTTGCAGCTGCATTAGGGACAAGGGGACTCAAAACCCTTTTCTAAAGTCAGAAGATGTTCCTGCTGCCTTGGGGCTTTCACTTCTTCTGTTTTAGAACAAACCTGCCAGTTGTCAAAATCATATCCTGAGGAACAAAATTAAGATAACATTCTGAGAAACATTAGATGTTTTTCCCATTGTGCTCATAAACTCGTCATCAACAGACAGTATGCCATTTGTGTTTTGATGTGTGTCAAGATCACTTGGAGGGAACACAAGGATGAATCATTTAAGCCATGAAAATCCACAGGAAGTATTGCCTGAAAACTATCAAGGCTCTTCTATGGGACATTATGCCCCAAGAGCATGGAAAACAAGGAGTTAGTGAGATAACAGTAGAGGGGAAGGAACCAGCTAAGATAAAAGGAAGAAACCTTATTGGAAGCCCAAAAAGCCAGAAAAACATAGAAAGTGATCAATGAAGACAGAAATGCCCTACTATAAGTTAATAAACACAATTTCCCAACACAAGAGGTTACACCTAGCAGCACAATTATATTCATAGCACATGATTTAAAAAAATAAGGTGAAACAAAATAAGAAACTGTTATGTGTGCTATGCAGTGTGTTGACATAAATGAGTAGAGACAGAATTTGTTATCAATCAGTTTGGTATTCAAATTTCGAAAAAGATGTTCAGAACTACTGTGGTTATATTTGTCTGTTCTGCTTCTTTCATAAAATACTCTAATAAATGTCACTTAAGGAGAGAAAGTTTATTCTGGCTCACAGTTCAAAGGTGGAGTCTGCTGTGGCTATAGAGAAGAGGCAGAAGTCTGAGGAATCTAATGATGTCACAGTCACAATCTGAAAATAGAAAGAGATCAACATTGGTCATGTTCTCACATTTATACAGTTGAGGATCACAGCCAAGGTGCTCCTTACAGCATATAGTTCATCCCACTCCATTCAAAATGATTCTTCATAGGCATGCCCAGAAGTCCCTCTTACAGATCTAGATTCTAAATCTCAAAAGTTAATAGAGATTAACCATCACGTTGAGTAAGAAACCTGATGCTTGCACTTACTTATATTGTCATTTAAAAGCCTAAATAAAATACAAGCAATAATTAATTATTAACAATAATTTCACATTCCCTGTGGCTTTGTTTGCATCATGACATATTATTATTAATTCATTCTTGTAATAATTCTGGGAAAAACAAATATGTTTTAAAGTACATATAGGAACACTGAAAATTTAGAGTACAGTTTTCTGTATGCCCTTGCTTTCACAGATGTAAAGTATCATTCACTTTCAGCATCTCCCATGTGCCAACATTATTAAATAAAAGTCATTCAAAGTCCACTGTTCACATTAGACTTAAACTCTTGGTGTTCATTGTGTGGATTTGGTTGACATTAGCAAATACCTTGAGAGATGCCACATCCTTCTACTTAGGATATCTAGTTAGACTTAATTGTACATTTCATAGATTTACTATAATATGTTATTAATATATATTAAGTAGGAATAATTAGTAAATTTTATTTAATATAATCATTAAAACCCATACTATATATTATATGTACAATTTCTATTAGGATATTTAAGTCATGCAATATGTTTCAAGGTCAAGTTTTATAATGTCAGATATGAAATTTTTAGCACTTTTTTCCAATTAGAAAGTAGAAACAATAGACTTGAGAGATAGTGTAACTTAAGGAAGAGTTGCATGTCTTTGTGTGAATGTATATGCCTGCATAGATTGAAATTATAGGTAGTGGAGAAATAACACACACCCATTATTAGGTTTTGGATATAGGAGGTTCAAGAAAACACTGAGGTGTATTACTGGAATTTTATTAGATTTTTAATTTTTATTAGACTTTTTAATGCCATGGGCAATGGACAAAAAGACAATAGTAAATGGTGTATTTAAGGAGAAGCCAGGAAAGATACCATAATGTGGTTTCTAGAAAGAGAAATCAGCCCATAGGGCAAATGAAGAAGCCTCTTTCAGTAAAGTTCTCTGTTTCCTTCGCATAGTGCAGGGAAGATCTGGAATATGAAGCAGAATGCTGTCCAGAGCCAATGTCCCCCGATGTAAACTCATTTTTCTAGGCAGTGATCTTAACACCCAGAAATCTGTTATGTGAGAACTTGTAGACAAAGTCTCAATAAAATAGGTGTTGGAGTATGTGCAATGGGAAGAGAAGAATGCTATAGATGCTATAGCCTGAGCAGATGCTATGTTCCAACATTGCATTCTTATACTCATCTAGTGTGCTGACACATTATTCTGAAAATGCTTTCTACATTCTATAACTGGAACTTTTGCTGTACCTCACAGCCAAAGTCAATAATACAGCTTGAAGTCATTTAAGACTTATGACTTCTATCCTACTGTTTGCTTTATCTGTCTCTAGGAGAACACTATAACAACCATTTTTTTCCTTATGTTAGATTTCCCATGTAATCAACTTTTTAACATAAGATAATGTGTAGCTGCAATCTAAAGTTAAGTACTCCTCCATGCTCCTGACCCATAGTAATGCATCTGTATCATTTTCTGCAAGTAGAAAACATAAAATTTAGAATGATTTCTTAAAATCACCCACAAAGGATGAAAGAAAGTAACTTTTTATGGATATAGGTTGATAAGTACTGTGTTTATTGTCTGGGTCAATTGGGGTCATTTGGAGCCAGTGACTTAATCCCTAATGAAATTCTGTTCATTATTTCTGTAAAGTATCCATTCTTTCCCCAATGTGATGTTTGCTGTGCTATTGGATAAATACAGAGCACTGTTCTTTCTTAGGGACAGATTCATAGACACACACATACAGATATAACCAGAAACTCCCTCACAGGCATGCCCAAGCTTGTCTCCTAGTTGATTTTAGACTATCAGGTAAATACCAATATTTACCATCACAGAAAAGTCGTAGAAAACAAAATATTAGAGATAGAAAACTATTAGAAGAGAAGAGATAAGGGCATGAGTAAAAATACAGTAAGAAAAGGCCATGAATAGTGATGTATGAATGGAAAAATTCCACCATAAAGCCCATCACTTTGTGTTAACTTAAAGTATTAACTTGAAAAAGAAAAAAGCAAACAAGCAAAGAAGCCCAAATTATATAATTTAGAAAAGCAGATTTGAAGTAGTTGAAGTTTAAATATTTCAGAGTGCTGTTGGAGCTGCATGGATGCTCTAGTCATAAAACTGATACACTTTAGAGGAAGATGAGAAAGTGAGATACTGAGGTCTTTAACTTCATAAGAGTTGACCCACATCTAGAGCTTAGTACAACATGGGGTAAATATATCTGTTGCCAACCATCTGAAGTCCTATCAGAGGACAACAACAAATGTGAAAGAGACTTCTAGAAAGAAAAATAAAAATTTTCAAGTAGTCATGGAACAGAAGACATTGTAGCTCAAATGCATTTCATAAGGTGAATGTAGAAAACATTCTCTAAGTTACACACTGGAATCTCAGATAATGCAAGACAGTCCCATAAGATTGTCCTCAAATAGCCCTTTTTTATCATTTGGAAATCTTGGATGCTGCTCAGTTCAATGATTAGGCCCCCTAGCAGGAACAGAAAGAAAGTATGGGCAGCTTTTATTAAGAAAACAAAACAGAAACAAACAAGCAAACAAACAAAATCTTAACAAGGACTGCACAAGTCTTTAGCATCTGCTCCACAAATCAACAGAGCATGTTAAATACCTTTTAAACACATAGAATTTCTGGAATCTTCTCCAGGGATCCACCACACATTCCCTAACATCTGTGTCTCTTTTGAACCTGGTGATTTTGGATTTTGTAAAGTTTTCCCCAACATGTTCCCAGTAGAGAAGTTACAATCCATTTCCGATTCTTTTCAATTATAAAAGAAAAAAAATCAGCACTTGGAGGAGAAAAAAAAAACATAACAGGAAACAGACTGATAATTCTTTACTATAGGATTTTTGTAGTACTGAAAAGAAAAATCATACAATGAACACTAAAAATTCAGTCTTGACTATGAACACTTATGGTCACATTCAAGTTTCAAGAATAGAAATGTGTAACAGAATTAAAACAAGCATGACAGGAGATAGATGGCTCACTTTAGGAGTGCTGGCTGCTCTTGCAGAGGAACTGAATTCAGTTCCCAGCATGCAAATTGGCTGACTCACAATGGCCTGTTACTCCAGACCCAGAGGATCAATCATCCTTTTCTGGCTTCTGTGGCAACTACACACACACCCATACACATCTGCAGAAATAAAGATAAAACAAACTATTTTTACATATACATTTGAGTCAAGGAGCTGGAGAGTAAGATGGCTTAGTCATTAAGAGTGTATACAGCTGGGAGAGAGAACTTGGGTTCAGCTCCCAGCACTCACATGACAGTTCACAAGCACATGCTGAGCCCAGTTCCAAAGGATCTGATGCCTTCATCTTATGTATGCAGGTCCTCCTGTACAAAAGTGGAGCGCATAAATGCACCAACTCTGCGATTATCAAAAATATATTTTTAAAAAAGACATTTAGACATTGAATATAATAAAAAATACATAGACAAAGTTAAAACGTAGTTGCGATAACATATACCAGCCTCCTGAGCAAAGAAAATTACCTTCAAATGTTATCACACATTACTCTGAAGACATGTCAGGGTCTTGCACCTGTTATCCCTTCCCAGACCTATCAGCCATTCTGAAAGCCAAATGTACATACAAAGTACCAGATGGGAATTTTACCAGAAGCTCATAATTGGCTGGCATTTGGAGAAATTAACTCAGTTAATTAGTTAATATAGACAGATTTTTTTATTCATGTTTTTTCTATATCCAAAATAATCTATTAAATAATCTATCTGTTCATCTGGATATGTATGTGTTTGGAAATCCCAGTCACTCATGTGTATGTGTGGGTATGAGTGCTATGTGTGCATGCGTGTATAAGTGTAGGCCTACACTTTGTTTTCATTTATCCAGTCCTAGGGCATGCAATCATTCTTTAAAATGCAATCACAGAATCAGCTTGGGGTCTGAACATCTCATGTGAAGAAATGATCATATGCATACCTGCTTCTTTATATATGTGCTGATCATACACACCTGCTTCATATCTGTGCTTCTTTCTTGTTCTTATTATTAGTTGAGGTTTGTTAACAATAATTTAAGTTTTTGCTTTTGCTTTTAGGAAATAATGTAGCAATGGTTTCCCCCAATGACATATCACTAGTATTTACAGGAATGAGATGCCTTTTTCGACAAATGTTCTACTGTACAAAGGCTGACAATGGTTGCTACATGGAACAAGAGCTTTAATCTGTGTTCCAGTAAGAAAATGACCAGAGACAGAAGAAAGTCATGCCTGCTTTAAGTGAACTACTGTATTTGAATTATGAGTAAATAGATGCACTGAGCTCAGTTGTAGAGCATTTGTCTAGTATGTATGAGTACCTGGATTCAATTTTCAGTACTTTCACACACACACACACACACACACACACACACACACACACACACACACACACACACACAACAAGGAAAATCTCATCACGGGGAGTTAAAGCTCAGTGCTTGATGATGGCTTGATTTTGAGTCTATAAAACACACACACACACACACACACACACACACACACACACACACACATTACATCACATCACATTTGGTCACGGAGGTGTACTGCTATAACCCTGAAGCTGGGGTAGGGAACACAGAATGATTTATGGATCTAATTGGTCATACTATACAGAAAATTTATCTCTGGAAGTTCAGTGAGATAATGATTCTTTCGTAAATCTGAGGTGGAGAATGATAAGGGAATATACCCAGTGTTGTCTCTGGCCTCTACATGCACAAGTGGTAATACAAATTCATTCTCTTTATCTCTATCCCCCCCTCTCTTACACACACACACACACACACACACACACACACACACACACACACACACACACATACACACACACAACCTAAAAGAGAGGAAAGGGTAAGAGGAGGAGAAAGAAGAAACCCCTTGTTTTCTGGATTTCCATTGCTATAGTAACTAGACACAGGGAAGTTATTATTATTTCTTATAACAAATGAACTCCTTCCCATGGTCCACTCGGTTTGATGAGACAGATGTGAGATGTGAAATAGCTACTATTATTTCTGTATTAACATATTAAAGGAGAAAAAGTCAAATATCAAGTAGAAATTCGTAGAATAGATTTTATAGCAGCTAAGTAGAAAATCTAGACTTATAATCAGTTGAATTATTACCATTTCTACTATATCAGTCTCTGAAAAAAGAAAATAAACTTTCAGTCACTAGAAGCATCAATTAAATTTGAACCAATATTAAACACTTATTTTTTAACTTAGTGACTATTCAAACACAAGAATAAAAATAGAAATTAGGTATAATGGAATTTGGAAGGAACTTTTTTAACCTCTCACGGAAAGATAATGTTCAAAGTAATAAATTTTTCTTGTCTAAATGAACATTGAAAAAGTATGACTCTGAAAAGAAGAGTTAATAACATTAAGTTAATAAACTTGGATTTAGTTAGAAAAGACCCAGTGTTCTTCAATAAAATTCAAGAGAGTACATAAGGGAAGTGTGAAGAGTAAACAAGAGTTAGCAGACATATTTGAGAGTTGGAGTGTTCCTTGACTGCGGGCAATATTAAAGACATGCAACCTTCTTTATGTTGCTGAATTGACTCTAATTAAGGTAAGGTACGTATGTACTTCTATTAGGGAATATATCTTACACTCAATAAGAGAGAGGATAGTTACTTCCGTATTTTTTTAGTTATGTCTTTATTACACAAGTGAATCTATCTTCCTTGGTCCATTTATGTTATAGTTTATGGGATTCACTACTGAATAATATCATTAACAGTGTTTCCCTCTCGACAGCACTCATTTGGATTCTTTGAAACATGGCCGTAAGGGAGGAAGCTTCTTGCTTAGTTTCAGCTTGATTTTTTTTCCTATCATGCAACCAACTTGTGTGGAATCTTCAACAACAGAGTCTTACTTAGTCCTGGTGGGCAACCAAACTCAGTTGCAAGAGTGTACCCTGTTTTACAAGCCTTTGTGCCTCCTCCAACAATAGTGTATAGAAATTATCTCACATCTGACACTAAGGTCTGATCTTAATAACTCACAACTTCAAAAAGAAAAATTCCTCCCAGTCTATGAGCTCAAGTATGTGGAGTCATGGATATGTCACCATGGCCACAATGGTAACACAGACCAACCAGATCAGTATGGCCCCAGCAGCCATATGACCCTCAGACAACAACATGGCCTTAGGTAGCTGACAAGATCCCGGATACCCACATGGTCTGCCTTCAGAAGTTACTAAAGACCTGTACATCAATACAGACCCTATTTACTTTAGGGTCAAGGACATTACATGGCCCTTGACAGAAGTTCATGCCCAGATGTTACCAAGGCCTTTAGTAGGTACAGGCCACTAGATTAGAGTGGCTCCAATGGCAGTACAGCCTTCACACACCAGGCATCCTGTGGACTTTTGTGGCAACATGAGTCATAGATATCTACACAAACCCAACTACGACAGCATTTCAAACCAGACATGGATCTTGGCAGCAACCCAGTTCCAAATATCACTTTGACCTGGGATGACCTTTGGATGCCCTTAGCTAACCTGGACAGTAGGCAGCCAGGATTGTCTGTGGGTGTTTTTCACACACCTGGGCCAAGTAGCACCAGGCAAATCTATGAATGTTTATATAGGAGCCATTCCTGTTAAAATACAAAGCTTGTACTGAACTGGCCCCACCCTTAACTGGCCCTGAGAAGCTGGTCCTTCCCCTTTCTGGATACTGCTTAGTAGAGCAGGCTTCATTTGTCATGGGAGGTCTGTTCCCCCAGACATGAGGGAGAGATGGCCCTACCCACCACCGTCACCACAGATGTGGGAGAGCTTGCTTTGTCCTTACTTGATGGAGGTAGTCCCAGCATCCCAGAAAGGCAAGCATAGCTACCACCCAGACCCACATGATGCAACTGGGTTGGCCCACCCTAACATGGAGTACATGAAGAGACTTCTTATGCAGAATAATAGCCACAGGCTCTTCATGACTTGGAAAATAGCAGGATATCTGAGAGGAATTTCAGTGAACCTCCAGTGGTGATACTATGCCAGAGGCTAGAGGCCTTCAATCAGACCAGTGACTCATTGCAATAAACATTTGTGGGTGGGCCTGATTGGACAAAAGGGTATACTGCAAGACACAGTACAGTTTCCAATATCTCTAGGATGAATGAGGAGGTGTCGGAAAGGCAGGAAAGACAGAGAAGTGAGATGAGGTTTTGATTGTTTTGTTTTATTTTTATTTAATTTTGAGGGTGGTTTTTTAGGAGGGATGTTTCAGGATAAAGGGAGGCTATGGAGGGACTGGAAGGTGAGTGGAATTGGGATACGTGATAGGAAATTCCCAAAGTATCAAAAAGAAATACAATATTAGGAAAGAAAATAAAGTTGAAAACCCTTCATCATAAAGTCTGATGTTTAATTGAAATAAAAAGATAAGCTATTTTGGAGAAAAGGGTTTTTTTTTTTATTTATTTCTATAGAAAATGAAAGGCTTTGGATTTACTCTCAGTTAAAGAAAATAAACTTTGATCAAGGAAGACCCCCTGAAAAGTCTCTGATAGAAATGTATGGGTTATATGATCCAGCATTTTAGAGCACCTCTGTTTCAGTCTCCTCTGAGCTCTACATCCAAAATAACTTCAACGATACTGGGTGATATGACCCAGCTTTACAGACTACTCCACTAAGGACTTGTCCATAATCCTAAATTTTTCTTCAGGTTCCCATGGGATTGCCATCACCGCATTCAGCAGGAAGTAGCCTAGAGAACTATGTCCACATTCCCCCCAAATGGATTACAGTTGCTTGTTTTTGTTTACAGTGTTGGCTACAAGTTGTTATAGATAATGGTGGAAAAAAACTATACAAAGGATTGTAGATTTGGGGTTCTTATTTTTAAAAGAATAAAGAGGGGAAGTGCTGTGGGATTATGTTCTGGTATGTTGTAAATATTTTTCCCTCTTCTGGTTTAATAAAATACTGATTGTCCAGAAGGCAGATGGGAAGTGTGGGTGTGGCTGCCAGACTAAGAAAACTCAGTGAAAAGGAAGAGTCAGACAGGGACACCACTAGTAGACACAGAGGAAAGAAGACCAGGATACTGCTCTGAGAAAAGGTACTAAGCCATTTGGCTAGTCAGTTAGTTTAAAGGTTAAGAGTTAGCAAATTATTTGACTAAACCATAGGCTGATCAGGATGAAATTAATATAAGCTTCTGTGTTTTCTTCAGAACTTTGGACTGCTGGTCCAGGCCAGAAACTTCATATTACACAGACTTAAATATAAACTGACTACCTTCTTTGACTTAGGTAATATGTGTAATTTATTTTTCTATGCATTTAAAATATGTTCCCAGAGAATATACTCTATTTGAGTTATTATCACATAATCTATGGAATTTCACAGGAAAAAAAAAAAAACAGAAAAAAAGTAAAAGATTCAGGCATAGCCTTAAGAGAAACTTTTAGAATGCTAAACCCAGTCCCATTTATGTGCAAATGCAGAAAGATTTGAGAATCCAGATGCCAATCCCAAGCTTCCACATGTCAAAGAACTTTAGTCATTGCCAGGACTGGAGAGAAAGAGAAATGTTTCAGCAGTTAAGAGTGTTAGTATTCTTCCAGAAAATCTGAATTTGGGCTGAGAACACACATTTTATAACTGCTTATAACTCAATCTCCAGAGGTTTCAACATGCTTCTTCTCAAGGGCATAAACATTCACATGGATGTGTGTGTGTTCATGTGTACACACACACACACACACACACACACACACACACACACACACACACACATACACAAATAAAAATAAACAAATAAAATGATTTTTTTTTCTCTTTTAAGGAACTATGGTCACTGTGAAAGCAGAGTGCTTTGGGATCAAGAATATCTTTAGAGCTGACATAAAAAGGCAAATATTTCAGGTAGCTTTATAAATATAAGAATAATAGTTTCTCAGAATCACAGTTGGTTTCTCTTCACATAACTTCCTTTAATCCACAAATACCCTATATCACCTGAGTGAAACTCTTCTTTCCTGTGTGAAGAATTTCCTTGATCATGATTGTGCCATCTCTGCCTCCCTCCCAGGAGTAGAAGCCACATTTTTCATTTTACTATATCTGTTCACTTTAAGTCTCAGAGAGATGAGCCAGATATAGCAGTGCCTGTATTTACCTGCATTCAGTGTTCACTGGGAATAAAGTAACATTGAGAAAGATGCCGCTCAGAGAACTGTGGCAATGGTAATAAAGAAGGCTTTAGTGATTATGATGGTTCATCTTGGTTCTCAACTTGATTTAGAATCACCATGGAAACACATATCTGGGTGTGTCTAGGAAGCTGTTTTCAGAAAAAAATTAACATAGGAGAAAAGACCCACTTTGAAGTCTGGAGGACATAGTTTTGGATTGAATTAAAAAAAGAGAGAAAGTAAGCAAAGCACAATACTTTATTTTGTTTCTTATACAGTATCACCAGCTGTCTCATATTTCTGCCACTAATCCTTCCCTGCCTGTTGCTGCTGTTCAGGGTCTAAAAGTCTCCCTCATGAGAGTGGGTGAGAAGATGCCTGTCAAAGGCTCAGACACCAGAAGTCAGGTAAAAAGCAAACAGCTAACTAATTTATTCAGCAAACAGGAGAGCCTTATATACCTTTCTCCTAGCACCCAGGCTGAGCCCTGATCCATTTACATTGTCTCATTGCCCTTCATTGACTGGCAGGATCAGGAGTGTTGGACAGCAGCTGTTGCTAGGCCCTCAGGCGGACTCCAGGTTGGTTCACAAGAAAGTAACTTACATATGCATGTCTTGGCAACTGGTTTGAGACAATTTCCTTCACTCTATGGGCCTGTCCTACTACACCTGCCATGATGAGTTGAGGTGACAGCTTGAATGTAATTGATCTTCATAATATCATAGAGAGTGGCACTAATAAGAAGTGCGGCTTTGTTAGAGTAGGTGTGTCCTTATTGGAGGAAATGAGTCACTGTGAGGTCAAGCTTTGAGGTTTCCTATGTTTGTTGTCTCAGTTGACTTTCTGTTGCCTACAAGATGTAGGACTCCCAACTCTAGTACCACATATGCCTGTATGCCACCATGCTCCTCACCATGTTGATAATTGACTGAACCTCTAAACTGTAAGCAAGTTACCCCAATTAATGTTTTTCTTATAAGAGTTACCATGGTCAAGGTCTCTCTTCAAAGCAATAGAAACCCTAAGGCAATTGACTATACCTTTGAACTGTCCTATAACAAACTTTTTTCCTTCCCTGAAATTGCATTTATTGAGAATTTTGTAACAAGGACAAGAAAAGCAGCTATGAAATTGTAAGCTGCAGTGAAGTTTGATGTTAGAAGAGGGCAGATGCTGAGCCTCAGAAGCTTTTAAGCAGAATAGGAAAGGAACTGAAAGATTTGTTCTAGTAGAAGTAGATACTCAGCAATGGATATAGGCTTCTCTAGAGATGTTGCACATTCTGTGGGTTTCTCTGGGTAGGTTTTATACCAAAGCTGAAACATTGCAAGTACCAACATATTATTTTATGATAGGCAACACTTGGAAGGAATATTTTACAAATTATGTCCAAATACAGAATGAAGAACAGTTGAAGCTGTTTTCTTTTAATGCACAGCTGTTTCACAGTTCCCCACCCCATAGCTATATTCCACATGGTTTATAGACTATAACTTTATTTTCCTCTTTTTCTGGTTGTTCATTTTTATATTCTTTCTTGTTTTAAGTCCCTCCTTTTGACTCTTCTCACCCTCTTGCCAATTCTTATTTCAAATGTGCTTGAATTGAAGGAGCAGTCCTCAGAGTACCAGCCATCACATGCCTGTAAGGTCAGGCTAAGCTTTAGGACAAAGCAGTAGAAGAGATCATGCCTCAGATACAGGAGTGTTGTGGTGAGATATGATCTTGGTCCTTGATGGAGAGACTTAAAACTTAGCTCTTGCCTACACACATGAAAATTCTAAAATTGCTTTAGTATCTTAACAGAAGCAAATTCATTCAGCTTTGTTTAAACTCACAATAGATTCTCATTGTAATTATAGCTCCTATCATAAGCATCAAGAGTTCTTTGTCAAAACTGAGCAGTCTATTTCTATTACAGAAATATTTTCCTCCATAGGAACTTGAAATGTAAATATTTTAAACTCTGATCTCCAAGATTCAGGAATTCTTATCTCTTCTTAGAAACCACAAGGTTGCTTGTTTCTATGAGGTCTTTGAGATGTTAGACACTTTCAACTGCAAAAGGAAAAGCAGGATGGTTGAAGGCAAACACTCCTGATGCCTGAATGTTGGTTCTAATGCTGACATTTCAGAAAGACAATATTTCAGGTCTCTAAGGATAGAATTTGTTTTATAGGATCAGTGAATAACTTTCTAAAATGAAATAGCACCAGCTAGAGTGGTAAGAATAGAAAGTTTTTATCTGTTTATTGCAATTGCTCAGCCATTGAAATTAACCCAGAATAAATGGTACACACAAAGTAATAGGTAAAAATAAGCCTTAGGATAAAGGACATTTCTGACAGCCAGAACTGATCAAAACAATGGCCTTTCAGATAGCTTTAAATAAGCCATAACTGTCTCCACAAATGGCTTATACACAAGGTCCACTTGATGGTTTTGACCATATTTATTTACTACATGGTTTGTGGACTATATTTACTACATAGTTTATAAACTGGCGTCTGCCTAAACAAGGGAAGTCTACTGGACATAATTTGAAGTTTTATAGAAAAGAGTTAGGTGCATTTATGTGTATATATATATATATATATATATATATATATTCCTTTTTTTCTTTATTTTTACATGCTTTTATTTTACTTTGTTTATTTTATGTCTGTGAGTGTTTTGCCTATAAGTATGTAGTTGTGGTAGTTTGAATAAAAATCACCCCCATAGACTTATATACTTGAATATTTGGCACTAAAGAGTGTGATTATTTGAAAGGATCAGAAAGTGTAGCATTTTTGGAAAAAAAAATAATTTGTAACTGAGGTTGATATTTGAGGTTTCCAAAATCCCATTCCAAACCTGGAGTCTCTCTTTCTTCTGTCTGTGGATCCATATATAGAACTCTCAACTACTTTTCCAGTATCTTGTCAGCGTGTGTGCTGCCATGCTTTACACTATAATAATGTACCAAACTTCAGAAACTGTAAGCAAGAAACAATTAAAAGCTTACTTTTATAAGTGTTGCTATGGTCACTGTGTCTCTTCGAAGCAATAGAACAGTGACTGACACTGACTACAACAGTACATTTACTTTTTGCATATCTCAGAGCTCAGAAAACAGCATCCAATCCCCTGGAACTTAAGTTATAGAAGGTTATGAGGAATCATCTATGTGCTAAAAACTGAATCTAGGTCCTGTTCAAGAGCATTAAGTACTGTTAACCCGAAGCCATCTTTCTAGGTTCTCTTTTATTTAAATTTTTCTAATCTATGAGTTTATTTGAGTGTTTGAGGTATATTTGCAACCATGAACATGGAGAGATAGAAAATACTTCCAGGAGTTCGTCTTCCCCTTCCAAAACATGGGTCCCAGAGTGTGAATTCGTGTTTTCAGGCTTAGTGGACACTGCCTGTACCAGATGAGCTATCTTACTGGATATATTACAGCACATGGAAATTGGCCCAGGCACAGGTCTCCTTAAGATTATCTCCATGTGATAAAATAGAGGGGAATAAGACATTAGAAATAATTCAAAGGGATGAAATTAAAGTAAAAAATGAATTAATAGGACTTGATCCTTACCTGTCAATCTGTGACATAAACAAATCATACATACTTGATATATTTCCATCAAGGGTTTCCTATGAAAATAAACGTTAAATGTCACATGTATGGATAACAGAACAGAAAATGTTGCATGTTTTTTTCCTCTGGAGTCTTCCAACAACAAATATTACCATGAATAGTCTCCTTAGATTTCTGCCAGCTTGAAAAAAAAAGGATGGCGCTTAGAGAAGCTGATTGATGATTATATTACATGATCCTCTCTTGACAGGCACAGGCTTTTTGTCAGTTCAGTAACTTGAGGAGTTCTGATATTTTTGGAAACTAATATACTTATTTCAAAATCATATATGCCTCATTAAACAGACCTGCTGTGGAAAGGTAAAGCTATCTTGGGGGACTGTTCTGTCTTGGATGGAGGAGAGCTCACATGCTATTTGATTTGGAGAGGACCAAAGATGACAGTAGTGAGGTGTCATGGAAATATGTGACTTTCTCCTGGAGCAACAAAGGAGGTGCATGCACAGAGGCTAAGTGGAATTTAATTGATTGCTAAAGGAGATTTAAAGATTTTAATTTACTATCAATTTATGTATGTGTGTATGTGGTGGTGCACATATGCCAAATATATGCAGGTCGAGTCCAGAAGAAGAGGTCAGGCTCCCTGGAGCTAAAGATATAAGCAGTTGTGAGATGCCTGACATAAATTTGTAGGCTCAAACTCAGATTTTCTACTAATGCAGGACATGGATTTAACCTCTGAGCTACCTCTTTAGCCTAAAAGATGAGTATTTTTAAGTAAATTATAATTTTCACACAGTTAAAAATGAACAGAGTCCTGGAAATATGGCACAGTAGCAGAGCATTTGCTTAATTAATTAATTAATTATGAAAAATAAAATAAAAATAAATCATCAAGGATTAGATAACTTATTTTATTAATAAATGAAGAAGTTAGTAGCATAACCAATTCAAATAGAATCCAAAGAGAGATATGTTTATAGATAATAAATTTTGAAATTAATATGTAAGTTGGAGACAAACTGGAGGCTGCCTTAAAAAGAGGAGGCCACTGGACAAAATTTGAATGTTTGTAGAAAAAAGTTGGACACATTATATACATTGTCTAAAATTGGACAAGTTGCCCAAGCAATACAAAGCCCTCCTCAAATTAGACAGTGACATGATCTGCTTCTGACCCTGCAAAGTTTTCCTGTGATGCACAACTTCTTTTTACATTTCCATATTCTTGTTAGACTTTGGTGCCACCTGGCCTGATATCCACTGGGGATTTCAATGCCTGGTTTAAAGCCCTTTGAAGAAGTTCAGGGCAGCTTTGTCTAAACACCTCCAAAAGGAAACAATCATATGGAACTCAGGAAGTCATATGTTTTTCCTTGGTATCTGGATAGCTTCTCTTTCTAAAAGTGGACATAATGTAGAATGCACAATGATGCACAGACTGTATTACGAGAACACGAGATCAGCCAAAACGTTAGGCTGTGTGACAGAAGCCCACAGTTTGCCACTAATATGATATTCTGAGGGAGGACAAATCTGAGGTGAAGGGACGTGGGGAATGACTATTAGGGTGTAGAGGAAGGGGCTTCATACAAATGACAGCACAAAATTTTAAAACTTATGAAAATAGGTGTTACATAGTCTTTGTGATAGAAAGAAAAAATAAAACATAGGTCACAAATTACAACTCTGTTTCTTTGAAAATTAAGTACATCTTCTAATATTTCTTTTTTTTTATAATCTTTAGTGGGGGCACAAAGAAGTTTACACAAAAGTCTTGCTTGTTGGGTTGGTGAAGTAGCTTAATCAGAAAGTGCCAGCCATATAAGAATGAAGATCTGAGTCTCAACATGCATGTGAAAAGAACCATGCTCAATGTAATGCCAGTGCTAGGGCAGCCAACTTATAAGGGTTTCTCAACTCACTGACCCGTCAGCCAAACAAAATTAGTTAACTTCAGTGACGACAGTATGGTTTAGATAAACAGATAACTTTGACATTGGGGTACCACACCAAATATGCACACACGTATACATCAACATGCATACTTCTACATAAACACATTCTCATATGTACAAAACACACACACACACATACAAAACACACTATGGATTATAGTATAAACCTAACTGACCTTGGGCAATAACTTTTTCTAAGGCCCTTGATTTTTCCAAATAACAAGTGGAAATATGAGTTTCATTATTGTTTGGCAATCCGACCTTTTCTTCTCCATGAACACACTGAGAATGAAGTTCTCTGAGTGTATCAAATGATTTTTTTTTCAATAATGTTAGCTACCATGTCAATAAAGAAAGGTTATATTTGGCTGTGGAGACAGCAAATCAGATAGCAGCTTGCCTAACAAGCATGAGAACTTGAGTTCACTTCCTGAAGTTCAAGTAAGAAAACTAGTTGAGGTGGCATGAATCTGTCATACTAGCTTCAGACACAAGTGCCTGGAAACAAAGGGTGACTCATTCTGCTTCAATGAGAAAACTCCAGGTCGATGACAGAACATCGCTCAAAAGGGAAGAATGGTAAGTAGTGCCTATGTAATTACTCTGGAATTTTTCTCTGGCATCCACACATATGAACACAAGTGTATACCTGCATATACACACAATTACACCTACACAGACATTATATTTATGTGTTTGGGCTACTTCTGAGTAATTTTCTATTGTATAAGGGGCATGCTTGGCTGTTTTTTTTTTTTCATCTTATGTTGCTTATTTTCAGTTTATTAATGTTTTCTATATTGAGTCACTGAAATGATTAAAAGGAATTTGTACAATAAGGCTCATGTGAAGGGTGCAAGTCCCATTTGTACCGTAACACCACACTTAAAGGGTAGGGTTTGCAGAAGAGATCTTCTCCTTCTGGGGACAGATGAACATCTTAATATCATGATAGTTATTAGAAGCAACTGTTTTTGGCTTCATCCCAGATGCACAAGACAGATGAATACTCTGTCTGACAACATTTCCATTTCCTTGGGAAGGATTGCTTATGAAGTACCTTTAATCATTTATAAGTGTGTTTTATTTGCTGTTTGCAGCTAACAGTTTGCCTCTGCTCAGTTTGACAGCATTTCTACATTCTGCAAACAGCGTCAATAATAGCCCTGCCACTGTCATTTATAAATGAGGTGCTGGCAGTACAAACAAAACTAGAATACACTCTAAGTGATGACTATGGAAAGGCAAGAGATAGAGGAAGGATGGAAGTGAAATTGCATGGCCCTGTAGTTGAGGAAAATTTCTAGAAGATGAAAGATGAACTGCACTGCTTTTAATTCTGTAAACATCACATTCCTTAGCTTTCCTCAAGTGGAGGCTCAAAGGGATATGGATTTCAACATCTCTGCTGATTATGACTTCTTTGCACAACTTTTTACTGCAATTAATTTTGAAAATGTGTTCATTACTATCTCTGTCAATGAAGAACATAGTGTTGTACATAACTCATACAGTCAAGAGATCACAGACCGAATGCCTACTGTTCACACTATCTTCAGCTTAGTCAATAAAAATTTTAAAATATGTGAATATTTTTAAAGTGCCTATTTACATGTATATGTACATATATATATATAAGTTCATCTCAAATGTGTACAATGTATGTGCACATACATATACAGATATATCTTACATATACATATATCTATATACACACATACACAAGTATGTTTTAAGAATAAATACATGCAAAATCCACAAATATTTGTGTATAGAGTAGACAAGTATGAGGACTTGCTGGTCCTTCATACATGATATACATACATTTGTACATTAATTTTTCTTAATATACAAATATATTCTAAATATATATTTTATTATTTAATGTATATTAATGTATATTTAAATATTATACATGTATATTTTAGGTATGGATAAATATATATTCAGATGTTTCTTATTATAAATATATATGTATATATGTATATACCTGTATAGTTATATATTAAATATGTATTTAAGCTTATCTTGAATGTATACACATACATACACACACACACCAATCTGTTACATAACTTGTAGATATGCACAAGTATATGTTAAATAAGTGTATATTAAATAAGTGTATGTTAAAATAGATGTATAATTATATATGCTAGTGTGCATTAAATGTATATATTTTTATATGATTGTATACAAGTGTGTCATGATTGTATATATACATATATCCTAAATGCACATGTATGTGAGCAAACATATACAATTATATCATAAATGTATATATGTTTATGTATACATGTATAGCTATGTAAGAATGTAAGAATAACCTATATGTAAATTATATGTATATTCATTGGAATATAGAAGGAGATCACTAAGTTTCTGAAAAGAGTCATGTATAAAGAACCAGCAAGTCTTCATTGTGGAAGATTTTTAAGGTTCCACATTAGTTCATCCTATAATATTTTTAAAAGTTTTACATTTCAATAATTATGTACTCACATGAAAACTAAGAAGATTCAGAAATTGTCCATGTATCTCTGAATTTGCATATGCATAGTCTTTACCAAAATAAATAACCTGCTAAGGAGTGGCCCATTTATTGCAGCCAGAAAGCCTGCTGTTATATTAGCATTTACACTTGGCATTACAGTCTTTACGGAATTTGATACTATTTGCTGAGGCTACTTTCCAGTAGATAGTGATTAAAAAAATCCTCCAATATCCACCATTGGACACAGAGAACTTTCCCAGCCCTACAGACCCTATTCTCATCCTTTTGCACCTTCTTCTTTCCTTTGACCTTTGAAAGCCATTGATTATCTGCATAATTTATACTTTTCCTTAATGTAATTAGAGTTAAACAGTATATAACCACTTCAAAGAGGATTCATTCATTCATATACACTCAATAAATCAATAAATACACTTATAAAATATGTTCAAGTTTCTCTCATTACCTTTTATGACTCACAGCTTAGGACATGAACAGAATGTTCACAGTATTTTCTGCAAGTATCTTATCTACAGGTTGTTACTGGAGAAAATGGAGTTATCAACCATTAAATAGCTCATAGTGTATTTATTAGCTGATGAAAAGATTGCATTTAAATCATATGATTTAATTCTCTTTAACCTTAACCTATATGCTACATGTAAATTTTATTATAATTGTCCTAATCCTTTTCACATGCTATGCCAAGGGATGTTTTAAATGAGATGGAATGTAAATAAAAATTAATAAACATCGGTCTTTATTACAGAATTCAGAAAGCATCTAAACATCTAAGACCCAATAATTAGTAGTTGGTGGTCTGAAATAATGGTCCTCATAAGCTCATGTACTTGAAAGCTTCATAATCAGGGAGCAGAATTATTTGAAAGGCTTGGGATATATAACCCTGTTGGAAGATTTGTGTCACTGGAGATGGGATTTGATGTCTAAAAAGCCAAAGAAAACCCAGAGTCTCTCTGTGCTGCTCTTGATCTGGACATACAACTCATACCTACTTCTCTAGAACCATACCTGCCTGAATGTTACCATGTTTCCTGCCAGGCTGATTGATAATGGACTCAACTTCTGAATTTGTAAGTCAGCCTTGATTAAATGCTTTCTTTTATCAGAGTTGCTGTGGCTGTGTAACTATTTCAAGCAATAGAACATTGACTAAGACATAGGGAGAATCGCATATCTCTATATACTCTTTATGTATCAACATGTATGCATGAGAATTAAAACTATGTATGGCTAGTGAGATGTATCAGTTGGGTAACAGTGCATATTATGTAAAACTGGCAACTTGAGTTAGATTCTCCATAAACCAGAGAGGTAGAAGGAAAAATCCAACTCCAGAAACTTGTCCTCTGACCTACAGATGCATGCAGTGATTGCCTTGCCCATCATGTGCACTAATGTGCGTGTGTGCACACACACACACACACACACTCACACACATGGACATACACATGCACACACAGATAAATAATCAAAACTAAGAAGGAAAAACCAGTCCTCAGAAATGTTGCAAAAATGAGCTTTTATTTTTTATTCAAATTGCTTTTGTGCTGTATTATTATCTTTAAAACAAAAGAATAGTGCTAAATCTCTGAAATATAATTAACAGTCTTTTGATTAGAAAAAATAGTGATATACTTAAATTCTAAAAAGATTCTCTTTGGCTTTTATATGAAGAATAAAGTATATTGTCACTTGTATCTAAATACATCTATTTTTTTCTGAATTCCCTCCCTTTAATTTTCTAACTCTTAAAAGTAGGTTTAATTGTGAGATAGTCTCAGGAGTGGGGCTGTGTCTATATTATTTATATGATCATCTGTAGCAGAAGAACAGCACATACTAGCTCCTTGTGAAATGTTGATAAGCGTCCATACAGTCAATTGGTGAATAATTTGAATCTTATTTTAAAGAAAAACTGATGACATCAAAATGAAACATCTGTTGTAGGCGGAGTTTTACTTACAAGGCACCAGTCCAAAATTAATATTTAATAGAATATAAATCAACACTCACGATATTAGTAACAGCTTATAGTGGCACCTGAACAAGGACTGGCATATCCAAGCGATATACGAGCAATGGACGCACGATGGAAGGACAATGGATTCTGATCCTGTCTCTCCAGCAGCCAGCAGCCAGGAACCAGGAATAGAGCCTCCTCGTGTCCCAGCAGCCACTTATCAATGGGGTTGGCCACACCCCCTCCATGGTTCCTGGTTCCTGGATAAGCATCTTCTGAACTTATCGGCTGACACCTTACTTAATCCTGCCACAATCTGTAATCACATGGGATGCTCCTTGATAGGAAAGCTGGTTACACCGGCAGCGTCCTGACTCCAGATCACAAATGGGACAATTCTGAAGCAAGTTAGAACATGGCAAGATGCCATATCCTTCTGAGTTTTGGATGTTTATCTATCAAGTGAGGCAAATGTGATGTGGGAATGTATTTCTGTATGCTGTGAATATCAATCATTAAATAAAGGAGCTGTTTTGGACCATGACAGGCACCATAGAAAAAGTAGGAGGAGAAATCAGAGCAGGGTGGAGTCAGACAGACCAAGCCCAAAGGAGCAACATATAAGGAACATATAAGCCACAGGCCATGTGGCAGACAGATTAAGAGAATGGGTTGAGATGTAAGAACAAGCTAGCAATGTGCCTAAGCCATAGGCCAAACAGCGTGAACTTAATATAAGTGTCTGAGTCATTTTGGGGGTCTGAGTAGCAGCAGGCAGCTAAGGGGTCTGGGGCTGCAGGTCTGTGGGTCTGGGCCTCTGGCCACCCGGGACCAAGAAACCTCATTGTTACACAAATGCCTTTCTCCTTCAATAGAAAGACCATCAGCATCTTCTTCTTGTCTTCTTCTCTGATGACATGACTTATGGTTATGAGTCTCTATAAAATGTCATGAACAGTTATCTGGAGAGACATCCCTGAATTAATCATGGAATCAAAGGAAATGTCCTTCACTGAAGACATCAAATTTATGTAACAGTGGAAAAAAGAAAATATAACTCTAAGTTACATGACCCAGGCTCAAAGACAAATGTTCTGTGTTCTCTCTCATATGCCTCATAACTTCCAAATCTTATATTTGGATATTTGCAAACCAGTGAGTATGTAGAAGCCATAAAACTAGGAGGAATCTCATGTATGTATTAGGATTACAATTTGGAGGGCATGTGTGTGAGGGGTGTTTTTAACGAGGAGAGGTGCAGAGGGTGTTAGACCACATATGACATAAAATTGGAACAGGACTATCTTGCTTGGAATGGTTTAAGCAGGCTAAATATAGATGAGGAGAAGAAGGTGTAGAGGTGAAATATAGCCAAACAATGAATGTATCAAAATACTATAAAGAAATGGGTTACTTTGTAAACTAATTAAAAATATTAGTAAGTTGCATTAAAAAAAACTGTTTGCATCAGACAGGGCTATCCAGGAAAACTGAACTCTTTAGTAATATCACCAGTTAAATCACTATACCATGGTAATTTACACATTGCTGTTTAATAAATTCTTACATCATGGAGAAACAAGAGAAGCAAACCAAGGGGAATTACTCTTGTGTCCTTATCATGGTGAAGAAAAGACTTGGGTCTTTCTCATCCAGTGGCAGAAAAATTATTTCTTTTTGTTCTAGTTTATTTTTATGACCCTGTGATAAAACACTTCAACCAAAGGATCTTTGGTGAGAAAAGTGTTAATTTGGCTTGATTTTCCAGTTGTCATGTTAGGAACACAAGACACAAAATGAAAGCAGGCCTTCTCACTTATATATGCAGCATTACCCCCAGTCAGGGAAATAAAGCAGGAACCATGAAGGATGCTAATTGCTAGCTCTGTCCATTATTTTCTGGCTTATCAATAGGCTCATGCTTAGCTAGCTGTCTTATACATGCCAGGATCAACTCACTATGGCAGGTACCACCCACACTGGATTGGAACCCCCTCTATCAATTAAAAATCAAAAGAGGTCCCAATGGACATGTCTTCAGGTCAATTTGATGGGACTCTTCCTGAAATGAGACTCCCTGGGTAACTTCAGGCCATACAGCTAAAACTAATCAGGACACTTCCTTTTCAAGAGAGCTCTCTTGTTTAGCCACCGGTTTAGAAAAGTTACCCATTTAAAAAACATGCCAACAGCCTTTGGCAAGTTTCTATCCTTAAACAGGAGCTTCATTTGTGAAATGTGCAGATAATGTTAATTACATCATTTGTGGGGATAATAGGTTATTCAATAAATAACTGAAGTGTTCTAAAAATATTAAGAAAAGAAGAATGGTAGGGAATATTACTTGTAAGGATTCTGGCTTCAACTGACATCAGTATTTTAATCTAAAAGGAAAAGATGATGACTATGAAGTATTATTTCCTAGTATGTTCTTTCATGTGTTATCAGGATCTGTGAGGGAACAGTCCTCGGGCATTATAGAAATATAAATATTAAAAGTGATGGGCTAACAAAAACTGGAATGCTGGAATTTTCCTTGTATAGGGTTGATGTGGGAATGTCTTTCTGTATGCTGTGAATATCAATCTTTAAATAAAGGAGCTGTTTTGGCCCTTGGTGAGCACCATAGAAGAAGTAGGTGGGGAATCAGAATAGGTAGCAAAGGCAGGGCAGAGTCAGAGGCAGATCTAGCCATCATCCAAAGAAGAAACATGTAATGAACACAGCTGAGCCACAGGCCACGTGGCAGACAGATTAATGAGACTGGGTTGAGTTAAGATGAAGGAGCTAGCTAGCAATATGCCTGAGACATAGGCCAAACAGCATTAACTTAATATAAGTATTTGAGTCATTTTTGGAGGAAAAGCAGCATCAGCCAGCTAAGGGGTCTGGGGTGGCATGTTTGTGGGTCTGGACCTCTGGCTGCCCAGGACCAGGAAACTGTATTATAACATAGGGTATACAACATGCTATACATGTAGTAAAGGGATAAGATAACCAAGTCACAATTTGGTGCCTTAATCTAGGTGTTTATTTAATAGTTACTTAAGATGCAAAGACATAGCTCAGTGGGTAGAGTGATTGCCTAGTGTGCATGAAATCCTAGGTTTGATCCCAAGCACCTCATAAGACTTTTGTGCAACAATTTTCTTGGAGTTGCAACTTCCATCCTGGAGGGAGGCATCATAATTCTTGAGGAGTTCTAAATTGGAGCCTTCCCTCCAATGATGAGGGAGAGGCAAATGACACTCAGGAAGGAAACAATCTTATAAGACCTGTGGAGTAGAAACACAAGATTCACTAGTTCCTGCCCTGAAGTCAGCAAAGCAATAAACTAGGGCTGGAGAGAGTCTTCAACCAGGATGTGAGCTTATGAGAAGGGATTCCAGATTTAGAGAGGCTTGCAAGGCATGCAGAGCTTCAGTCACTGCATTGAAGTGGGATTTTTGTGTTATACCTGTCTTGAATCATCCTTTTCTTCTGTAACTAACTGATCCCTCATACACATTCCTATAAATAAGCCCAATAAATTCTTGATTTTGGCATAAACTTAGAGTACAATTATTACTTTGGTCTGCCCAGATTTCCATTTCTTAGGTGAATATGTAATTAATTGCAGAGCACCCCTCCAGCAAAAGTCTACCTGTAATTTCAGCACTTGGGAGGTAAATGTGGTAGATCAGGGTTCAAAGCCATCCAAGGCCATCTTTGGGTACATTGCAAGTTAAAAATCAGCAGCATAGGCCACAAAAAAACTTGTCTCAAAAATGAAAATAAAACAAATAAACATCTATCAATTATATTAGATAGATGTTTATAATCAACCATACAAACAAACCAAAACAATGGGAAAATTATAGTAGGTATGTCTTGGGCTCTATATTGCTCAATGGGCACATGACAATCAACAAAGCAGTAACAGGCGAGACCTATAATCAGACAGTGGTTGGTGGTGGAAGTGTCAGCTCAGACAGTGTTTCTTTGACCCAAAGTTTCTCCTTGTGCATGATGGAGACAACATTCTTTTCTTTGCCCACACAGAAATTGGTAAGTAGAAATACATGTATGTTGAAAATAAAAGCAAAATGTGCTGTCTTTTCTATAAAAGAGTCAAATATATATATAGCCACTTGGTAGAAATTCTAATTCCAAAAGGTTCAGCTTTTCTTGAAATGAAACTCTGTGCTCAAGGTTACATCTTCTCAAGAGTTGCTCTTTGCTCATCAGCTGTGCTGCTTTGAGTTAGTGAGCCTCATGAGAGTGTGACGCCAAACTTTGACCATTCAGAGTGAGGAACAGGACCTCTGTGTGTTAGGACAAAAAGCCCAGTGTACTCCACAAGGGGTATGTTTGCCTGCATGGTATGATACAGCTAGGTAGCTAGGTGCTCTCCTGTAGAAGTAGAATTTTTACCATGAGAGAATAATTTGCATAAGGAGGTCATTTTTTTTTTCTGTTTTCTGATCCATTTCAAAGGAATATATTTTTAAAATCATGTTAAATGGCATAAACTTAAAAATAGAATAAAAACCACATGGAAATTTTCCCCATCTCACTTCTGTTATGGAGAGGATGTTTTTGCAAAACACCTGCGTCTCAAAGGAGCTGAGCTGTTCTTCTCCCAAGGGACCTTTTCCAGGAGACAAGCACAATGAAAGCTGATAGTCTCTGTCTTCCTCATGCAAATTATTTCCCTTAGTATTTTATTTTTAGGAGGTAAAAATTTTTTGTTTCTCCAGATGAGCTTGAAAATAAATTAATAGAGCTAAACTGGATTCCATACATGCCAAAAAAGTAAAAATAAATAAACTGATTAGTTGAGTGGTTTCAAAATTTCACTAACGTATTATATGATCAAAAAAATTTTATTCCCCCCCCTTGTGTGTGTGTGTATGCATAAGGTGTATGTATGAGTGTATGTGTGTGTGTGTGTGTGTGTGTGTGTGTGTGTGTGTGTGTGTGTGTGTGTGTAAAGATGTATGAAGAGCAAGAGGACAACCTCAGATGTCATTCAATTCTTCAGACAGAGACAGATTGACCCAGAGATCACCAAGGAAGCTAAAATGGATGCTCAGTGAGCCTCATGGATCTGTGTTGTCTCTACTCTGATCCTGGAATCCAAGTGTTTACTCCCATGCAAGGTTCTTTTTGATGGTTCCAGGGAATGAAACTTAAATCCCCATGCTTGCAAGACAAGTACTTTATTAATAGAGCTAACACATCAGTATGTTATGGGCCATTTTATCTGAGCATACCTTGAGAGTGGATAAGAAGCTGTGGAATCAATCACACAGACTGCATGAGTCAGATGGGAAACAAACAGCCTACTTGGTTATTATGGATATGGGACAAACCTATATACCCCTTCCAATTTCCCATTGACTGCCCAAGACTCCTTTAGCTGTGTTGTCTCTTTCTCACTGCCCTCCATCATTTTGGTGATTATATGTCACCAATCACCAGGTGCAGTGTCAGACTCCAAGTTGGCTTAGCAGGAAATGGCTAGTGGGCATGCGTATGCACATTACTCAGAACAGGGTAACTGCAGTTTTACCAAGCTAGCTGGCTGGCTGCATTCTCCCTATACCAGTTCAATTTTATTCTCTTTGGGGTGAATATTATGACTCAATAGAGAGGAAACATGAAGTAAGAATCTCGGTGGAGACTCACGGGTCAGTTGTTTATCACAGATCCACAGGAGTTACTAAGGAAACTCTTGCACTACACCTTTACCTACTAAGTTCCTCACAGAGTGCACTGCTCCTCAGCCTTTGTGGGAGTTGGCATGTTCATTAAACATGCTTGTGTGGCCTTAAGATAACCCTGAGCTAGTCATATTTTACATTTGGATTCATACCCACAGTATCTCTCACTCTCTGACACCAGATAAGTATGGCATGATATGTTTCTTGTGTCAAAACAAAAACTCTGTGCCTCACCTGAGGAGATGGTCAGTGATTAAACCACTGGCTTCATAAAATTAAGGCCCACAGTTCTGGTCATCAACATCTATGGATATGCCAGGTAAATGTGGCAGCATGTCTATAATCCAATCACTAGAAGGAAGTAACAGGGAATCCTGGAGCAAGATGAATAGCTAGACTAGAACTGAAAAGCTCTAGGCTTAACTGTAGGACTTATTCTCAAGAAACGGGGCAAGAAATCTAGAAAGACAAAATACAATAACCTTGACCTCTACAAACACATGTACACACACAGACACACACAATCTAAGGCACTAAAATAATTGATGTATTTTCCTTGGCCTCTATTAATACTAGCTTGCCTCGGCAGTTTTAAAACCAAAATAGCTATTTGTACAATAAACACATAGAAATTACTAACAGGACAACAGTGATAATTTCAAATTAGTCACCAGTCATATTCACATTTCAGTATCAGGACTGAGTGGAGACAGATAGGGATTGCAATCTGAAAAATGTAAGAATGGAAAGTGCTGAATATAAATTTGTAATTACATGATGAGAGAGATATCCTTTCCTCACATTTAGGGAAATTGTGGGATGCTGAAAGTGATTATCAGTTTATAATCTAAACCTTTAGTCTGCCTCCTGAAGTCTTTTATTCTCTAGTCTACATAGAATTAGACAAACAGAACAGTAGCTGTAGAAGAGCCACTGAGGTGTAAAGCCTTAGGTGCTCATAGACAAAACATTTAAAAATATTAGAAGTCCCATAGATTAGTCACTAACTTCTTATCCCTGGAAATGTATGCAATATACTGTACCCAAATATATTTGACACAATTAAAGCCCTATAGAAGAATATTTGCTTCTTAACTTTTTTATTACATAGTATCAATTTACTCTGTGTGTGTGTGTGTGTGTGTGTGTGTGTGTGTGTGTGTGTGTGTGTGATTATGTGTGTGAACATACATGTGTATGCCCTTGTAAGTCTGTACAGGCACAGTACGTCTCGATAAATACATGCTATATCATGTATGCAGTGGTGTTATTTCAATTTCTGAGTTTACAGAAATTCTATTTCTCAATGAAACAGAAAAATAAGTGGTAGTTTTAAACTTTTGCTTGACAGAGATATTAAAAGTTTCCAGAAGAAATAGTGGAAAAAAACTTAGTGGAAAGATGTATCTATCTCAGACCTCAGTGAAATTTCTAGAGTTTACAGAATTTTTAGTGTATAAAAGCAATGCCACAAAAATTTATAGGAATAAATTTACATGCTATGCACAAGTTAAAACACATGACAGGTCGTTAATATTTTTTAAAATAATGGAAAGCCAGAGGACTATCTCTATGAAAGATATGATTTGTTCAACACATGCTAAAAGATCAGAGACATAAACATTGTTTAAAAAGAGTTCTGAGGTGAGCTGAGACTGATCTCCATGATTTTCTTGATGGCCCTGGACCATAAGTGTCCCTTCAGGTGTACTATCAGTAAGCATGAGTGCTTAGCCTTCATTTGGAATGGAATGCAGATCCATAGGACACAGAGGGCAGAAAGCAGTAAAAAAACACTCACTAGATGGAAAAATTCATAGTTGAGGAAGAGATGTAATGGTGTACACTTGAGAGACAAAATTCCATTCCAGGAGTCAGGAGAAGAAAGTTTTAATTTGTAGAAAATATGTATCAGAGGCTCCCTACTCTATTTGTGTGTGTAGCTCACATGTACAGTGGATGATATGTAATCAGGCTTGCTCTGCAGGCCATAAAAGGGTGAACGTTGTTTTATGCCCTTTCTTTTTACTTTGTTCTCTTGAGACAGGGTGTCCTGCTGAACCTGGACCTAGGCTGATGGCTGCCAAACTTTGGTGAGTAGTCTCGGGAACAGATTAGGCCCTTTATATAGGAGCTGGAGATCTGACCTCAGGTCTTCATAATTGTGCAAAAGGTTCTCTTGACCAATGGACTATCTTCCCAGTCCTATGGATGCTCAAATGGAAACATAGGTACATGTATAAAAATCCCCAAGTGTATACAGAAGAATATTCAAAGAAGAGGATCAAAGAGACATACTATATTACATAAAAATAACAAATACATGAGCAAATACTTGGTATGAAAATCATAACTTCATAATCAGCATTTTTTAAGAGATAGAAGATATTATATCAGAAACAAAAACACATTGTATTGAAAAAAGTCTTAATTAGTACTCTGGAAAATGAAAACTATAGCAAAAAAGAAAAAAAAATAACAGACTTTTTAAAAGTCCAAAAGATTGACTAAATGACCTCCCATGGACTCATCCAAAATTATACAAGTAAAATATTTCAATTATTCACTAACAAAGGTCTACAATGCGTTAGACACATTTAACAGGAAAATCCTTAAGGTAAGCTAGTATGCACAAATACATATATCTCAGTGGTTTTTATTAAATATGAAATATATCACCACACATTTTTATGGCTTAATGAGGTACTTCTTGTTTAAATGTCCTGAGGCATGTGGTGTATTCTCTAAGTAGATTGGTGTACCCTCCTTTTCTTTCTGGGATCCCAATGACAGTGGCTGTTTTGTGCTGGAATCTCTGTGAACATCCTATCGGCCTAGAAGAGCATGAGACTTCCCCCTGAAAAACATCCAGGGCTTTCAACGCAGAGCGCCTTTCAATTACAGAACAACTACAAGTCCATGCTACTCAGACTGCACTGAGGAGTAACCTTCCTTCCATAGCCATGTTACCCAGGAAGAAATCCCACTTACTAATACTTCTGTCTACTATTCTATAGGCAGAATGGAAGAAAAAATAAAGCATTTAATTATTATCAACAGTTGCTAAAACTTGAAAAGGTCTTACTGAAAATGTCCATTGAGTAGATATGATGTATCAAAATCAAGATAAATGTAAGCAAAATTTCAAAACATATTTAGTTGATATACTAAATATGAAAAATAAAATATAATTTATGAACATTTGTAGGAAAATACTGTCAAGCTAAAATTCTACACCAAAGAAAAATGGAATTCATGACAGAGAACAAATTCACAACAATTTTGGAAGTGGAAGAATTTAGAAATGCTGTTTACATACATTTTATGAATTAATTGCCGGCTTGTATAGCTCAGAGAAATGGGAAAATAAGGAAAAAAGATAAAAGAAACTGTAAAGTAAGTTATAAATAGAAACATAATATGTGTTGTAGCAACTCCCCCAATTTAAAACAGCACTTTTAGGAAGAAGGAAATGCTTATGAGACTCAGGATGTAATCACTCTCCATGTGCCTGTGAGAACAGAAATCTGTAGCTTGTCCTGGGTCTGTCTTGAAGGTTATGGAAGCAGCAAACACTGGGCAAAGAGATTGACCATCAGAGCTGCTGAGAGGAGAGTCTCAGGCTTGTAGACCTGCCTCCTGGTCCTCCTGAGCATCTCTAGATGGTTGGTTTTCTGAGTTGGTCCATCACATTCAGGTGGGCTTTCGGTAATACAGCTTCCTTTATGTTACCTGCACTCTAGGAAGCAACCTAAGAAACTCATGGGTTCATCTAATTGGACTGTGATATATTCATCACCTTAAACTGTTTTGTGTTCCCAGTGTGTGTGTATGCCCTGTCTTCTTATAAAATGTATCAAACAACACTATAATGCCAAAATACAAAACTATAGACTCCTGTGAGAACTGAAGGTATGACTCACAAGAAGACAAAGACCCATCCTGAAGAAGAATTGCATATAACATATTTCATTTAACTAGAAAATTGAATTCTGTTAGTGGAAAATGTCATGTCATTCCTGTAAACATTAAGAAGACAATAAAAAAAGTGAAGATATCAGGACTAATGGACATTTAGAACGACACTATGATACCTCTACTTTAAGTGACAGACAAAATGTAATAAAGGATCACTGTCTTTTTTTTTCTTAATAGGGATTTATTCTTGATTTAAGTTGTAAATCAATAGAGCAAAATACAAGAGCATAACCAAGGACTGGAGATATGGTTTGACAGTTAAGGGTATGAGCTGCTCTTGCCATGGACCTATGCAGTGCTGCTTTCTTTGTATTCTAACAAATAAATCTTGACTGAAAATTAGAGGGCAAGTCAGCCACGACTTAACCATAGAGGCCAGGCAATAGGGGCACACGTTAATTCCAGAACTTGGAAGGAGGAAACAGGAAGACCAGGAGTTCAAGGCCACCCTGGGTTACCTGAGATTGAACTAGACTGAAAGAGAAACAGGACCAGGCAAAGGAAGCTCACACCCTTCACAGCACTAGGTAGGTGGAGACAGAAAGTGATATGGCCGAGTAGAGAGAGGACTATAAGGTGGGAGGAGACAGGAGCTCATCCCCATTGTTCTGTGGATCTGGATACTGTAGAGGTAAGAAGTCTCTCTAGTAGCTGCTCCTTTGTCTCCCTGATCTTTCAGCATTTTCCCTGATTGTTACAAATAAGGTTTGTGGGCCAACTAGCTCCATGGTTCAGGCTTGCCCGCTGCCCTTATCTGGCCCAGCAATCCCAAAGTCCCAAAGAAATGCACAGATACTCCATCTGTTATAATAAGGTTTCTGATCCTGGGCAGCTAGAGGTCCAGACCCACAGATCTGCAGTCCAAGACCACTTGGCACTCGCTGCTTCTTAGCTCCCCCAAAATGATTCAAATGCTTCTATTAATTTCATTCTGTTTGGCCTTCGGCTTAGGCACATTGCTAGCTTGCTCCTTCATCTTATCTCAACCCATTTTCATTAGTCTGACCTTGCCATGTGGCCTGTGGCTCACCTGTGTTCCTTATGTTTCTTCTTTGGAGGCTGGGTAGATCTGATCTGACTCTGCCCTCATTCCTCTAAAGATTCTGATTCTCCACCCACTTCTTCTACAGTGTCTACCATGGCCAAAACAGCCATTTATTTAAAGATTGATATGGACAGCATAAGAAAAGACATTCCCACATCACCTGATATCTGGCTCTGGGTTTTTATTATTAAGACCAATCAGAATGCAAGCTACAGACCTCACCTCCATTTCCAGCATTCACATTGGACAAGCCAAACTGCCTCTTATAACTTTAACTTCAGGGATTTGAGGGCCTGCCTTCCATGGACACTGAATTCATATGTACATACCTACACAAAGACTCATATACACATATAATTAAAAATATAAATGTTTTCAGACCTCAAACAACATTTTTAAAAAAGACTCTCAAACTTACAGTGTTATCAAAACAAGAGAAAAATGTAGGCATTATAAAGAATAGAAAAAATTTATTGAAAATATTCTTTGAATGATTAAAAAGTAGCACCCGCTATACAAACATTAAGTCCTGATTCCAATCCTCAGTATCTACATAAACCACTGCATGGCAACACACCTGTGAGGTCATCACTAAGGCAGTCCAGAGAATGGACCCTATTGCATTCCATCTAAATAAGTGTGTGAGCCCCAGCTTTAGAGAGAGACCTTGTCTTAAAATTATGAATTGGAGAGCAATATGGGAGACATTGGATGTCAACCTCCGGCCTCTACATGCATGTGCACATATGTTTCCACATGTCAAATATGCACACATGTACACACATACACATGTAAAATGACATATATAAAACATAACATATACAATTAAAAATAAACTCTCCTGAAACACTGGTGAGAAAATTAAAGAATAGTAAAACATATTTAGGTCATGGAATGGAAATTTTTGTCTGTTTTTTGTCATTACAGGGCAAGTATGTTTTCATGAGTTTTGATTTGTGTATTACAAGTTTAACATTTATCTAATTTGCACCTGTTTAGGCAGATAAGAAAGTGGAAACCATGATGTGGATATATATGGAAGTATGCAGCTGCTAAATGCCTGTATTTCAAAGAATAAATTTTCTTCTTTTTTCAAATTAAATAATTATACTTAATTTACTACTTAGATGTGTGCACATCAGCTGTCTTAGTATACTCACAAGGATTGCACAATCCTCACTATCCAATTTCAGAATCTATTCAGCCTTGAAATTGCCATTAGATTAGTGTGGTGATATGATTCATATTTAATAAAAAACAGTCTGAAATATCAGAGAAGAGATCTTACCTAAAATTGATCCAGGAGGACCATAGAGTGGTAATTTACACCTTTAATCCCAGCACAGGGAAAGACCAGGAGTGTTAACCTATGCGGTTAATCCCAGAAGATCTGAGTTTGAGGCCAGCTTGTTTTACAGAGGGAGTTCCAGGCTCCCAGGCAGGCAGTAGTGGTGCCAGGTCTTTAATCTCATAACTCCAGAGACAGAGGAGATCTTTCTGTGTTTCTGTGACTTTGAGGCTAACTACCAAATAGTCCATGCCTTTAATTTTAACCTGTATGTGAAACAGCTGGGTGAAGAGGGTATTTAAGTCAGGCATAGAAAGACAGATTCAGGCAGTAGAAGCCATGAGGAGTGAGGCTGAGGAAGCTGGAAGGTAGCTGGGTGAGATTTGACTGTGGTGTTTCCTCTCTTTGATATTTCAGCCTTTCCCTGATATCGGACTCTGAGTTTCCTTTATTCATGCAACAGCTTAGTACTAACCACATGATTTTAGACCATGACATTTACAGCTCACTTTTGTTTCCATAATTCTGTCTGTTCTATATAGTTGCGATCTGAAAATGTATGGGATTTTGACAGGCATGCTTATGGAATTTGTTTTCCACAGTTTGATTTTGTTTTATCTTACATTTCATTAATTGGATAACTTATCACAAGGCTGTCTCTGTGTGAGCAGGTAGTGATGGGAGGCCAGAACAGGTGCTGGAGTTACGATTGGCTGAGAGATGCTACCTGAACGGAACACTGAAAACAGAACTTGGATCTTCTATAACAGTAACTAGTCTCTCCAGCCCCCAGTTTTAAAAGTTACAGAGATGGGGGGCATGACAGAGAAAATGTCAGGTAGAGATACAGAGAGATAAAGAGAGACAGAGATATAAAGACAACATGTTAATTTAATATGTACATGCACATGTGCTATGCCATGCCTAAGTAGAAATGCATGTAATCAGATTTTTGGGTTTCAATTTTAGGATGTTATAATATAAATGCAACTATATTTATGGGTGATGATTACTCATTTGATCTGTGCTTGCTGTTGATATATTCATCTTATCTTTGAATGTTCTGCTTATTCAGTTAAGAAAAAATATGCATAAAAGTGGTTATAGAAATAGTTCAGAGGTTAAGAGAGCTTGGACTTCTTGCCAGAAGTCCTGTGTTCTGTTCCTAGCATTCGTATTTGCTGTTACAAACACCTGTAACTTCAGCTCCAGGGTATTTAACTTTCCTCCTTAGTGCTCTGTGAAATGCAGTAGAGATGGCTATCAAAGAAAAGCAAACAAGTGTCTTTTCATCGTCTCTCTCTTTTTTCTTTCTCTCTCTGTTTCTCTCTCTGTCTCTCTGTCTCTCTGTCTCTCTGTCTCTCTGTCTCTCTCTCTGTCTCTCTCTGTCTCTGTCTCTCTCTCTCTCTCTCTCTCTCTCTCTCTCTCTCTCTCTCTCACTCTGTGTGTGTGTGTGTGTGTGTGTGTGTGTGTGTGTATTCAGTTATTACAGCAATGGTTTCTCCCATCCTCATTTTAAGTGTTATACCCATCTCTCTTCATATTTTGGGAGGGGGGTTATTTTGTGTAAACAACATGATATTCATTTCTTCTTTAGAATCTTATCATGATATAATCCTAAAGTCTATGGCCTGGAGTTTCATAGTCATTGTGACATTTGTCAGTCTGAAATGGAATTGTGACATGAATTTTATATGTCTAATATTGTCCTCTTAACTGGAATGTTCAAATTAATAAAATGAATATTACTATAATGTTCTAGTGCATAGTCTTTATGATGGTTATATGTCACTAAAAAAAGAAATCCTTTTTAATATTTTATAAGACAACACATATTGCACAATCACACACACATGCAATAATTTAATGTATAGTTGTAGGGGATTGTCTTTTTTCATGGTAATAATTGTCCAACCCACTGGATTAATAAAAAGCGCTGATTGGCCAAGGGCAGGCAGGAAGTATGGGCGGGGCTACCATACTAAGAAAACTCTTGAGAACAGGACACACAGGGCAGAACACCAGGGAGCAGGCAGAAGAAGCAGAGGACAACTATACTGCTCTAAGAAAAGGTACTCAGCTGCATGGCTGAACAAGAGTCATGGGAAAGATGAAGGGTAGAGAGCTAGCAAGTGATATGCCTGGGTCTTAGGCCAATCAGCCTAAAATGATTGTAAGCATCTGTGTGACTCTGTGGGACTGTGGGACTGTGGGACTATGGGACTGCGGGTCTATGGGTCCTAAACTTTGAGGTTAGGCCCGAAAGTCCGGGCCTGAAACCTCCTACAACATATAATAAAGAACAATTTGATTAAGATAATTTTTATTCTGAGTAATAATCAACTTTTCACTCATACCATAACAATTCAAGTAAACCTAGGAATACTAATACTATGGATATTACTTTTTATGGTGACCCAGTCTTAAATTGCCCTGAAAATAAAATTAATAGTTATGTCTATCATCACTAACCCTGCTTAGTTAGTGGGTAATATGAACCAATAAACTGGTTTTTTTTTTCTTTACCTGTTTAAAAGACCAGAAGACAAATAGAACTTTTAATGAAATAATTCACTGAGAATTTTGTTGCTTAAACTTTTGTGGGATAATCTTTTTGTATACTGTGAAGATGTCTCTTTGCAAAGGTACCTTATATTTTGTTTAATAAAGAGGTAAATAGTCAATAGCTAGAAAGGAGAGACTACATTGAACTTCTGGGGAATGAGAGGAACCCAAGATAAATCTAGATGCATGGAGACACCATCATGACAAAGAACAAGTGAGAATATAGAATGGAGAAGAGGTTTTAAAGAAAAAGTCACTTGACAGAAAGTCTATTAGTGGATTTCGTAATTTAAATTGTAAGATATAGTTAGGAATTAGCCTAAGCTAAGGTTAAACTTTTATAATTAGTAAGTTTCCATGTTTTTCATTATTTGTGAGCTGAAAATTCAAGAAAGTCAGACTTATAAGTAATAATCACTTGCAACTGATAACAAAAGATTGATATTTATTAAGGGGTTCAGAGGGGAACACTTATTGGTACAAGATATTAAACAGTCCTGCAATTCCTGAAAAGACTAGACTGGTCCACATACTTCACTCAGCAAGTCAGGCTCTCTATCCAAGAGCTAAGAGAGAAAATTAAGGGGTGGTGGTTGTGTGTTTATGCACATGATCTTAAGCTTCCTTTCAACCATGGCCCTAATAAACTTGCCTCAAGTTCATAAGTGAATCTCATATCTATGATGGCCAAGAGGCTCCACCTCTAGGTCAAGGTTATAGTATCTGTTATCCTCCACATTATTAGTTATTTGTTCATTTGTTTGTTTATTTTTATTCTTATATGATGCACTGTTGATTGAACATAGAGCCTTGCACATGTTTGACATCTAATCTGTCACTAGGTCATTTGACCATACTCCCATCTATGTACTATCAGTCATGCACCCAGAGTGATATGGAACACTCTTTGTAGCTAGATTTGAACCTGCTCTTCTCTTACCCTCCAGAGTATCTGCAACACCAATGCTGGCCCATTTCTGTCTCTTAAAATTGATTCTAAAATAAGCATTTATAAAAAGCCATTCTTCAGCAAAAACTCTCATTTTACTCAATGTGCAGAATCAAGACAAATTCATGAAGAATTGTTGTCAGTCAGCTCATCAGAAAATAAACCAGTACCAAACTTATTCAAGTACTTTCTTAAATACAAATAAACTGAGAAGTTTAAAATACAAATTATATATACATATTTGTCATGTGTGAAAAAATATACATGTTAATATCACACAATGTTATATGTGTCTTATAGTTATATTGTCTAGACATATTTCACATATAATTAGCACACACATATAAAATGAAAACATACTATATAATACATGTGCATGTTATGGTATATATGAAAATTCATAATATATGCATTTGTGTATATTTAGATATTATTTAAAAATTATTTGTATACTTGGATGTATAAATATAAATGGGATGATTAGATTGATTACATAATAGTGCTTTTTAAACTCTCTTTTTTGTCATCTCTGCACATCTGTTCTTATTGCCAAATAACAATTATATCAATTATGGCTAATTAAATTATTTTCAATGCCCAGAACATTCAAACTAATTAAAAAGACATATTTTTCCTCTGGTTTACTATGAAAACAAAGCCCGCTTCAGTAAACTGTCACATGCTCAGCCATCCAAAAACCACATTAAAATTCAAATGTTCATACAAAGTGTCAGCACTTGTCAACAGATTGGATTTGAAAATAAGGCAATGCATATCTACTTAGGTGATCAGCATGAGCTACATGAAGGGGAAACAATGTAACTGTGGGCTCTCAGACTGTGGAAATAGGCCATGTTTGTTTAAGGCTTATATTTGCTCACATATAACTGAGTTTTTCATTAGATCACCTAAAAGAGCACACAGTTGACCATCAAGGAATACAGAAGTTGTATGTAATAACTCAAAAGAATGCCCTTTGTGTCCTTTCTTTTGACTCTATTGCTAGTCTAAAACCCATCAACATGAACTATATGTTTACTTGCAGAGTTTGTTGTTTATTCTGTTCTAATAAAGGAAAGCATTTACTTAGAGTCCCTAATATTAAAACATCTAATCATAAATGTTGCATACATTTTTGTCCTCACAAATATTATTTGAGTTTAATTTTTATTCTTGTTTCTCAAATCTGAGTTTTGAGGTGTTAAGTAGCATGAAACAAAGATTTTCTAACAAGCCCATAGGCTTTTACTCTGCCAAAAATAGCCTTGTTCATACATTTGTTTGTTCTTGAGCTGGGAGACATTGTAGAATATTACATAGCCCAAGAGAGGAAGTGAGAAGACAAAATGAAATGGGAACAAAGATACAAAAAATGGAGTTGTGATGGCCATTCTATTGTCAACTTGACTACATCTGAAATTATATAAAATCCCATACTTACTCAGGATATGTTTTAATGAAATTATTTTAAGTGGAAACACCCAGTTTTAATATATATTTTGAATTCCTGGTTTTCTTGCTTCCACCTTCCATGACTTGGTATTGCAGAAGTGAACTACCATGTTCAAATTTATTCACTTCTGTTTCACCTCCTTATTTCAGCAGTGTATAATTCTTAAAAACACACAGGGAAATTTTTAATTTAGTACAACTATGGAGATGAGGTTGGTGAAGAATAACAACCAGTACAGATTCCCTAACTCTTCTTCATAGAAAATAATAAATGTGCATGAAACAAATAACAATTAAAATGGTAATGAGAATGTATTAGTGTAAAATAAATAAAAGCCAAAATCAGGTTAGTGAATAAAGTACTATGTCTACTACAGTGAGCCAGGCTGGGCTTCATCATGAGATATGAGGAACTGCATTTCTTATGCCACAAAAACTAATTGCCACAAAGTTACAGGGAGAAACATTTTATCTTCTAGTTCTGTGGGTCCAATATCTCCAACAGTTTCACTGAAATAAAAGCGAGGAATCTATAGGACTGTGTTTTTATCTGCACAAGTATGTCTGCTTTCTTATCCTTTGGAGGGGCTTGGATGTGACTCACTTTGCTTGGCTCATAGACTCTTCTAACTCAGAAAGCCAACTGCAGCAGATTGAGTCCTTCCCAAACATTACACTCATTTTTTTTTTCACTATTAAGCATCAGAGTTTAGATTGAATCAACATAAAAAAATCCAGACTAATAAACTCTGAAATAGAACCTTGTCTACACAGGTCCTTGAAAACCTTTAGCAATTGAGCTGGGAACATGACTAGTAAAGGGATCATAACAACACTTACCAAATAATGTCTACTAAGTCTAAAAAAGGCCCTGATTAAAAGAAAACTTCAAAATGATTTCAAAACAATTTCAACTTCTAATTTCTGTAAGAAATACATTTCAAAATTTAACTTAGAAAACTATACCACAGTGTAGTGTTTACTACAGGCTAAGAAGGGGAGGGGTTAGAAGGAGGATGGTAGTAGGAAGAAGCTACAATGGGAAAGAGGAACAACTTCTACTGGTCTACAGCACAGTTGGGTGTCTACAGGTGACAACAATTATGAATTTTAAAATGGCTTTACAGATGATTTGAAATATTCTCAGCATAAGGAAATGATAAATGTTTAAATTGATGGAGGTGACAATTATCCACAATGTATCTCTCTGTGTGTCTTGAATGTTATACTTAATTGATGAATGCATAAAATAATGTATTCACTATAAATACATTAAGGCCAAGTATATTAGCACATGCATGTAGTTACAGACCCAGGAAACCAAGGGAAGAATATTTCAAAAGTGAAAGTTGGTCTGAAAGCTGTAATGGGATGCTGTCTTAGAAAACTTCCACACCCTGAGGATTTATTGTCATATAATGGTTGCTGTGGAAAGTAAAGTTGTATCTTCAGTGGTACAGCACTGGAAAGATGCTCATGTTCAGTAAGTAATCTCATGCAAGCAATCATGATTAAACTTATTATGTCACAAAACCAGACATGAAATCAAGCAGCGACTAATTGAACAAAAGAATGGATTCAATGGGAAGGGAACAACTAAAAATAATGGGGATATAGTCCAAATTAATTACATAGATGAATGGAATTTTGTATAATACTTTAATATATTGCAAAAATATAACTAATTATTTGGTTTTTTTTCAATACTAGCTGTCTTAGAGCTTTCTCTGTAAACCAGGCTGACCTGGAACTCACAGAGATTTGCCTGATTTTGCCTTCTGAGTGCTGGCTTACAACTAATTAATTAAAACAAAAAAGATAGACGTGACAAGAATGAGTAAGAGTTATAAGAAAAATGGAAAAGTTAATATCAATGAATAAATACAGTTCTAAATGAAGAAAAACTTTCAGGGGACCAGTAGGGAAAGCCTGTCTCACTGAGTTTGATGCCTAGGATGCACAACCAAAAGTTGTCCTCTGACTTTCATATATGTCCTAAGGATGTGCACATGCAAAGAAAAAGTGGGAGAGGGAGAGAGACAGAGAGTGGTAGAAGGAGACTAAATAAATAAATAATGTACTAAGAAAATAACCAGGAAAAAAATCAGTAATTTATTTTTTAAACATTTACCAAATTAAACACATATCTAGCAGTATTACTAAAGTATGTAATCTGACCCAAAACAGACATGTTTATTACCAAGAACTCAGAGCCAGAAGCAAAAGTTTTGGGACTTTGAGTCTACAAGGTATGAATGAAAATGCTTCACATACACTCATATATTTGAATATTTGATAGTTGGTAAAACTGTCTAGAAAGAATTAGGAGGAATCTGGTTAGAGGAGGTATGTCACTGGGGATGAGCTTTCAGGTTTCAGAAGACTCTCAGTTACTGCTTTATGGTTATGCCTGCTGCCTAATTCCATGCTTCATATCCTGGAATCTTATCTCTGAGTGCACCCATGAGACTGTCTTCAGAAAGGTGTAACAGAAGTAGGAAGGGCTGTTTTGAATGTGGATAGAAACATTCCATGGATTAGGATCCTGAGCTGAATAAAAAGGAGAAATCGGGCAGAATACCAGCATTTATCTTTTTGTTATTGATTCAATATACAGTGTGGCAAGGTTCCTAAAGGCCCTGCCATCACACCTTCCTCAAAATGCTCAACATGAGAGACTCTGCTCTCACTGTAAGCCAAAATAAAGCCTTCTCCCATATCTGTTTTTATCAAATGTTTCTCACAGTATTTGGAAAGTGACTCATAAACTGGATAATGTGGTGAACTTATATTCATAAGTTTAATTATGTGTCAAAATTCATTAAAACCACAAACTACCAAAAAAAGCATATCAGAAAATACTCTGAACCAACCTTTGCCAGTTGAAAGACAATCACTGAGAAAGGATGAAGAGAGCTCACATAAGGAGTAGGAAGTCTGTTTAGAATGCAGCCCAAGCTGTAATGTTATTTCTTCTTAGCTGAATTTGTAGCTACATACCAAGGGTATCTCCAGGGGCACTTTACACATATCAATATGATAGAGTTATCCAATTGAGTAAGGTTAAGTTTATTGTGAGTTTGGCAGGTTAACAAGAGATAGAGAGAAAGAACTATTTCTTCACAAAATATGATACCTCGGGGTGGGGGGTCTTGATTGAATATAGCATCAGCAACCTAGCCCAGTCTCTGGGACCTATGCAAGAGGGCACCATCCATGCATTTTCACTCCTATGCTTTGCTGCCCTAATCCCAGGCTATCACAGAAGACTCCTGTGGACTGGCATTCCCCATTATAAGCCCAGTTTGTAGGACCCCTCAATCTACAAGACCCACCCATCCCCAAACCCAGCCTTCACCCTGAAACCTCAGAAACTCCCTGAGAAACAGATTTCTACAGCTACTATTGGATCAAGAGTTCCTATAGAACCAAGAGTGGATCCCTGAAACACAGGTTCAGCTGGCCCCTATTGGGTTAAGAGCAGCTCCAATAGAAGCAGAAGTACCCGGATATTGTTAGACAGCGAACAGCTCTCTGCATCACAGACTGTACCAATTCCAAGAAGACCAAGAGCTAAAAAATGTACCAAGAAAAGCCCCTTGAGACACAGAAAATCCTGCACCAATTCAAGGAAGTGATGGTAAGCCTCCAGTGCAAGATTACTTATAGCAATATAAAGAATAATTGTAGTATGAGGTTTCTGGCCTGGACTTTGAGGCCTAACCTCAAGCTTTAGGCCCGCAGACCCACTGACATGCAGAGACACACAGATGCTTACAATAGTTTTAGGCTGATTGGCATAAGGCTCAGGCCTGTAACTTGCTAACTTTTTACCCTTAATCTAACCCGTGACTCTTGTCCTGTTCAGCCATGTAGCTTGGTATCTTTTCTCAGAGCAACATAGTTGTCCTCTGTTTCTTCTGGCTTCTCTCTGGCATTCTACTCTGTTCTTCAAGTTCCCAGAATTCTTCTAGTCTGGTATCCCCACCCATACTTCCTGTATGCCTTTGGCAAATCAGCACTTTAAACTCATAGGCAGGGACAATTATTTAAAATGGAACAACATACTTCCCCTATAAATAATATGATATCACTATAATCTAGTGGTTTTGCAACAGTAAGATCGGAGTATTCTAATTAAAAAAAAAAAACAGGAGAAAATGATTTTTAAAATTAATTTATGAAGATGATTAAAGCCTTTAAAGAAGAAAAAAAACTTCTCTAAAGAAATAAGGAGGGGACAAACAAAATTTGAAAGAAATTAATAAATTCTTTGTTAAAAAAATAAAAGAAAAGGCAACCAAACAGGTAAAGGAAACAGTTCAAGACTTAAAAATTGAAATAGGAGAATTAATAAAGAAAAAACTGAGAGAATTCTGGAAATGGAAAGTCTTAATAAACAAACAAAAACTATACATAAAAACATAATCAACAGAATGCAAGAAATAGACAAGAGACATTCTGGCATGGAACATTCAATATTGGAAATGTATACACCAGTCAAAGAAAATACTAAAGCCAAAAAAGTCATTACACAGAATGTTCAGAAAATCTTGGACAAATTGAAAAAAAAATCTATGAATAGAAGAAAGAGAAGGATATAAGCTCAAAAGCACAGAAAATATATTAAAAAAAAATCATAGAAGAAAACTTTTCTAATCTAAAGAAAGAAATGCCTATTGATACAAGAAGATTACAGAATATCAAGTGGACTAACCCCCAATCAAGTCCACTTACCACATAATAATGAAGCCACAAAATATACAGAATAAAAAAAGAATATTAAGACCTGCAAAGGAAAAAGGCCAAGTAACTTATTAAGGGAGACCTATCAAAACAACACCTAACTTCTTAATGGAAACTACAAAAGCCAGAAGGTCCTGAACAAACACTAAGAGACCATAGATGCCCGCCCCCACTACTTTACTCAGCAGAATCCTCAGTCACTATAGATGGGGTAGTCAATATATTCCATGACAAAATGAGATTTAAAGAATACCTATATATAATCCAACCCTACAGAAAGCACTAGAAGGAAAAGTACATTCTAAGAAAGCTAGATATATTCATGGAACCAAAAGCAATAGACAATCCCACAGAAGGAAACACCAAAAAATGAAACACACACTACCACTAAAATTAAAAAAATTAACAACCACTGGTCAGTAATATCCCTTAATATCTATGAACTCAATTAGTCTATAAAAGACACAAGGTAATGAGTGAATACCAAACTAGGATACATCCTGTTACATACTAGAAACATACTTCAACTTTAAAACAGACACCACTTCAGAATAAAGGTTGAGAAAACGACTTTTTAATCAAATTGATTTAAGAAACAAGCTGCTATAGCAACTAAAATCAATCAAACAAGATCAGGAAGGACATTTAATATTCATCTCAGTAAAACTATCAGGATGAACATTTATGCCACAAACACATGGACATATATATATATATATATATATATATATATATATATATATGTAAAATAAATATTAATAAAGCTTAAATCACACATCAAACCCAACACACTAATAGTGGGACTTCAACACCCAACTCTCACTAATGGATAGGTTTACCAGACTGAAATTTACCAGACAAATAAAAGATTTAACAAATACTATAACTCAAATGGGATTAATATATATATTCCACCAAAATACCAAAGAATATGCCTTCTTTTAAGTACCCCTGGAATCTTCTCTATAATTGACCATATACTAGGTCATAAGGAAAATATGAATAGATACAAAAATAGGAGTAACCCCTGGTATCCTATTGGACCACCATGAAGCAAAGATAGAAATCAACAATACCACAAACTGACAAATGCCTGCAAACTCAGGGAATTTGAACATCTCTCAGCTAAATCATCTCCAAGTCAAGAAAGAAGTAAAGAACGAAATTAAAGACCTCACATAATTTAGTAAAAAATGAACCCACAACATAGTCAAACTAATGGGGCACAACGAGAGCAGTATTAAGAAGAAAGTTCAAAACACTGAGTGCCTATATAAAATATTTGAAAAAAATCTCACACAAGAGACTTAATAGCACAGCTAAAATCTTTAGAACAAATAGGAGCAAACTCACCCAGAAAAAGTAAATTGCAGGGAATAATCAAACTCAGGGTTAAAAACAATAAAATTGAAACAAGGAGAACAATACAAAGAATCAATGAAAGAAAAAGTTGGGGTATTTTTTTTTGAGAAAGTCAACAAGATAAATAAACCCTTATCCATTCTAACCAAAAGACAGAGAGAGAATATCTAAACTAACACAACTGAAACTGAAAAGGAACACCAAAAAAAAAACAAAGAAATATATAAAAATCATTAGGTCATACTTAAAATAATTTACTTCAATAAATTAGAAAACCTAAAAGAAATGGACAGCTTTCTGGATAAATATTACTTACCAAAATAAAATTAAGACAAAATCAACTACTTAAATAGAACCATAACCCCTGAAAGAAATAAAAGCAGTTATTAAGTCTCCAAATTAAAAAAAAAAAAGCCTAGGGCCAGATGGTTTCAGCACAGAATTCTACCAGAATTTGAAAGAACTAATACCAGTACTGTGCAAATTGTTCCATACAATAGTAAAATGGGTTGCCAAATACTTCTTATGAGGTTACAGTCACCTTGGTACCCAAACCACACAAAGACTCAACAGTGGAAGAGAGTTACAGATCACTCTCTCCCATCAACATTGATGCAAAAATGCTCAAAAATCCTAGCAAGCTGAGTCAAAAACATATAAAAATCATCCATCATGATCAAGTAGGCTTCATCCCAGAGATGTTTCAACATAACAAAATCTGTCAATGTCATCCACCGTATAAACAACCTGAGAGAAAAGAACCCCATGGTCATCTCAGTAGATGCTTAAAAGCCTTTGATAAAATCCAATATTTCTTCATGATAAAGGTCTTGGAGAGATCAGTGATTATATCTAAACATAATAAGCACAATATACAATAAGCCAATAGCAAACATCAAAGTGAATGAAGAGAAATTCAAAGAAATCTCACTATAATCAGGAACAGGACAGGCTGGTCACTTTCCCAATATCAATTCAATATATTACTCAAAGTTATAGCTATAGCAATAAGATAACTAAAGAAGATTGAGGGATACAAATTGGAAAGGAAGAAGGAAAACTATCACTATATTAATATGTGTTTCACTATGTATCATAGTATACATCGCAACCCCCAACATTCTACCAGTGATATCCTATAGCTGATAAATACCTTCAGCAATGTGGCAGGATACAAGATTAAATTTAAAAAAAGTCAGTAGCCACTCTATACACAAGTGATCATAGAGATGAAAAAGAAATTGGGAAACATCAGTCTTTAAAATAGCTGAAAATAACAGCAAATATCTTGGAGGTGACTCTAACCAAAGAAGTGAAACAACTATATGATAAGAACTTTAAGTCACTGAAGAAAGAAATTGAAGAAAATATCAAAAAATGGAAAATATTGCCCATGCTCTTGGATAGGTAGGATCAACATAGTAAAACTGACAGTTTTACCAAAACAACCTACAGATTCAGAGTAGTACCCATAAAAATCCCAATACAATTCTTCATAGACCTCAGAAGAACATTACTTAATATAAAAGGAAAACAACCAGCATCACCAAAACAATCCTGTCCATTACAAGAAGTTACAAATACATTACCTTTGTATTCCACTATAAAGCTACACTCACAAAGCAGCTTATTACCGGAATAAAAAGACTTGTGGATCAATGGAATCAATTGAGGACGCTGACATTAATTCACAAAATTATGAGCACCTAATTTTTGATAAAGAGAACACATATAAAATGTTATGAAAGAAAGCATTTTAAGCAAATTGTGCTGGTATAACTGGATGATAACATGTAGAAGAATGAAAATAGATATGTAACTATTACCCTGCACAAAACTCAATTCCAAGTAGATAAAAGACATCAACATAAGCCCACTTATACTGAACTTGATAAATTAGAAAGTAGGAAATACTCTTGAATACATTGACACAGGAGGGAATGTCCCAAGTATAAAGCCAGTAGTACAGACACTGAAAGCAATAATTAATAAAGGGGACTTCTTGAAACTGAGAAGCTTCTGTAAGGAAAAGGACATAGTCCCTAAGACAAAATGACAACCTACAGAATGAAAAGATTTTTTAACAACCCTACATCTGACATTGAATTGATATCTAAAATATGTAAAAAACTAAAAAAAAATTGAGAAATCAAAGAAACCCAAATAATTCCATTTTTAAAAATGGGATAGAGGGATAAATAAAAAAAATGTTCAGCAGAAAAATCTCAAATGACCTAAAGACACCTAAAAAATTGTACAACATCTGTAGCCATTAGGGAAATGCAATCAAAACAATTCTGAGATATGATCTTACAACTGTCAGAAAGGCAATAATCAAAAAACACTGATGACAACTTATGCTGGAGGGGATGTGGAATAAGGGGACCAGTCCTCCATTGCTGGTAGAAATGTAAACTTGTACAGCCAATTTGTAAAGCAATAGCATAGTTTCTCAGAAAACTGGGACTCAATCTACCCAATGATCCAGAAATACCACTATTGGGCATATACCCAAAAAATGCACAATCTTACCACAAGAACATTAGCTCTACAACATGCATATTAGCATTATTCATAATATTCACAAACTGAAAGCAGCCTAGATACCCCTCAACTGAAGAATGAATTTTAAAAATGTAGTACATCTACACAGTGGAATACTACTAAGCACAAAAAAAATGACATCCTGAAAGTTGTAGGCAAATGGGTGGAACTAGAAAATATCATCCAGAGCTAGGTAACACAGATAAACGTGGTATGTTCTCACTCACAAACAGATTTTAGATATAAAGCAAAGAATAACCAGACTGCAATCCACAACCCCTGAGCATCCAAGGAGGAACTTAAGGGAGACAATTATGGTTCCCCCTGGGAAGAGGAAATACATCCGTTATCCTGAGTAAATGGGAACCATCGAGGTGAGGTGGCAATGGGAAGACAGTAGGATGCTTCAGTTGATGGAGTGACTGAAAAAGAAAACAAGAAAAATATCTTGACACAGAGAGCCACTGTAAGGTTAGAAACATGGTACTAGAAAAATACTCTAGAACTCACAGAGATGGAGGAAGAACAGTAGTGGGCATGTTAAAAAAAATAAATAAAAAGTTAAACGACATCTAAACTTCAACATGGGAGCAAAGACGGGGATGACAGAAAGCAGTATCTTCTTGCAAAGAAGAGCCTGTTGAGGTTTTGGGTTTGTTATAATAGGATTTATAACAAATGAGCATTGATGTGGGAATGCGTTTATGTATGCTGAGAATCTCAATCTTTAAATAAAGGAGCTGTTTTGGGCCATGGCAGGCACCATAGAAGAAGTAGGAGGAGAAATCAGTTTAGGTAGGAGAAGCAGGGCGGAGTTAGAGACAGATCGAGCCAGCCGCCCAAGGAGCAACATGTAAGGAGCACGGGTGAGCCACACGGGCCACATGGCCGACAGATTAATAGAAATGGGTTGATTTAAGATGTAAGAGCTAGCTAGCAATGTGCCTGAGCCATAGGCCAAACAGCATGAAGTTAATATAAGCGTCTGAGTTGTTTCTGGGGACCCGGGCGGCTGGGCGGCTAAGCGGTCTCGGGCAGCAGGCCTGTGGGTCTCGGACCTCTGGCCGCCCGGGACCGAGAACCCCACTACTACAGTAAACCATCATTAACTACACTAATCTGCAAATTCAAATAATCAGAAGTGTGGAGATCTGTCTGGATTTTATTTATAAGTATTAATATCTATGCCTTATTTTACAGTTCACTTATGATACTAAATTATTACCAGGTCAATTCCAACTTACCTTATTTCATTAGTGTTGACCTTTGTGTTTAATAAATTCTTCAACAAACTTTTTGATGTTAAAAGAGTGGAGGTTGGTATTCACAATGATCTTAGAAGTAAGCCTGTATGTATAACATATGCATGTATATGCATGCTCTCGTGTTGACAAAAGAGGAATTGTGCCAGTATTATTGGTAGAAAGTCTTTTCTCAGCTGGCTATTTACATCAATGGCCCAAAGTTAAATTAGGACCAAAAGAATGGGAATCATCAGACTGGATATTTATATGTATTTATATAATCACAAAACAGCTAGTATTTGAAAAAGTCTGTGAATCTGAGAATATGCCTATATAATGGGCTATACTAGTTGACCAGCCTCTGTGCCTCAGAGAGAGGTTACACAGGCACACTGACATTCTTGGCCTTTTCATGAGTTCTCAGTATTTGAACTTAGGCATTCACTCAAGTACTTTACTCAGTTAGCATTTCCTCAGTCCTCTGCTCTCAAATGTCTATTCAGTTTCTGTACAATCTGTATAGACATAAAAACAAACTTCAAGTCTCCCTGCATTACTTTTGTGAAATTATAGAGCTTGTAAGAACATTCTTCCATATTTGCATCCATACTGCCACGCTTTACTCTTGATTACCAATTTCTTCCTGTCCAATCAAACCTGCAGGTCAAGATTGTCATTGTTTAGGAAAATAAAGAGAAAAATATGAACTCACTTTTTGTTTCTTGCTGAAATTTTCTTTATAGTTAGGAGATGAGAAAAAATAGTATTGCCCTGTTACATGCCCCCTTTCTAGTCTTATGAACATATACATCTATCTATCTATCATCTATCTATCTATCTATCTATCTATCTATCTATCTATCTATCTATCTACCTACCTACCTATCTATCTATCATCTATCTATCTATCTATCTACCTACCTATCTATCTATCTATCTATCTATCTATCTATCTATCTATCTATCATCTATCTATCTATCTATCTACCTACCTACCTATCTATCTATCTATCTATCTATCTATCTATCTATCTATCTATCTATCTATCTATATCAGCTATGTATCTGTCTTTTAATCATCAATCTATATATCTACCTATATGTCTGCAAATATGGAGGCCACACGTATTGAAAATGAGTTTGGCTGTGCACCTTAAAATTATAAGGAATAGCGCAGAGGATGTGGCTTAGTTTGAAGAATGCCGCCCAATCCCACAAAAAAACTAATTTTTATCCGTAGTGCTGTATAAACTATGTGGAATTTATTAATTTAATCACTAAATAAATGAAGGCAAGAGAATCACTGATAGTTCAAGGTCATCCTAAAATAGATGAGTTTAATTCCAGCCTAGACAATGAAAGGTCCTATACCCTATAGGAGATATAACAATGTGTTTCAATTTATATAATGATATTTGCCTTTGAAAGTTTGACTATTAATTGGAAGTCCAGAAATCAAGCCACAGTGGATATTGATGGATTAAAAAAGCAAACCCCTCAATGAGCTTCTTGTAGAAATATTTGTAGTTATTTCCTCAAAGTTGAAATACTCTTTCCTGGAAGAAAGATGAACAGTTCTAAAATTCATGAAGTAAATACACTGTAAAAGTCTCAAAAAATTCTTAGAACCTCTAGCACTTTTGGGGGAGGGTATAGGTGATGCCTGGCTGAGAGGGATTGGAAGGGGGATAGGAGGGGGAGCAGGGGGATTATATTGATGAAGATGACATTTTCTAATGAAAACTATATGTATATAGCTTATTTTACAAGATTCTTGAATCCCCATCATCTAAGATTATACAAGCAGTAAACTATTGCTAGAGAAAAACGACTCTGACCACATAGCTGAACACTTATTGGTAGTTAATACCTACTGGTAGTGTTAACAGCACATATTGCACATCATTCATGAGTCATTGATCACTTATTTATTGGGTTTTCAATGATGCACCTGACATTGAGTCATTCATGATCCTGTAAGTAATCTCACTGATTTTCTAGGTTAGACTTGATGAAATCACTTGGTCTGTCACTGGTGACATCTGGTGAACAGATGTATGCTCAAATCTCCCCAAGAAAAGTCACAAGCAAACAATGAAGCTTAACTACAGCAGATGGATCTGATCCTAGCATCTCTTCTGACTTTCATATTGGTGTCACTATTCTCTCTCTATTGAGCTCACATCTAGGCCTCAGCTTATGCAGAGAATAGCTGAGTATGAAAATAAAAACGAATGATCCCTTGACAAAAACTGCTTATGGAATAAACAGTTCCTATTTCATGCTTCTCTTTTAGAATGCCTTCCAGTTTAGAAAAGGAAATATTTTTCATTTATAGCTTAGCTTTTGCCATTTCTAGGGTTCCATGAACCTAATTTTATTTTTGCAATCCTGTGATGTTTTTATATTAGAAAATTCACAAAATTATATCACCTTCAGGGCCCACTAAACACATATCTGCTCATGCCCATGGCATTATTCCTCAACAAATAAGTATGCAGTTTTGATCTGTTGATTTAATCATTCCCAAAGGCAAAGGACCCTTCTGCCAAACTAATCTCATTAACCAAATGGAGTAAGTTCCATGGACCCAGTGATTTGCCGGCCATTTTTTTTCAAGGCATCCAAACACAAATTAATGCCTAGACATTTCTGGTTGAGCATTTTATTTCAAATGATTAATAATGTTAAGTACACGCCAACTTGATATTAAGATGAAAATAAATAGGAATTTTTAACTAAAAATATTTGCAATTTTTGCATATGTTGGGTAGATGTGTATATATTTGTGTCTATGAGGGTGTACAAGTGTCAAGCATGAATGTGAAAGTAAGAGGACAGCTTTTAGTGCCAGTCACTACCTTAACAATGTTTAAGACAGGGTTTCTCATTGTGGTTGCATATGTCACTCTAGCTACCCTGTGAAGTTCAGGATATCTCCTTTTTTTTTTTTTAATATATGTGACTATTGAGATTTACAGATATATGCCCTACTGAATATGCTTTAAATGGCTTCTAGAAATCCAAACTTAGGTCCTTCAAGTTTCTCAGTAAATACTTAATCACCGAACCATCTCCTTGGATGGGTAACCAACCTTTGAACTGAAATTCTCATTTTTCTGTGACTCCCTACTGCATATTAATCACTAATATATTTCCATATATGCATACTACAATGATCCTTTCACCATGTAAGCTATGTACATCTCACTGCATCTGACTGTATAAAGTAAGAATTTATTACCATTTAGCCAAGTTGTAGCTAGGATTACATTTCAGCACAGGTCCCTCCATCAAAGCAGTAGAGTACTACTCTCCTTCAGAGAATATAGACTGTTTGGTTTCTATCCCTTCATGTACTAGTATAATCAATGAGCCAAGATTTTTCCTTTCTGTCTCTAAAACAATAGAGAATCATCACTAGAAAACATATTAGAGTTGATAAAGTGAGTATACGTTACAAATAGAATATATTTATTTATTAAATAGTATGTATTACAAATAGTATATATTGCAAACAGGGCTTATATGATAAGGGCTAGGTAGCCCAGTAATGGCTGACTTCAAATTGGAGATGTAGCACCCAGTAGTTGACTGAATATCCAAGTCTCCCTATAAATTCAACACCCAAGGAAACAGTCTTTCCATAATCCATCAGAGAAATAGCTCTAAAGTCTTCTCTGATTCTGGCTATAGATAGAAAAAGTACTGAAAATCTGAAGCAGGAAAATAGAGAATTTCTTAGCAATTCAGGACTCCATGTAATCTTTTTCTAACAATATACTTGACAACCCTCATGGTGTTAATTCTCAAATTGACACAATCTAGAATCACCTGGAAGGTGGATCTCTGATAATGTCTGTGAGGGATTATATCAATCATGATAATTTATGTGGAAGATCTGCTAATCATGATAGCACTATTTCCGTGGGATGGTCTTACAACCCTACACTCTCTCTTTCTGTTCATATGTACAGAAGAGATGAGGTGCAATCATTCATTCCTTACCCCTTACTCTTCTTTCTCCCAGTTTGTTGCTGTGATTCTACCAGTTCCCTCAAGATTCTGCCATGATGATTTCCCAGCCATAATGTCTGTAAAGCTGAACCCAAGTGCTAAATAAGCCCACTTCCCACTAACTTGTTTTCTTTTGCATATTTTACTACAGCAACAGCTAAATAATATGATAACAATATAAGATCCTCACTAGCCTGGAATATGCACACATATTCTGTTCTTAATAATTTGTTTATTTACTTAGATCCCACTCTGCATCAAGAAACATGGAATACATTTCTTAACTTCTAACAGTTATTATCAACTCCCAATTTACCCTTCTGTAAATGGTTTCTATTCAAATATAGTTCCTGCTTTATGTAGATATGGAAAAGAGGAAGCAGATCCTACACAGACTGATTTTTAATACACGCACAGTAAGGTAAACTGTGTCCACTAACTTTTAGGGGCATTGCCACATTCAACATTTTATGTCTATGAATAATTTAGTAGATGTGTTTTAAATCAGATTAATCATGGGAATGGATATGCATAACAAATAAAGGTTTGCATAATTCAAGTCTGTCAATCAAAACCAAAATCTGCATGCAGTATCCTCCTCAGTAACCAGCTCCTTCTTTTGGACTCTATGAAATGGAAAACTAAACATAAACTGAATCCTTGGAAACACTCTCATTCAGCCAGCTACTGATGCTTTCAAAAGTATATTTAAACTTATAATTTCACTTTACTTTTCCTGGATAGAAAAATGTCTCAGCATTTAAGAACACTTGCTGCTCTTTAAGAAGACACACAATTGGGTTCCCAGCATCTACCTAGTTGCTCACAACCATTTCCAGAGGACCTGTTGTCCTCTTCCAGACTACAATAGCACTAGGCACACAGGTAATGCACATGACTGCATTCAGAAAAACAAAAGTTGGGTGGGTATTGCCTTTAACAATGGGGCCTTTCTGTTGGTTGTTTATAGAGAGAAACAAAGCTAATTTATTCACAGTAGCCCAGGTTTTGGGGGGCATTTTTATGGGACCCCTTTGATGAACAATTCAATTGGATGTGACACAGTCCTCATACTAGAAACCTCATTTTGTCACAAAAGATGACCAATTAAAACTATGTCTCTATCATATTTGAACACTTCATTAGTGTTTACTTCATATATTTTAGATATTTTCTACCAGACTATGTTTTGATACCACTTCTTAGTTTCCTCTTCATTCTAGTTGTCTCCCCACCCGTTCCACCTCAGATTCCTCTTTTATCACTGACCCCAACTGATCTTCTCATACCTTTTTCCACTTTGCTCCCAGTCCACCCAAAATTGTTATTTTACTTTCCCTTTTCAGGGACATTCATGTGTCCCCCTACTCCCTTCCTGTATATAATCACTCTGTATATGTATCTTGTGGTTTGGTTATCATTTGATTAATAGCTAATGCCCACATATAATAGTATACATACCACATTTGTTTTTCTGGGTCTTGGCTATCTCATTCAGAATGATTTTTCATAGTTATGTATATTTGCCTAGACATTTTTGTGATATGTTTTTACACAGTAGAATTAGATTCTGTTATGTAAATTTATCACATAGTATTATATTGGGGAACATCTAAGTTGTTTCCAAACTCTAGTTATTATGGTAAGAAAAGCAATGGATATGGCTGAGCATGTAACCTTGTATTAGGGCGAAGGATCCTTTAAGTATATGCGCAAGAGTGGTATTGCATGATTTTTAGATTGATTGATTCCCACATTTCTGAGGAACTGCCATACTGATTTCCATAGTGGCTGTACAAATTTGCTGTAGGGGGATGATGTTGTTCCATTGTAAATAATTGTCCCACACATTGGTTCAATAAAAATGCTGATTGGCCAAAGGCAGACAGGAAGTATGGGTGGAGCTACCAGACTAAAAAATACTCTGGAAACAGGAAGAACAGGGCAGAAGTGCCACAGAGATGCTAGACAAGCCAGAAGATCCAGAGGATATCTATACTGCTCTGAAAAAAGGTACCAAGCCACATGGCTGAACAGGATAAGAATCATGGGTTAGTTTAAGAGCATGAGATAGCAAGTTATATGCTTGGGCCCAAGGTTAACCAGCATACAATTAATATTCTTCTGCCCAAGTCATGATCCCCAGAGAGACCACCAAAGACTAAGGCTGTCCAAATGCAAAAGCAAAGTTTATTGCAGGAGCTCAATACAAGTTGACAAAGAACTTTTGGAGTACTGCATTCAGCAGTGAGAGGGTGGAGGATTTGTAATTGTTAGGGGGACTGATAGTCTTTATTGGCAAAAAGCACAAGCTGGGTTACTTGAGGTGACTGGATATGGGTTACTTTCAGATTGGTGAACTGCAGGTGTTGCTTAGAAGAGTGAGGAACTCGGCAGGGGAAGCAGGGTGGGGGTGGTTTTTCTGTTCTTGTCATTGGTTGGCTTATTTTCAGGGACTTTTTACAGTCAGCACAAGGACATGGGCCTGTTATCAAGGATTTTTCAGGCCATCAGGACTTTCTGCCCTTTACCCTTGGAGACTTTCCATGGCCAGCCACAAGGTCAAGATATCTTGTTTATGTGACTAAGGATGAATGGTGGAATTTTCCACTGTTATTCTTAAGTTAGGTTTACTAAAATCTGCTCTTTTACTGAAACATGCTCTTTTATTTCTTTCAAATACAAGCATCTATGTGTTTCACTGGGACTATGGGACTATGGGTCTACAGGTCCAGACGATAGGGCTAGGCTGGAAAGTCTAGGCTACCCGGGTAGGCCAGAAAGTCAAGGCCACAATTTAGTATGAGGTTTCTGGCTTTGACTTTTAGGCCTAACCTCAAGGTCTAGGCCCACAGACCCAAAGACCCGCAGACCTGCAGACTGGCAGTCCCATAGTGACACAGAGATGCTTTCAATAGTTTTTGGCTGATCAGCCTAAGACCCAGGCATATAACTTGCTAGCTCTTTACCCTTCATCTAACCCATGAATCATCCTGTTCAGCCATGTGGCTCGTACCTTTTCTCACAGCAGCATGGTTGTCCTATGCTTCTTCCAGCTTCTCTCTGGCCTTCTGCTCTGTGCTTCCTGTTCTCAGAGTTTTCTTAGTCTGGTAGCCCCACCCATACTTCCTGCCTGCCTTTGGCCATTCAGCGATTTTTATTAAACCAGTGGGTGGGACAATTATTTACAAAGAAATAACACAATCTCCCATACCACAAGACTAGACTAGAAAGTCTAGGCCAGGAGACTAGACCAGAAAGTCTGGGCCAGAAACCTAATACAACAAATGGTAGCCCTACATGGATGATATACACACACATAAAGCTGGAGAAAGATTAAAAACAGTTCTAGAGCATAGAATCAGAGCCAAAAACATATTCCAAGTTGTATCTCTTATGTGAGCCTTGGTGCAGAGATGCCTTGAAGTAGCATATGGGTTTGAAGTAAAAATGACGGGCTTTTGGAGTGCAGCTTAAGCTGCAAAACAGCTGGTTCATAAAGTCCTCCAGGAACCTAGATTTAAGCAACAAGTTGTAAATGATGTATTCAAGTTTATGTAGACAGAAAAGAAACAGAGTGTAAGACTGCTACATAGTAGTAGCAGCAGCAATTTGGGGGCTTGGATTTTTAGGAGAACCTTCCTGACTTAGCCTAAGAGGCAAAACACTTAAGAATCTTTTAAGAAGCCCTGCTGCCAATTATTTAAATGGAGTTAATGGGCAGCAGACCACAGTATTTTACTTGGTAGTTATATGGACCCTAAAATTCCCCAGAGAGGTAATTGTGGATCCTACCAGTACCTGGGCTAAGAAGATAAATTCTATGGAGTTAGAAGAGGAGCTGGGTGGAGCCGGCCAGCCATCCTACCAACCTTTAATCCTTACCCTCCCCTTGACAGATTAAAGGTGTGTACAGAAACAGAAAGAAATAGAGGAATCTGGGTGGAGTCAACCACCCTAACCAATCAAAAGTATGGTCAGAAACAGATTAAGATAAGAAATGAGAAATATACAGTAAAGACAGATTTAACAAATAAACTCTAAATGCTTTAGAATGTGTAGGCTTGAGAGAGAAAAGAAAATGAAAAAGGATAGAGAACATTCTTAAAAAAGAAATAGAGTAAAAAAATAAGACACATAAAGATGGAAAATATGAAGAGTGTCTGGATACTATGTGCTATTGTCTTTAAGTTTCTTGACTGAAAATGAAGAAGTAAAAGCTGATAAAAGGTATTTGACTGTAAATTCTGCTGCAATCAACTTATATATTTTGTAAATGAGTTTACTTTAAATTTGAAATCAAAAGATAAGCTACTTTGGAAAAGAGGTTTTCTTTTTATTTCCACAGAAAATGAGAGGCTGTGGATTTATTCTTTGATAATGAAGATAAAGTTTAATAGAGGAAAACCCCTGAAAAAATCTTCAATGGAAATGGATGGCCCAAGTAATTCAACATTTCAGAGCACCTCTGTTTAAGTTTCCCCTGAACTCTGTATCTAGAACAATTTCAAGGAGACTGGCTGAGATGATTCAGCCTTACAAACTACTCCATTAAAGAGTTGTCCATAATCCTAAATTTTTCTTTGGATTTCCAAGGGATTGCCAGCGCCTCCCATTCAGCAGGAAGAAGCCTAGAGAATGATGCCCACATTCCCAAAACATGGACTATGGATGTTTGTGTTTGTTTACAGTGTTGTTTATAAATTGTTATAGATAATGGGGGGGAGGATACTAGATTTGGGGTTCTTGTTTTAAAAAGAGAAAAGGAGATATGGAGGGGGATTTTGTTGTTCCATTGTAAATAATTGTTATACCCACTGGCTTAAAAAAAAATCCACTGATTGGCCAAAGGCAGACAAGAAGTGTGGGTGGGGTACTAGACTAAGAAAACTCTGGGAACAGAAAGAACAGGGCAGAAATGTCACAGAGACACTAGACAAGCCAGAAGATGAAGAGGGCAACTATGCTGCTCTGGGAAAAGATACTGAGCCACATGGCTGAACAGGATAAGAATCATGGGTTAGTTTAAGAGCATAAGCTAGCAAGTTATATGCTTGGGCCCCAGGTCAAACAGTGTACAATTAATACAGACATTTGTGTATTTCAGTGCGACTATAGGACTATGACTCTGCAGGTCCAGGCCACAAAGCTAGGCTGGAAATTCTGGGCCACCAAGGTAGGCCAGAAAGTTCAAGGCCAGGAGGCTAGACTGGAAAGTCTGGGCCAGAAACCTAATACAACACTTTGCACTCCTACCAGCAATGGAAAAGTGTTTCCCTTATCCCAGATCCTCATTAACCTGAGCTTTCATATGTGTTTTTGATCTTAGTCATTCTGACAGATGTAAGATGGAATCTCAAAGTAATTTTTATTATTTGCATTTTCCTGGTGGCTAAGAATGTTGAAGACATTGAATATTTCTTTAAATATTTTTCACTTAATTTTTTTTATATTGAGAATACTGTTTTAATTGTACTCCCCCTTTAAATGGAATTTTGGAGTTTTACATCTAGTTTCTTGAGTTCTTTATATATTTTGAATATTAGTGCTCTATCAGATATGGAGTTGGTAAAAAGTCTTTTCCCAATATTTATGCTGTTGTTTTATCAAATAATGGTGTTTTATGCCTTCAAGGATATTTTCATTTTTATAAGGTCCAACTTACTAATTACTGACTTTAGTGCCAGTATCAATGATGTTCTGTTCAGAAAGTCTTTTGCTGTACTAATTAGCTCAAGAATATCTCCCACATTATCTTATATCAGAATTTAAATTGAGGTCTTTGAGCCATTTGAACCTAAATTTTGTGAAAGATGATAAATATAGATCTACTTGAATTCTTAAACATGTAGCCATTCAGTTTAACACGCACCATTTTTAAGACCTTGTCTTTTCTCCAATGTGTAGATTTATGGCTGGGTCTCCAATTCAATTGCATTCATCAACATATCTGTTTTATAGCATAGACTTTTTAGTACTCTTGCTCTATATTGCAGCTTGAAATTGGAAATGATGATACATTCAGAAGTTATTTTATTGTATAAAGTGGCTTTTAGCTATACTGGGCTTTTTGTTTTTACATAAGAAGTTGAGTATGGTTCTTTAAAGTTCTGTAAATAACTGTGATTTAATTTTTATGTATATTGTTTTGACTCTTGAGATTGCTTTTGGTAAGAAGACCATTTTTTACTGTTAATCCCACCAGTTCATGAGCATGGGAGATATTTGCATCACTGATATCTTCTTTAATTTCTCTCTTCAAGTACTTGAAGTTGTTATTATGTAGTTCTTTCACTTGTTTGTCAGAGTTACTCCAAAGAATTTTATATTATTAGAGGCCAAGATGAAATGTGTTGTTTCTATTATTACTTTCTTATTTTACTTGTCATTTATATATATATATATATATAAAAGATACTATTTATGTGAGTTAATTTTATATTCTGCTGATAAAAATATACTATAGAAATATATAAGAATTTATAAATGCTATTTAAATGTGTAAGTATAATGTACTTTATATACTTTGATAAAAATGTTTGTTAGCTCTAGGAGTTTCCTGCTGGAACTTTTTGGGTCATTGATATATAGTTTACTAACATCTGCCAATAAAAATAGTTTGATCTCTTTCTTTTCAAATTCCATCTCCTTGAGGTCTTTCAGTTATCCCATTGCTCTACCTAAGTCTTCAGGTACCATTTTGAGTCAATATGGAGAAAGTGGACAATCTTATCTTGTTCCTGATTTTTGTGGAGTTGCTTTGAGCTTCTCTCCATTTAACATGATGTTGGCTATGGGCTTGCTGTTAATTGCCTTTGTTATGTTGAGGTATATTCCTAATATATCTAGTCTCTATCGGGTTTCTATCATAAAGCATGTTAGTTTTTGTCAAAGGTCTTTTTTTTAAATTTGATGACATGATCATGTGTGTTTTTTTTTAAACTTTTTTAGTAAATTTCATCCCAGTGTTCTAGTGTTTTTTGTATGAGAAGGTATTCTTTAGGCTAACAAAACATAAAATGAAACACCAATATAGCTACAAACCCTGTACTCTACAAAGCCTTTTCTGTCTCAAAAAAAAAAAAAATATGCTAGGGCAATAGTGGCACAAAGCTTGTAGGAGTGATCAACCAATGCCTGATTTGACTTGAGGTTCTCTCCAAATGATAGCTCTCATAACTGTCATTTCCTGAGTGTGGCCAAGAACCTAGGCTAAGAACTAGATAACCCTGAGACTAGAGTAAAATAAAATACTATGCAACTTAGAATAGAAGTAAAGAGTGATAAAATGACTTCTAATGGGATTCTGCTATAGTCATAGATTAGTGCCATATTCAGTCATTATCAGAGAAGCTTCCTCCTCCAGCAATGGGAACAAATACAGAGACCCATAACCATAGATTACACAGAGAGAGATCTTGTAACACTCAGCACTAAATGAAATGTCTCCATCAAATGCCTCCCTTCAGGGCTCAGGGCTTCCACTCCTTACAAAAGAGGACACAGAAAGAGTGTAAGAGCCAGAGGGTATGGAGGACATCAGAAGATAAGGACCACAAAATCAACTGAGAAAAACTCTTATGGACTTAAAGAGACCGAAGCAGAAAGCACAGGATCTGCACAGTCTGTGCCAAGTTCTCTGAATATATAATATGGCTTGCAGTTCAGTGGTTTTTTATTGGAATCCTGAGTGTGTGAATGAGTGCATATCTGATTCTTGTTGTAGTGAGGTTTCTTGGTCTTGGGCAGCCAGAGGCCCAGACCCTTCCATGTCAGACCCCTTAGCTGTCCGCTGCTGCTGCTCAGGCCTCCAGAATGACTCAGACACTTATCTTAACTTTATGCTGTTTGGCCTGTGGCTCAGGCACATTGCTAGCTAGCTCTTACATCTTAAGTCAACCCACTTTTATTAACCTGTCTGCCATGTGGCCCGAGGCTCACCTGTATCCCTTACATGTTGCTCCTTGGGCGGCTTGCTCAATCTGTCTCTGACTCTGCCCTTCCTTTCCTATCTATTCTGATTCCTCTGCATACTTTTTCTACAGTGTCTGTCAAGGGACAAAACAGCTCCTTTATTTAAGGATTGAGATTCACATCATACAGAAAGGCATTTCCACATCAGATTCTTGTATCTTTTCTTGGTATATTTTTATTCTATTGCTTTGTCTTGTCCAATTTTGCTGTGATAATTTTTGTTTTATCTTATAATTCTTTATTTTGTTAGATTTTGTTGGTATCTCTTAGAAGCCTGTTTTTTTTTTTTCTAATGAGAGACAAAAAGTGAGTAGATATAGATAGAAGAAAGAGGGAGAAGTAAAGGGAAGGTATAATGTAATCAGGATATATAAGAAAAGAATGTATCTTCAATAAAAGAATTAATATTAAAAACAAATATAAAAATAATTGTTAAAACAATTTAAAATATACTTTAAATTTATATATTTAATTTAAACTATGTATATAGTTTTCCTGCTCAGTTTTTCCTTCTAGGTCATCTTCATTCTTTTGTTCCTCCTGCTGACCAGCAGAACCACTCTCTACTTAAAACTTCACTAGACTCAGAGTCAAGAAAGTGACATTTATTTCCTTTCTATCCTCCACTTCAGTCACTCAAGACTTATTGTAGTCCTGCTACAGCTGTCCCCAAGAGTCCTTTCTCCCATACCTCATAGTCCATCTCCTAGTGGCTCTGCCTTTTATTCCAGAACTAAGGTAATATCACTCCTGGGTTATTGTCCCTGGGTTTTATAAGAAAGCAGATGTATTAAGACATGTGAGAAAAATATCGCCCTTCTATGGCCTCTGCATTAGCTCTCACATCCAGGTTCCTGTCCAACTCTACTTCTTTCCTTGACTTTTTTTTTAAAATAGTAAACATTGTTATTCAAGCCCATGCCAAATAAACCCTCTTCTCTCAAATGTTCCACAATAAAAACAAATTAAGCAATTTCTGTTCACAAATACATCTCTAAAGACAGAATGAAAACCAGTAAACTATACCCAAGAGAATATAAATAATAAATAATCCAAAAATACTAAATCAAAAGAGGGAGAAGATTCATACCCACAAAACAAATAATTGGAACTTGTAAATACTTTGCAAACTGATAAGTTTCAATATTAAAAGTTTCAATTACCTAGTAAAAAGACACATAGTAGCATATTAGATTAAAAAACAAGATTGATCTTTCTTCTACATTCAAGAAACACACATCACCATTAAGAACAAATATCAAGTTAGAGTAAAAGAATGAAAAACAATATATCCAAGGCAACTGGATGAAGAATCCAAGAGTGCATAGTTATTTTAATAGCTGTCAAAATAGATTTCAAACCAAAACCAAACAGAAGCAATTAGGACATTACATACTTACCCCCCAAAAAATCTACCAAAGTTATTACATTTCTGAACATTTATCCAACAAATAGAAGGGTGACCAAATTTATAAAAAAAAAATCACTACAACTAAAATTACATATTAATCCTGACACAGTGGTAGTGGATGACTTCAGTGCTTCACTCTCACCAGTGGACAAGTCAATTAGACAAAACTAAATAGAAAAACACTAAATTTAAGCATTATAAATCAAATTGACCTAATAGAGAACAACAGAGATCCATCTAAACATGTATTAAGAGATTAAGAGAATCTCAAACGATATAAGAAAATTTGAACAACACTTTGCATTCTAGTTCATGACAATGAAAAAAGCTGGATACTAACAACAAAGACAACAGCAAGTATACAAACTCATGTAAAGTGAACACTATTGCTAAATGAAATCTGAGTCCAAAAAGAGAGATTAAAAACATTTAGGACTGAACAAAAATGAAAACCCAACATATTCAAACCTATGGGACACAATGGAGGTAGTACTAAATGGCAAGTTTATAGCACTAAATACTTTTTTAAAAAAAGAACTTGAGAGATCTCTATTAGTGGATTAATGTCACACTGGAAAGCTTTAGAAAAGCAAGAAGAAATTATAACCAAAAAGATTATTAGGAAAGAAATACTTAAACTCAGGACTGAAATAAATGAATTAAAAACAAAAAGCTCAATACATGTAATCAATGAGATGAAGAGTTGTTTGTTTGAGAAAATAAAAACTGGCAAACCCTTAGATAAATTAACCAAATGATACGGAGAGAAAAGATCCATATTTATAGCATTAGAGAAGAGAGAGACAGTAAAACTGATGATGTGGAAACTCAGAAAATCTTAGGAATATACTATAAAAAATCTGTATCCAATAAACTGGAGAATAAAAAAGAAATGGATGTTCTAACCTACCAAAGTTAAATCCAGATAAAGTGAATGATACAAATAGACTCATAAACAAAAGGTAAAGAGTAGTATTTTTGCAATAATCTGATTAAAATAAAATTCAATCCTGGAGCCATATGGATTTGGTACAAATTTCTACCAGACCTGCAAAGAAGAACTAATGTCAAAAATTCTTAAAGTTATTTTACAAAATTGGAACTGAAAGAACATTTTTAATTCATTTGTGTGTGTGGAGCCACTATTACTTTGACAGCAAAAGCACACAAACTCCAAACAGAAAGGAAAATTGCCTCATGAACATAGATTCAAATATTCTCATTTGTCACTCCCCCTACTGAGATATTTTGCCATCATGTGGCAAATATTCTTAATAAAATACTTGCAAACCAAATCCAAGAACTCATCAAAAAGATTATACATCAAATCTCATTGTCAGTATCCTAAGGATTTAGGGATGGGTCAACAAATGTAAATCAGTAAATGTAATCTACCACATAAAAGACATAAAAACAAAAATTAGTGATCATCTATGTGATTCATTAAAAGCCTTCGACAAATTTTAGCATCCCTTCCGGGTAAAGGTTCTGGAGAGATGAGGTATATAAGGAACATAATTCCACATGATAAAGGCAGTTTACAGCATGTCTATCACCAACATTATCTTAAGTGAAAAAAGGTTCAAAGCATTTTCATTAAAGTGAGAACAAGAAAAGGTTGTCCACTCTCTCCACAGCAATTCACACAGCACTTGAAGTTCTAGCCAGAGCAGTAAAACAGCTGAAGGAGATCAAAGAGGTAATGACAGAAAAGAAAGAAGTCAACGTCCCTTTATTTGCAAATAATATGATTTCATTCATTAAACACTCAAAAGATTCCACCTGGAATTTATACAGCTAATAAAAATTGTTAGCAGAGTAGCAGACTACAAAATAAACACACAAAATTAAGTATTCTTCTTATATACAAATGCCAAATGTACTGTGAAAGAAATTAGAAAACCAGTACCTCTCAAATAGACTGAGAAATATTTTTGGTTAAGTGAGAGGCTTGGATAATAAAAATTTTAAGACACTTAAGAAAGAAATTGAATAATACATCAGAAAATGAAAATCTCTCCCATGATCATGAATCATTAGAATCATTATATTGTGAAAATAGCCATTCCCCAAAAAGCTCTCTATTCTACACAAAAATTCAACACAATTCTTCACAGAAATTAAAAAAATAGCCAAAATAAACAAACAAAAACAAAACAACAAGAAAATCCCTTTATTCTACATATGGAAAAACAAAACTCAGGATAGCTAAGACACTTCTAAATATTAAAAAAACTGCTGCAGGCATCACCGTTTCAGATTCTAAGTATACTATGTAGCTATAATAATAAAAACAGAATGGTATTGTTTTAAAACTGACACATTTATCAAGCGTATCTATTTGAAGATCCAGATATAACTCCACACCTATGAACCCTTAAATTTTGATGAACAGGCCAAAAATACACACTGAAGTAAAGTGCATCTTTAAAAATGACGCCACTCAAACTGTCTTCATGTAGAAGCTTGAAAACAGATACATATCTATCACCCTCTAAAAAACTAGTCCAAATGGTTCAAGAACCTAAGGTAAAAACAGATACCTTTAATCTAATATAAGAGAAGGCTACAACCCATTGATAAGTAAGTTACTTTCTGATCAGAACATCAATAGAACAAGCATTAAGACCAACAACTAATAAATGAAATTAGAAATCTTCTCTTCCAAGAATAAAGGAAACTCAGAGTCAGGTATCATGGAAAGGCTGAAATATCGAAGACAGGAAACACCACAGTCAAATCTCACCCAGCTACCTTCCAGCTTCCTCAGTGTCACTCCTCATGGCTCCTAATGCCTTAATCTGTCTTTCTATGCCTGCCTTAAATACACTTTTCACCCAGTTGTTTCACATCCAAGTTTAGATTAAAGGTGTGGGCTACTATTATTTGGTAGACAGCCTTGAACTCACAAAAACACAAAAAGATCTCCTCTGTTTTTGGAGTTAATGGGATTAAAGGCATGGCACCACCACTGACTGCTTGGGAGCCTGGAACTCCCTCTGTAAACCAAGGTGGCCTCAAACTCAGATCTGCTAGGATTAAGTGTTTAGGTCACCACTCCCAGTCTTTACTTATGCTTGAATTAAAGGTGTATTGTTCTGGATTGACTGTGGGTAGATCTCTTCTCTGATATTTCAGACTTGTTTTTATTACATATCAAACATAACATCACATATCCCCTTTTGCATCAAAATAAAAAAGGTTATAGCTAACATAAGAAAAACCACATACAATAGGTATAATAATTATATACAGTACATACAAACAATAAAAGATTAATGTCCAGTTCATTAACAATTGACAATTCAAAGAACATATTTAATTAATTATCCTATTTTGGTTAATCCGAAGGATTATACTTAATCTACTTTCTATTTTACTTGTATTATGAGTTAAAAACTATATTTTGATGTCTCACAAAATTATACACTTTAACTTGAGTTTCTTTTTAAAATTATCACTAGAAAATTATAATTATAACTATCCTATCTCATCTTCAACTTCATCAGAGACCCAAGAAGGAAATAATATTAACTAACTAAACAGAATGGACAAGCAAGTGAGTTCCAAAACAAAAAGTGAAACAGCTGGCTACATGGACAGTCACTTAAGGTTCTTCCGTATCACTGAAGCATCCATCTTCAGTTAACAGGCCTAACATGTCTGAAAAACTTCTCTGTGAAGCAGGATATTCTGAAAGACCTTGCTAATTTGTCTTGGCAAGGTTTGGTAATTCTCTTATGGATGTGTCTCATATGTGTGTGTGTATGTGTGTGTGTGTGTGTGTGTGTGTGTGTGTGTGTGTGTGTGTGTGTGTGTGTGTGTCCATTTTGAACATCATGCTGTCACCAGTCAAGGCAAGAGTATTTTCTTGTCCAATGGTTAACTTTCATCACAAAGAAATTCAACTCCATATGGAGTTTCCTTGATGTTGATAAACTTCTCTGAGGTAGAATGGTGCTGCCAGGAGCAGTTGTCCCATTGCTATAAAGATAATAAGAACCCAGGTTATTAAAATATCTTAAATTGCATATTGTATGTATCTCTGAAGTGTTTGAAGAAGACCTATTTATCTAAAATATATCTGTTTGATCTTGAAAACTTATCTAATATGACTGTTTGAATGTAATGTCTAACTACTAATTTGCATTTCTTTATATACAAATAAGTTGGTAATAAAAACTTTCATGGACTAGCAATTTGTACTACATTGTTAGATGAACTGAATAAGTATAATATCTAAAGCAGACATAGAGATATATGTACAGTAACAAAATTAATCTCAATATACACAATTTGTATACAAAATACAAAAATTCAATACAATATAAAATATTTAAAGTTAGTAATTCCTTTTTAAAAGAAGATTCAATAATCAACCCTTATATTATATTACCTGTATCCTCTTTTTCTTTATCTCAGTTTTTTAACAAGAACCTTGAATCTAGTCTCTCTTGTTTAATTTTATTTCTAACCATAACCAAAAACAATTTTTAACCAATTACCCTAAACAATGACAATCATCTATAACTTACTGAAAGGCCAAACATGACCCACTCTACCTCTTGGTAATGTGGACACTGTGTTCTTAAATTTATATCCTGCTGTCTAGGGTGACAGCATCTTTAGGGGATTTTGCAAAGAAAAGTTTTGTTAATTGTCAAGTAGTAAATTAAGTAGCTATATCATTTGTTGTCCAGTCTCTGCATAACAGGAAAGTGCATGACTTGTGTCAAATCCTGGCTATAGTAGTTTGTGAAGCTGGTTCATCTCAGTGAACTGCCTCAAAATTGTCACGAGTAGTTTGTAGTCCAACTATGATCTTTGGCTGGTGTTTGTCAACTTTGTGGATTTGTCATTGTCCATGTGAAATCATTGTTGTGGGGCCCCATCTTCCTTTTAGATACTTCAAGTTCACAATTAGGAACTGTCATAGATCACTGCAGAAAATCAGTAAGAAACTAAAACCCAACACAATGTTTAGGAAGTTAAATATGTAAGGTTTTATTCAGCATAGGATTAGTAACAATAGAATAGTCCCTTATTTTTAGCTATTCTTCCATCCCATACCAAATGGCTCTTCTGATATGATACAGAGATTTTCCATTGTCCTTTAACAAGTGTGCTTGGGTTTAGAGAAGAGGAGAGCCACACTCCAACTCTAAAGCCAGCTTTAAATTATAATTAAATTGGGACTTCCACTTACAAATAAAGATATATAGAAGTTAAGCAATGAGATTTTTACCCTGTAGAGTATACTGGTACCAATATGTCTAATAATCTTTGCTTGTAAATTTTTCTGAATAGCCTCCCTTCTGCTTTAGACATCTAGATGTCCAAGGATTTTTACCTTCTTGAAGATGGGTTTTCTGTATAGACAAAAACCAAAAACCTGCCCTAACCCTTTTATTTCTTATAACTTAAAGAATTGTAACATGGGTGGATTAGCCATCACTTCTTACTTTCCTCGTTTCTCTGGTTCAAATCAATTCTTTATTAATTTTGATGGTATCCATAGCTTTTCTTCCCCCATGGAAACAAAAGCAAAACCCCTTTCCCAACATAGCACATATGCTGGCTTCCATTCAGAGGTCAGTACATCTTTGAAATAGACAGACTGATTCAGCTCAGCTGTTTTTTTCTATAGTTCAATGCCTTTCAGCAACTGTTGTCTCTTTCTCATCACTGAGAAAATTCAAAGTTAATAAAGCATTATGTAGTCTATAGGGTCTTTTTTATTTCTTTCTGTTGATTTAGTATACCCTTTAGAGTTAGATTTTATCTCTCTATGACTGTTTGCCCTGTAGAATTGTGTGGTATAATTGTAATATGATTTATATTATAATAAGCAAAAAGCATGTTTCATTTTACTAGAGACATATGCCGGAGCATTGTCAGTGTTAATTTGTACAGGTATTCCCATGATGGCCATAACTTCTAGCAAATGTGTGATTACAGAATCAGCCCTTTCTGAACTCAAAGCAGTTGCCCATTGAAACCCTAAAAATGTATCTATTGAATAATGTACATACCTTAATTATCTAAATTCTGTAAATAAAATACATCCATCTGCCAGACTTCATTTCATGTATACCTCTAGAATTACTTCCTGCTGGAAATGAAGTTTGGTTATAAAATGAACATGGTGGACACCTTTTACAATTTCTTTGGCTTGTTGCCAAGTGATAGAGAAATCTTGTTTTAATTCTTTGCTATTGGCGTGATGCTTTTTATGAAGTTCTGAGGCCTCTAGCACATTTCCTACTAATAATTTATCAATTTGATTATTACCTGGTGCTAGAGGATCTGGAAGACCCATATGGGATCAAATGTGTGTTATATAGATGGGAAGATTCCTATTCCTGATTATTTCTTGTAACAAAATCAATAATGAAATTAATTCTGACTCATAATTAATAAAATCAAAAATTTTGATGTGTGAAACAACTTTTTCTGCATACTGAGAGTCAGTGACTATGTTAAGAGGTTTGGTAAGATCCAGTAATGCCATCATGATAGTATATAATTCTGAATTTTGAACAGACTTATAAAGGCTTTGAACTGCTTCACTTATATTTTCTGATTTGTAACCTGTCTTTCCTGATTTGTTTGCAATGGTATAAAACTTAGGGGTTCTAGAAATTGTTTTATCTTATACAACACAAGAAAGAATCCAATTAGTTTTCTTCAGAAATTCAATTCTTTTTCTTCAAGGATATTTGTTGTTATTATTTCCCCCCCCCCGAAATTACTTCAGGCTCTTTGCCAAGGTTCACTTCTATCAATAATAGTTGAATTTCTTTATTGTTAAAAAGTACAAAAATTTCTGATGGGCCCATTTTTTCAATTGATGGTCTTAATTTTCCTTTAAAAATCAATTCAGAAATTTTTTTCACATGTCTTTAATTTCTTACTCAGTTTAGGTGGTTGAAATATCCATTCCAATATAACATTTTCCCTTTGCATTAAAATTCCTGTAGGAAAATGCTTAGAATGCAAGATAGCTAGAATGCAATTAAGGTCTGGATCCACATGATCTACATGTTCATCCTGTAATTTCTTTTCCAACAAAGCCAATTCTTTCTCATCTTATGGTGACAATTCTCTTGAACTATTTAATTTCTGTCATCATTTAATGTTTGAACAAATTATCCAGTTCATCATTTTTCATTCCAATAGTGGGTTGTAAATTGGCAATATTTCCTAGTAATCTTGAAAATCATGAAGTGTTTTCAATCTATCTCTCCTGATTTGTACCTTTTGGAATCTAATTATTATTGACCTATTTTGTAAACTAAATAATTATCCTTTTTTTGGATTCACAGTATAGGAAAAAATTTTCAGTTCTAAGTAGGAAAAGTAAATGTAAAGCAATTGATACCTGCTGGGACAAAGAAAATCAGTTTTGCCAATAGTGCATCACTGTTATATCTACCATACTCCATAACAGACCCCATGTCCAGTAGTGGTTGGCCAACGCAAAACTCAAACTTTATATACTCTGTAGACTTTTTGTTTTGTTTTCTCTTGGTATTTCTAGTCATCTACTTTCCTTTTGTTTTGTTTTGATTTTGATGTGGAGAGAAAAAGAACATACTAAGTGGGTAGGGAATAGGGGAAGATCTGGGAGGAGGTGTAGGAGGAGGAAATATAATCAAAATATAGTATATACAAATATATAATATAAAAATAAATACATTTAAAAAAAGTGTTTGCAAAGGCCTTGCCTGATAACCTGAGTTTAATTTCTAGGATCCACACAGTGGTAGGTAAAAATGTATTCTTTAAAGCTGTAATTTCATCTTCCCACATACATACACATAAATATATTAAATTAAAATGCAATAAATAAATGAATCTACTTCTCAACTGTCTATGTGTCATCCTTTCTATTTCAAAAAAAAATAAGGCACTAAGATGATGTGGGAATGTCTTTCTGTATGCTGTGAATATCAATCTTTAAATAGAGGAGCTGTTTTGGCCCATGACAGGTACCATAGAAAAAGTAGGAGGAGAACTCAGAGCATAGGTAGAAGAAGGGTGGAGTCAGAGAGGATAGAGCCAGCTGCCAAAGAAGAAACATATAAGGAACACAGGTAAGCCACAGGCCACGTGGCAGGACAGATCAATAGAATTGGGTTGAATTAAGATTAAATAACTAGCTAGCAATGTGCCTGAGTCATAGGCCAAACAGCATGAAGTTAATATAAGTGTATGAATCATTTTGGGGGGACTAAGCAGCAGGCAGCTACAGGTCTGGGGCAGCAGGTCTGTGGGTCTGGACCTCTGGCCTCCCAGGGCCAAGAAACCATACTGTAACAGAGAAACCTCATTGTAACACTAAGAACCTGGATCTACTTGGTTGTATCAGAGACCCAGGTCAGAGATGTAGTTCAGTGTTAGTAAGTAGCAAATAAATAAGCAATTGCTTAGGCTCTGTTGGTTTAATCTCTGAATGGATTACAGCAGCATGTGATCAGCTTGTTGATAGTTAACAGAAGTCATGATTGTACAGTGCTCAAGAGAACTCCCAGCTTAAAAGTTTACAATAATTTAAAGATTGTTCTACTCCATTATCACCCTTCTGAGAAGGGTGTTTACTGCTTACTCTGTTCTAATTCCACATCCTTGGCACCATCTGACCTTTTCATCTAAATGCTATAAGACAGTAATTGAGAAGGAAAATGAACTACCTGTGCCAAGCCCTTCCTCAAACTATTTTTCTCCTCCAAATTTATTTAAAAATATATTCTCCGAGATGAACTGGAGCGAGGCTAAGGGAGTCAGCAGCAATCTATCCCAATGGTGCCTTAGTAAATGTCGATTGTGGAAGGTGTTTCCTTGCCTTAGCCATGTTATAGGCAGATTGACCCGTGAGGTAAATGGTATGTATTAGTGTGCACAGAAGAGGCCAGCATCAGGGTAAAGGTAAAGGAGAACTAGTGGTATAACCAGACCCAGTTTCCTCTTTCTTTTTTTTTTTACTTTGAAACACAGAAGTGGAGAAGAAATCTATAATAACTTCAGATAAAATGAAATTCCTTAAGTAATTTAACATCAGCTCTAAATAAAAATCTGAGGGATCATGGAGATGGCTCAGTGTTTACCATGTAAGCAAGAGGGCCTGAGGAAGGAGAGTCTAAGTGAGTCCAACATTACCAGGTCCCAGTGAGACAGTCTTTCTCAAAAGAAAATGTGCATGGCTCCTGAGGACTTACGTTCAAGACTAAATTCTGGTTTCCATGTGCACACACATATACATGTTAATGTACAGTCTCACAAATATGCACATGAAAATACAGGAGAAGACAACAATGAAATATAGAATCCAATTGTTTTCTTATATCTTAACACCCTGAAAACCTATCCCAATGCATCTTTTCTGAAGTCTCCATTATTATGAAAGTTGGACTGCAAGCGTGCTATGGTGTATGTAGTGACACAGGACAATGACAAATGACACATCACATCCTGATTTGCTCTCACATTTTGGCTATTTCAATCATATGATCCTCTTAACAGGCTTCAAGGTGACATTGACTTTTATTGTTCCCATTTCAGAGATGAAATTGCATTAAGCCTTTGAAATGATATTAATCTATTTCGGTCATGACTATAAAAGCGTGTTCTTCATTGTAACAAAATTCTTTTTGGGAGATTTAATAAAACATAGGCAGCTTTGAAAATATGGTGCAGCAGCATTAATGGCTTGGTTTGTAAGAGTATTCTGCTGTCTACAGCCATGAAACAAAGAGTAGGAGGACAGTGTCTACTGTCTGGGGAACAAACTATAGGAAGACAGTGTCCACTGCCTGACATAGAGTGAACATATCCCTGAAGCAAGTTTCTATGAAAAATAAAAAGGAAAAGACCAGAAAAGTTGGGCACATAACTCATCTTCAAGAATAAAAAGTTTGTAGGACATTGTGTCCCTCCCACTGCCTATCAGACTTGAAACAATGGGTTCCAAGTAAATGGAATTTTCCCAGGAGAAGGAAGGCAGAGGAGAGAACTTGTATCCTAGAAGATTTCATTTGTTTCCTAGGGAGAGATTTTACATAGTTGTAACTACCTATAAGACCACCTTACAGGAGAGACTGGAGCTGAGAAAATGAGGGGTCAGTGATCCCACTTTTGCTATGCATACCTCTTGTTCTATATGTAAACCAAACCCTCATACCCATACCCTAAAGATGGATGGCAGAAATCAACACATATCATTGTCCCTCTCCCTAATGCAACCACATTGAATAAATCTCTCTTTTCTGTTTTTCACTGTTTTTCTCTAGTTTATTGAGGACAGATGGTTGCATTTGGCTTGTCAAGGTTACCAGGGCCCAGGATGTGACCTACATAACTCAGGTAATGAGAAAAATGATCTAATTTATTGATTTACCACATAGTGTCTCAAAGGAACTTTCGTTCCGTACACTCCACCAGGTCTCACTGTGTAACCTTGTTTCTGGCCCTGGCCATCTAGAAACTTGCTATATAGATCAGGTGAGCCTCACAATTAGAGATCTACCTGCCTCTGCCTTCCATGCTGGGAATAAAGACTTGTGATACATACTGGGTGGCCCAGGCTCTCTCCTGGGATATCTTGATCACTGAATAATGTTTCCTTACATGGGAATTTTAACACTTTTCCAGTCAAATTTTTGTATCACCTTCATTTCACGGCTTCCTAATGGAGGCACAAGCTATCTGCCTGGCAGTCCATTCTCTCCCTATCACTGACTGTTTAACTTGCCCCAACATGTCTTTTTTGAAATCCAGACTGTTAGGACCACCTCTCCTTTAGATGAAACCCACCAACCTTCTATTCATTCCCTTTACACTCTCCTACTGAACACTTGGATATGACATCAACTACTACAACAAGCATTCTGGCACACTCTATATGCTAACTGCTCTTCTTGTGTGTCTGTAACACACTGCATTATCTTCCTAAATACTAGCACAAATGTGAAAGGTCCATTTCTTTGTCTTTCCCTTAACTGTTCTGAACTTGTTTTCATAGAATATTCATCAATTTGCTTTTGCATCCATGACACTTAGCAAATTTCTGGGGTTAAGTACCAATTAAGCCCAATACTCGTGAGATGACTCGGTGTTTTATATAGGTGGTTGAGGGAAATAAAAACAATACTTTTTCCTTAACTTTTCAGAAGACTCAGGGCCATGACCCCAGAACAAAGAAACAGATGAACATAAATAAGCATAGACAGTCATCATCAGGGTGTCTTGTTTGTCTTATTATTTGAAGCGGTGGAGAGTAGGTAGTAATATGGAAGTATAACTGGAGGAAAAGGGTGTGTGAAATGTGGTGAAGATTTATGATGAAGGCATAAGTGTCTACTCACATTCTCCTTTGCCTATGGATATAGGAAAGGACTACATTTGGTGTGGTACTAATAGCCTTCTGTTGTTACAGGGAGCCCATCAGAGATGACCACTGGCACAGTATACAGCCAACTGAAAGTTTTTAATCCACCTGGCTGTGACTACACTCAGGTATTCAAGACCTTAGTGGGGCACAGAGTTTTCAGATCATAGAGTTTTGAAGGCAGAAAGCTGTTTCTTTCATCTTCCTTCTCTTCTTCCTTCCTTTCTTCTTTCATTTTTGACTCTCTCATTTTTTTCTTTTCTTTATTTTTCTCTTCTTCTCATATTTATATTTTCAGACAAGGCCTCACCTAGCTGAAATTGGCCATGAACTTTCTCTGTATCAGAAGATGACTAACTTCCTGAGGTTTCTGCCTCTACTCTTCAAGTGTTGGGCTTTCAGATGACCACCAACCACTATACCATTATAGTTCAAAGAACAGATTTCCAGGGTCAGTCATAATTGTTGTCTTTAAACTTAACGTGGAGTATATTAAGAGCAGAAAACAAGAATTAAATGCCATATTTACAACAGGCTATAACAATTTAATGTACTGAAAAGTTAGGACTTTTTTGAGTGAAGCATAGGAAAAAAAAGAACAATTAGAATGTGTGATTGAATCATATATATTTCTGTAATATTACTAACTCTGAAGAGTAGATTTAGTTCTTATATTTGTAGGCTCAGAGAAAGGAATGTGTGTACTTCAGGCATACATGTCTTATAGAGATCTGTTTGGCATTGAAGGCTGGCATTGAAAAAGTCTTTGTGATCTGGAAGTGAGAGTTGTGGGAAGGTGGTATCTCAGCAGCAGGAGGATCTGAATTTGATCCCCGGAACAGGAGAAACACTTCACAGAAAAATCCTTCATGTTGTTGCAAAAAAAACAGCCTATAATTCTCATATTAAAGGAAAGAATGAATGAAGTATGAAAAGGAAGGGAGGGAAGAAGGCAGGAGAAGGGGAACTTCTGGAAAGAAGCTGCATCTGCAAAGAATGATTAACTCATGAACTGAAAAAATGATTAGCTTTCAATACTGTGAAAAAATTGAAATGCTTCAGGTCCAGAAGCTGGTTATTTGGGCTTGTTTTAGACCTCCAGAACAGCCATTCCACACGCACCCTGTGTCAGAACTAACACTTGTGACTTGTGGTTACACTTGTGAATAATAAATAAGAACTTATGGAATGCGTTAACCTAGCAGAACACTAGCTTCCACCAACCTAAAGCTAAGAATATCATTAGATAGTTTTGGAACATATAGAAAAGCTGTCCCATCTCACTGTACCCACCTTACTGATGTACTCACCAGTGCATTTTAAATTTGGCTTGATTGGATTTTCTTTGTTTTGTAAAACTATAAAACCACTTCCATATTGAAACACGAAATTTGGGATAATCTAAATCTGTGTTCCTGGGCCATGGCCTATTGTAAGCATCTGTATGTCTCTGTGGGTCTGTGGGTCCAAACTTTGAGGCTAGACCTGAAAGTCCAGCCTAGAAACTTCCTACTACAAATGGAAGCCCAACATGGGTAAAATTACCTACATAAAGCCATAGGAAGCTTAAAAAAATGGTCTAGAGCCCAAAGCAGCTTCTGAGTTTTGTCTCTCACATGAGCCATGGTACAGAGACGCCCTGGTGAGGCAAGTGGGCTTGAGCTACAATGGCTGGCTTTCAGAGTGCCGCTTAAGGTGTAAAATGGCTTGTTCCTCAAGTCTCACAGGACCCTCAATATAAGCAAAAAGTTATAAATGATATATTTAAGGTTTCTGTTAATTAGGACAAAAAGGGAACAGAATCAAAGATGGCTTTCTAGCGGTGGTATTTTCTTGGATGAGCTCTGTTTGGAGGCAAACTGAGGCTTGGCTTTTTAAGAGAAACTTCCTGATTCAGCCTTAGAGGCAAAACATTTGTGAGATTTTTAAGAGGTCCTGCTCCCTAATACTTAAATTGAATTAATGAGCAGCAGATGGCAAAGCTTTACTTGGTGATTATATGGACCCAAAAATTCCCCAGAGTACCTAGGTTAAAAAGATAAATTCTGTGAAATTAGACTAGGAGCTGGGTGGAGCCATCTATCCATCCTACCAACCTTTAATCCTTAGCCAAGGACCTTGGCAGATTAAATGTGTGTTCAGAAACCAAAAGAAATAGAAGAATCTGGGTGGAGTCAATCACCCTGTCAAAGCAAAGGTGTGGTCAGAGACAGAAAAAGTTAAGAAATAAATATACAGTAAAGACAGGGTTTTTTTTAAGTCTAAGTGGTTTAGAGTGTGTTGAAAATATATATACATAGGCTTAGAGAAAGAAAAGAAAAGGTAGAGAAAGCCCTTAAAAAAGAAATATAGTAAAATAAATAAATAAATAAATAAATAAATAAATAAATAAATAAATACATAAGCTATGTAAAGATGGAAAATACAAAGAATGTCTGGATACTGTATGTTATTGTCTTATCTTTAAGCTTCTTAACTGAAAATGATTTAGCAAAAGCTGCTAAAAGGCAGTTGATTATTAATGCTTTTGGATTAATTAAACCTATATATTTTGTAAATGAGTTGACTTTAAAACTGAAATTCAAAGATATATTATTTTGGAGAAGAGGTTTTCTTTTTATTTTCACAGAAAATGAGAGGCTGTGGATTTATTCCTGGATAAAGAACATAAAGTTTGATAGAGAAAGACCCCCCTGAAAAATCTCCATTGCAAATGGATGGACCAGACGATTTAGCATTTCAGAGCACCTCTGTCAAAGTTTCCCAAGCTCTGTATCCAAAACAATTTCAAGGAGACTGGCTGAGATTACCCAGCCTTACAGACTACTCCTCTAAAGACTTATGCATAATCCTACATTTTCTTTGGATTCTCATGAGATTGCCAGCACCCCTGTTCAGTAGGAAGTAGGCTAGAGAATATCACCCACTTTTCCAAAACTTGGATTATGGATGTTTGTGTTTATTTGCAGTGTTGTTTATAAGTTGTCATAGATAACAGGGGAAAGAGTATTGAATTTGGAGTTCTTTTTGTTTTAAAAAGAGAAAAGGGGATATGTAGGGGGATTAGGTTGTTCCATTCATTGTAAATAATTATCCCCGCCTATGAGTTTAACAAAAAGTGCTGATTGGCCAAAGGCAGACAAGAAGTGTCGCAGGGCTACCAGACTAAGAAGAGTCTAGGAACAGGCAGAACAAAGCAGAATGACAGAGAGAAGCCTAAAGAAGCAGAGGACAACTATGCTACTAAGAGAAAAGGTACTGAGCCACATGAACAAGAATCATGGGTTAGATTAAGTATAAAGAGTTAGCAAGTTATATGCCTGGGCCTTAGGCCAATCAGCCAAAAACGATTGTAAGCATCTGTGTGCCTCTGTGGGTCTGTAGGTCTGTGGGTCCAAACCTTGAAGCTAGGCCTGAAAGTCTGGGCCAGAAACTTTCTACTACAATGGTCACTCAAAATTGCTTCTTAATGAACCAGCTCTTATTCCCTTTTATATGAAAAATAAAGGATTTTCTGTTTTGCAACAACATGAAGGATTTTTCTGTGACATCTTTCCTGCCCCTGAGCCCCCCTGCTAAGTATATGTAAGTGCTAAGCATTTGTGTGTAGGTCCAGGGGTCTCCAATATCCAGGAGTATTCCTGTATTTCTCTGGCGCAGTAATATCCTTGAGAAGAATGAAAAACAAGTTTTTAAAAATCTACTCTTTCTTCTGGGGCAAAATACTCCCCAAATTTGGATACCATTTGAATCAAGAATTCCCACACTTATAATATGAGCTTTTGCAACTGCCTAGTCAGAGACTAATTTCCAAACTCTCTGGATAAAGTGCTCTAACAAGTCAGGAATGTGGATTTCAGTCTTAATCTTGAAAGGCACAATGTCAAACCCCATTATATGGAGTAGCAAAGTCCACAAGATCAAAATTCCTAAGATCTAAATCCTGAAATATTGAAATTGTTAGATTATTATGGGCAGATTAAAGGAGTCAGAAAAGGCAGAAAGATAGAGGGGCATATGACCTCTAAGCAGAACCCCATTTATTGGAAGAAACAGTCAGAGGGTGTCATTTCACATCTCACCATATGGATGGAGGAAACATACCCCTCCTGCCATGCAGGCAAATCAGCAATTACCCACACCAGACAGGTAAGGAGAGACAGTTCCTCACAGGAAGAAGCTCAATGCAACCTTTTAGTGGTGGAAATAACTTCCATAGTCTGGAACACAGGAAGTATAGTCTTTTAGTAGAAAATTATCAACAATAGTAATAATTTTATCTGGGAAGAGTTTGAACGCACAACCTTCTTATTTGGAATCAGATGTCATTTTATCATGGGGAAAAGTACTTTTGTTAGACACCTAATAATAAAGTTAAGTTAAAAAATTAATTTTGGAAGAATAATTTCAAAATTATTTAAAAGGCAGTTGATAGTATTCATATCCGAGTAACTTATATCCTAAAAAATATTCCAGGCTATACTCTGTAATAAAGCAGACAACGGTATACGTACAATCATATTTTTGCTTATATAAGAACTTGGTTATATTTTTGATGGTCATGTAAGCATAACATTCATGAGCAAATAAAAAGCATACATGATGAAATACATGAAAATGTGAAATAACTAGATTCTTATCTCTGGTAGTAGCATCTTATGCCCCTTGCTTTATGACTGTTGTTGCCTTAAGTACTTTAGTAGATAACCTGAATCATTAGAAGAGATATACTTTATATGAGGTTACCTAACGGGGATTACATTGCAACTTATTTATTTAGATGTAGTTGTGTGGGAGGGTGTATAAAAACTGGAACACCAGTGTGATCAGAGAACAGCCTATAGGGGTCTGTTTTCTCTTCCGAGCACATGAGTCTTTCTAGCCAAACTCAGGCCATCCGCCTTCATCATAAGCACCTTTCCCCTCAGCACCATCTCATTTGTCTCCAGAGAGAGAGAGAGAGAGAGAGAGAGAGAGAGAGAGAGAGAGAGAGAGAGAGAGAGAGAGAGAGAGAGAGAGAGAAATGTACCTTTCACAAATGTAGATATGAGAAAGATGACAACTTTTCATTTACGGAAGGATTTTTTTTTGCTTTTCTATAAACACAATTTTAAAAATAAAATAAAAGAGATTTTTGTGTATGTGTATGGTGTGTATATGTGTGTGTGTATACATGTATGTGTACCTGTGTGTGTGTGTGTGTGTGTGTGTATCTGTGTGTATGTGCCTGTATATGCATATATGTGTTGGTGGTGTTATGCCAAGGTACATGTTTAGAAGTCAGAGAATAACATTAGGGGTTAGTCTTCAACAACACATCCAAATATATAAGGCTATGGGGGCCTTTCTTTTTCAAACCACCACACTGACTTTCCCAGCAGCCTGTGTTTCTCTGCCTCTATCTCACTGAAGGAATACTGAGATTATGGATGCAGGCCACTTCTTCCTTTGAGTTTTCCAGATCCAAACTCGGCTTCCTGTGTTTGCAAGACAAGCATTTTCTCCATTGACTCTCCAAGTTTTTACACAATTCACATTGCAGTATTAAAAGAAGTTCAAAGATGATATATATAGCTAGTGGGTTGACTGAGTTAATCTTGCTTGGCATGTTTCTTATTTTATACATTACATAGTTTTAAAAAATGATCTTTAGTTGAATTTTTTATTTTTTATGTTGGAGGTTCTTCTTCTAAATAAACACATAGAAACTATTCTTACTTTAGGAATGCCTGGCCTTAGCTTAGTTTGTTTCTAGCCAGCTTTTCTAATTTAAAATTATCCCATTTCTCTCTAACTATGTTTAGCCTCTGAGCTTTTTACCTTATTTTATTTTTCTTTTCTTCTTACTTCGTGGCTGGCTGTATAGCAGTATGGCTGTGTGGCTGTGTGGCTGTGTGACTGTATTGATGGGTGATTAGGTGGCTGTGTGGCAGTGTAGCTGTGTGACTGTGTGGTTGTGTGGGTGTGTGTGGCTGCATGGCTATGTGGCAGTGTAGCTGTGTGGTTGTGTGTCTGTGTGACTGTGTGGTTGTGTGTTTGTGTGGCTGTGTGGCTGGTCCTTGGTGTCCTCTCCTTCTCTTGGCAGTGTGGCTGGATGACTGTGTGAATGTGTGGCTTGCTCAGCGGCATTACATTAATAAGAAGTTTTCATAAACCTTTGCCTCTTTCATTTTCTTCAGTTGTCTTCTTCCTGTTAAACTGAATCAGTGTACATATAAGATTACAAAATGCTAATAATTCTAATGTCAGTTGGAGAAGATACTGGAGCAGAATTATTTGTTAAGTTTACATCTTTTAAAAAATACATAATTTAGTGCACTAAGGTAAATTTTGGTGCCAATTGTGATACCAAGAGTCATTCTCTCAAAACTCCTTTAAAAAAATCTTCCAATTTTCAGTGTAAACTGCAGATTAAAGGATTATATTATTTTAACATTTGGGATTTTAATCCTTTGTAATTATGATCTTTGGGTCTCTGCAACTTAGATTTATTTTTAATTCTCTGAAATTTTAATATTTGGGATTATAGTATTCACAATTATCCCATTAAACTTCTCTATCTGTCTCTGTTTGTGGATGGGTGGTGGTGGTATGGTATGTATGCTTTGTGTGCAGTGTGTGATGTTTAAATAGCATGAGAGAAATTAAGGCATTCAATATTAGAAATCTGTGTCTCTCAGTCTTGCTGTCTTACTATTGAAGCAATAAACCCCACAGCAATGAGAATTGTCACAATAATTTCATGTGGGAGAACAGTGAAAAAGTATATATATACTTCATTAATCATTGATACATGAAATCTCAGCCATATTTAGGCAGTGCCATTCCTGAGAAGTGGGCCCTGGATTATAGAAGAAAGGTATCTGAGAAAGTTAGGGGAAGCAAGCTAGTAGGTGATATGAGATTAATTTTTATGGTGTAAATATCATTGCTTAATAAAAAAGACTATTTTGGCCTATGGTAGGGCATCTTAAAGGCAGACAGAAAAATCAAATCATAGATAAAGGAAAAGGGAGGTGTGTAACATGAGGTTTCTGATTCTGACTAGCTCGATGATCTGGACCCTGCCCGTGGCCACTTTCCATCCAAAAATGACTCAGACACTTAAATTAATTTCATGCTGTTGGCCTATGGCTTAGGCATATTGCTAGCTAGCTATTTCATCTTAATTCAACCCATATCCATTAATCTGTCTGCCACATGGCCTGTGGCTCAGCTGTGTTCCTTACATCTTGCTTTCTAGGGAAGCTGGGTTCATCTGTCTCTCTGATTCTTCTCTCCTCCCATCTATGCTCCAATACACCCCACCTATTCATATAGCATCTCCTGTGGCCAAAACAGTCCTTTATTCACAACATATGGCAAGACATTTCCACATCAAGGGCAGAGGTAAGAGAGACTCAATTTAGCTACTTCCAAAAAACAAGATATAAAAATATAAATCAGCCACAGGCCATGTGAGTGACAAGACAGATTAATAAAAATAGGTTAAATTAAGATACAAGAGTTAGCTAACAATATGCCTAAGCCATAGGCCAAACAGAATGTAGTTATTATAAGCATCTGAGTCATTTTTAGGGTGCTATGTAGTTGTGGGTGGGTCCAAACCTTGGGGCTTGGGCAGTCCAAAAAACTTATACAACAAATGGCGCCCAACATGGGGCACATATACCCACATAAAGCCTAATAAAGTTTTAAAAATTCTAAAACACAAAAATAAGAACAACTTCTAAATTATGTTTCTTAAATAAACTATAATACAAAGATGCCCTGGCATGACATATAGGCTTTAACTACAAAATGAAAAGCATTTAGAATACTGCTTAACCTACAAGCCCAGTTTTTAAACCTCAATATAAACAATAAACTATATATAATAGATTTAAAGTTTCTATCATAAATATTAAAAAAGAGTCAAAAATAAGTTATTGATAACAACATTTTCTTAGGTCAGCTCTGTTTGCTAGAGGTGTGACAAACAAAGAAGTGAATCCTTTAGATAAGACTTCCTGACACAGCCTTAGCAGTAAAAACTCTCTGCTCATTAAAAGGTTCTACGGCCAGATACTTAAAGTTCATAAACAACAAAAAGGAATACTCTACTTAAGAACAATGTAGACCCTAGGATTCTCCAAAGTTAAAATAATAAAATACTCCACAATATAAATACTACTTCCCCAAATTAAAAATAAACATAACTCTAATACCTTGGCCATATTATAAAGCTAAATAAAACAAAGCCAACGAGCAAAACAATACATCTAAACATTTTAAAACTCTTTTAACTAAAAAAAAATTAATAGTACGAAATAAAACAAATTTAAATGTAAAAACTAAGTTAATTACTATGTATATGTACATAAAGAAAAAATAAATAAAATAAAATAATTCTTTAAAAATAATAATAAATATCATAATATAATAAACTAAGTTAAACAAACATAAATATCTGAACTTTAAAATTTAAATCAAAACATTTACCTTAAAAAAGTTATACTTTCATTTCCACAAAAGATAAAAATCTATAAAGTACTTCCATGCTAATGTAGTTTAAGTAAAAAAAGACCCCCAAAGAAATCTCTAATAAAAAAATAATCATATCAACTTCAAGACTGCCAACTAAGATAGATTTGCCTCAAAATCCCCTATAAGATTGCCAATGCTCCTCAACCAACAAGACATAATAACAAAATAACTATGCCCAAATTCCTAAAACATTGTTTATAAATGCTTATTTTCATTATAAATAATTAACAGTCACAGTTAATCTTTTTCCAAAAGGGGGGGGGAATAATATAAAAATTATTTTAAAAGATAAATTATTAACCAGACCAAAAACTTATGCAACAATTAAGTTCTCTTATTCAGTAATTTCTAAGTCAGTCCCTGCTCCAGGTTCCTACCTTGAATTTCTTTCCTGTCTTCCCTCCATGATGAACCATAACTTGTAAGTCACATAAATTCTTTATCTTCAACATTACTTTAGTAAGTATTTTATCACAGTGATAAAGAAACGACTCAGGATAACCATCTTCTAAACTCCACTCCTACCTATTCTGTCTTCTTTTACCTTTGGACAGTATACTACTTTTTCTTCCTGAAGCTGAAATTTCATACTTTATCTAGGAAGACCTTAGAATGTATCCTCCTTTCCAGTTTAAGACAAAATGGATCTTGAGATTTATAGTTTACCACAGGACATTGTCATTCTGTCTATTTTCCTTTTCTATTAATAAACATTTTGAAAGAAGCAATAATATAAGCCTCTAAAGAGAATAGTTAACGAAACTCAGTAGATGGGTGATTATTGGAAATAGGTCTAAAAGTTCCTTATTGGAAAAGGTTACCTGCGCACAGTTCTCAGGTTCTTTGGTGTGCCGATTTATATGTAGTATATGTATATGCATATATTTTTAGAAATGTTCATGAGGCAAATAGTTGTAGCAGCCAATGGTTGAAACTTAAGTGTTCTCCTCTACTTTCTTTTTATTTTGTCAGGGAAACACACATAATATCTGAATTTTACATGAACTCCACCTAGAACTCAGATCTTCATGGTTGCATAAATCCCACTTTACCCACTGATCTATGTCCGTATACTATATGAGAAAGTAATGTCACAGTACCAGATGATCAGTAGTGAGGCTGTCATTTATTACAGAATATCTTCTTCCATCTCTGCATCCTTATTTCAACCCAGGTATAGTATGGGGTCCTATTTCCAGTCTGATAAAAATCTACTATAATATCTAGACACATTGATAATGATTCTAATGAAAATAAATACTCAAAAAATCTTGTGATTTACTCAGGCCACACCAGAGTAACAATATGACTGACCCAGAGACATTGTACCTTCACACTGCTCCAGAAATGTAAGAGTTATACCAAGAGAGTTTTAACTTTTATTAATTTGAAAATAGTTCCTCCCCTCTTTATGAGATTGGAACTTGGCTCACCAAAGCCAAACTTGTTCTTACTAGGCGGGAATGAAGCTATATTTTGAAGGCATAAATTATTTTTAAAATATATTTATTTAAGATTAATATTTATTGAAATATAAACCAACCATCACGATATAGGTAACAGCTTATATAGGTGTTTGATAGATTGGATTATCTACGTGATGGATGGTGGATGCCGAACCAGTCTTCTAAACAGTCAGGAGCCAAAACAGATGCCCCAAGACCTTAGCAGCCCCTCTTGAATCAGGCTGGCCACTCCCCCTTCAGGAGCCTGGGACCCACGATAAGTGTCTTTTGACTCTATCAGCTGACACTTGACTAGGTTAACTGAAGTGAGACAAGCCACTTTAAATGTGTGTGGTGCTTATCCAGGGACTGGCATTGGAGACTACATAAAAAGGTGGTTACCAGCTGAGTACCAGGGACACTTCATCTCTCCCTGCTTTCCTTACTCTGAATAGAAAATGACAGCTACTTCCTGCTCCTGCCCCCATGCCTTTCCCACTCTTCTGTACTTATCTTCAAAATGAGCTAGAATAAACCTTTTCTTCCTTGGGTTGTTCTTATTGGGTCTTCTGTCATGGCAATGAGAAAAGTAATATATAGAATTGCAGTTCTCAGAAGCCTGGAAACCTACACAAGCCAATCTGTAATCCGTTCATACCATCAGTTTCCAGAAGGTTTAAATGTTCAAATTTCCCAGCTATTCAATGTAGCTGGCATGAATCACCAATCATGAGATGTGCTAATAGACTGTCACTAAAACATCCAAAGTGGTCTTTAAGTAGGAAGCATACAGCTAAATTGTTTAACTTTTTCTTGGCAAATCATCACCTTTCTCCAAGTTTCTCATAAGTGTCAGAATATAAAATGTTATTTATCTTAAGTTTTTCAGTCTTTTAGTTAACTATTACATATATCAATGATGGCACACCATCATGAATAGATAGGTGTCATGAATCAAAATCAAAAGGTATACTGTGTTATCCTCATTTCTAAATAATTGTTGCCAATTTCAACCTTAGAAACTATTTCTAAAGAACTAAAAATTACATGCTGTGTTATTTCCATTCCTAAATAATTGTAACCAATTCCAACCTTAGTAACTATGGCTAATGCTAAAGACACAGCTCAGTTTGGAAAAGTACTTGCTGTGTGAACATGAGTATGGGCCCTCAAACCAGATGAGGAACACTAGAGCATTGACCAATCTTTGGACAGCTGTCAGAGCATGGCAGAGTAGGACCTCTCCAAAACCAAATCAGGATGGGTCTAGGTTCACTCAACTCCAGAAAGAAAAAGACTAAGATGTTCAAGTCAGTTAAGATCTGTCTCCCTACCAGAAAACCCAGAAAACTGGGTCCTCAGAAATCATGTGGCTGGTAGTCATTTTAGATAGTGTCAGCTTCCACTATAGCATCCTCTCCTTGCACTCCTTACTTCATGCTTTGATATTTTAATTGATTCATTATTAATGTTTACCTACTGTTGAGATGGTCTGCATATGCAAAATAGGTAGATGCAGTCCCCTGTTCTTTTGTCTCCTCCTAACCTTGAGTGACTCCAGCTATATAAGTTATTGCAATAAGACTAAGTCTACTGGGTCATTTCAGCCTCGTGCTTTTCCTCATTGCTGCCTAAGACTCTATTTTCCCAGTTCCTCTGCATTCTGAGACCAATCATTGGTGTACAATGACCAATCAGGGGCAGAGGACTACATATGAGGATCTGAGTTCAGATTCCAAAAGCCAAATAAAAAAATCTGAGTGTGGGAGCATGTTCCTGTGAGACCAGCACTAGGAAGACTGAAGTGGGGATCCCGGTATAGCCAAATAGGTAAACTCCTAATTGAGTGAGAGGCTTCATCTTACAAAATAAGATGAAGAAGGCTGAGAAGTTAGCTCAGTGGTTAAAGCATTTATCCCATAAACATGAGAACAAAAGTCCAGGTTTCCAGATCTCAATGCCAGGTCACGTGACTGCCTTTCTGTCACACCAGTTCTTGGAAAGCAGAGACACAGAACACCCTGTCCATGATGACTATAGATACACTGACTGTAACATCAGACTTCATTTCAACTATGGGACCCTTTCTCAATAAATAAAACAGAAACTGTAACAGTAAAACTTAAGAAAATCAACCTCAGATCTCTATGTGAACATCTATATACGTGTATGGTCACTTGCATAGAAATGGCCCCCATATATTTGAATGCTTAGTCATCAGGGAGTGGAACTCTTTGGGAAAGATTAGGAGGCATGGCCTTGTTTACAGTAGGCATTGCCTTGGTGAAGGAAGTATGCCTCAGAGAGTGAGCTTTGAGGTTTCAAAAGCCCAAGCCAGGAACACTGGCTCTCTCTTCTAACTGTATATTCAGATGCAGAACTTCTATACTACATCTCTAGGATTATGTTTGCCTAAGAGTCACCATGTCTCTGCCTTGATGATGGTAGACTAAACCTCTGAAACTGTAAGCAAGTCACAATTAAACCCTTATTTATTTTTATGAGGTGCCATAGTAACTGTGTTTCTTCATAGCATTACAATGCTCACTAAGACAATATGCAGCCCTCTACATGCACTCAAAAATGTGAGAATATATGTACACATGCCTATATACCATACACCTACATACACATGAAAATAAGGTAGAAAACTATTGAGAAATACACCAATGCCAGCCTCTGTTCTCTGCATGTGCACACACACACACACACACACACACACACACACACACATACACACACATACAGATGGTGGGGTGGGGGGGGAGGGAAGCACACATGTACCTAATCCAGTTAATATATTTTCAGTATATAGTATGATTTACTTTGACAAGTAAAAATCTCAAGCTCATCCTTTTTAATAATTCTTCACTTTATGTTGTATCTATTTTGGTATTGGTCAAATGAGTCCTCATAAGAAGAGTTTTCAACATGAGAACTGAACAGTTCTAAAGATACTAGATAAGAGCCCAGGTCACATGACTGTTCAATACACATTGACTTTTTTTTCCTTCAAAATGTCCTTTTCTATCCTCTGATCATTAACACCTTAACTCTACAAATGCCTAGACTAATTTTGATTGAAAAACTATTAGTTGATCTAGTCATCATAGTAGCTGAGACAAACTAACCACAATTGTCACCACTTTGGTAAAATCAACCTATGATACATTTCCTAATTATTATTATTTAACAAGACTATTTTGGGTGGACAAATTTATTTATATATATTGGATTGAATGTGTATAAGACAGGGTCTTACACACTGTAATCCTCCTGGCCTATTGTTTGCTATAAGGACAAGGCTGCCCTTTAACTTATAATGATCTAGACATCTCTGATTCCTAAAAAGTGAGATTAAAAGTATATACCACAATACCTGGCTGATAGCAACAGTGTGTGTGTGTGTGTGTGTGTGTGTGTGTGTGTGTGTGTGTGTGTGTGTGTGTGTGTGTGTGTGTAGTTGAAGAGAAAAAGCGATCACTTGAACAATAAATGATAAATGCCTTCCTAGAAGCCCATACAGCAATGGACTTCTATAGCACCCATGGGCCTATTCATTCCTACGGTAAGAATTCTCATTAATGACACTGTCACTTCCCAAACCTCTATCTAAGCATATTGCATAATTCTGGGAAGGCCTTCAATGCAAGAGATTTAGATGAGCATTTAAGATATAACCAGCTGAGATAGTGGCATATCCTATATTCACAGCACTTGGGCAGTTGGGATAAGAAGATGGGAAGTCACAGCTTGCCTATGAAATATCTCTGCTGAGATTTTCATTGTGTTCCATTACAGCTACAGATTAATCCATTTTTGCTGGCTAATAAAGTATGTGTAGCTAGATATCAAAATTCTAGTGATAGACTTGTTCCCCAGTATTTTCTGTCCATCTTCTATTTGCTTCTAGTAAAGTTAGTTATAATCAGAAAATAGTGAGTAAAATGTTACTTTGTGCCATAGCAAGGGCAGAGGGATATAAATGCATACAAAACTTAGAAATATCCATGAGTGGCTACTTACATATTCAGTCAAATAACCCTATAATATGCAAACCTAAATCTGCAAAACACTAACTGACCACAGCATATGCTCAAGAACAACCTTCAGTTAATAGAACTTAATAGTCAGCTCTGCTCAGTTTCAGCTTAATGCCCCCAGTAAGGGACTGCACTGTCAGATAGCAAGCAGATTTCTAGATGACTATCACTTGTTTGTAACACTTTGAAGTAGGCCAAATTCTTCTTAGGTTCACAGTAACTTTATATTCATTCATGAAAAGGTAAATATCTGAACATTTCAGGAATATGCCTTGGTCAAACATTAAAATGTCACAAGAGGGAGTAAGTCAGGATACTTCCTTTCATAAAACAAAATCATATAATGAAAATAAAAACATTACAATGGATGTTAAATGTCCACATTGTTTTAACCCAGGAATCATAGGCCTTTCTGCTGAGGAAATACATTTAAAGTGACCAACAATGGACTTTTAGAGCAGTTTTCTGATGACTGCTTGTTTCTCTTTCAGAGCCTCCTTGAGTCAAAGATGTGTATATAAATGGGAGTCAGTTTTTCTCACTATTTTTCACAAATTTTGGAAGAAAGTATTTTTAACATGATGTAAGGAACTGTCTTCAACAGTGTTCACAGCAAAGAAAAGGTTGGAGAAAAGAAGGGTCTTTCACCATCAATTGTGCTGGGATTAGAGACACAATGTGAGCTGTAGGAGGTGAATGGAGGACAGGCAGAAGGCTACTGTGTGGACCTCCAGGATGCTGCAGAGAGCAGCTTAACTTTGGAATAGGCAATTATTTGTCTTACAAGTAAAGAAATTATGGTTTTATTATTGAGTTTTGTTTTGTCAGATGCAGACAAGCAGACAGACTAAGCACTGTTCATTTGGGACATAAAGGCTGCTTTTCCCAGTATAATTTTCATATATATATGCATCTTTGTGGTAGTGGTTTCTATAAAGATTTATTTATTAATTATTTATTTATATGTAATCACCTGTATCTGAGCATGTGTCTACACATGTGTACAAATATCCACTGAAACCAAAAGTAGGAGTCAGATCCTATGGAGCTGAAGTTTCAGATGGTTGTGACCCACCCAAAAATGTAGGAATTAGAAGTCAAATCTGTGTCCTTTGTAAAAGCTAAAGAGCAGTAAGTTATTTCTACTGCTGAGTTTTCCCATTTCTAGTGTGTGTGTGCATGCGCATGTGTGTGTATGTGTGTGTGTGTGTGTGTATGCGTGCACATGCACATGTGGAGATCAGAGGACCCTTCCCTTCAAAGCTTTTGATATTCAGCATAGATCTTGTGGTTATTTGAAGAAAAATGCCTGGATAAGCCCAGAGAGAGTAGCCTTATTAGAGCTTGTAGCCTTATTGGAGTAGCTGTGGCTTTGTTGGTATAGATGTGACCTTGTTGGGAAACTGTGTCACTGGGGTGGGCTTTGAAGTTTGAGAAGCTTAAGCCAGGCACAATGGCCCACTCTCTCTTTCTGCTGCTTGAGGATCCAGATGTGGAACTCTAAAGCTACCTCTTCAGCACTGTATCTTCCTATTTGCTGCTATGTTTCTTCCCATGATGATGATGAGCTAAATCTCTGAACTGAATCCAATCTTGATTAAACATTTCACTTTATAAGAGTTACTGTGGTCATGATGTCTTTCACAGAAAGAGAGACCTTATCTAAAATGGATCTTTTTGTGAAGATCAAAGGTTTGCTCCTCTCCGCTAAGTCACCTCAACAGCATAAGGTCTTTTATAGCTAAGAAGTTGATTGCTTCATCTTGAAGAAATGTCTTGCCATATGTATTCTAAATTTTATTTGGAAACTGTCATGTGCTGTTTCCGAGATTGTTAAAAGAAGAATCTGCGATACAGGGGGCACTCCCTTATCTTCTCCAAACCCCTATCCTAGATTAAGCACTCTCTTGGATCATTGATGAAAGAAGATCAGCACTTAAATAATGTTTTAAAAAAAAACACTTCATCTCTGGGAACATCTTGAAAGTAAACCTTTGCCAGAAGAGATTACTATTTCGTAGCCCATGATATAAATACACTTGCCATGAGAAAGAGAAAGGCAAGTTCATCTCTCTCACACAGAAGAAGTACTTGTGATGAGGGGATCATTCCAAACCATGCCAAACATGTTTTTTGTTTTGTTTTGTTCTTGTTTTTTAATGAACACACATACTTTAAATCCTTGGATCAAAGAAGAAACCAAGGAAAAGTAGAAATTTATAAATTATAATAATTAAGCACTTAGCCCCAGCATTGAACTGTCCTGTGCTAACTAATCATGTAAGATACATTTGCAGTAAGTTCCACAAGTGTTTTTTATCTCTCGCTGCCATCAGCATGACTCTAAAATACAACTAATTGACCAATTTCATTTCCAAATTGGCTTTTGCATTGGGATTTGTGGGGCTTTATTAAATTATTGGTAACACTTATTATTGTTCATATTACTTCTAAGAAGCAAATCTGTTCTTCATGATAATAGTTCATTTCATATTATTTTAATCTCTGGATTCCTAGGTCCTCTTTGCTATATAACTTCCTCTTTTCCTATGATTTTGCAAGGAAAACTTACCCTGTGAAACGTGCCATCTGGGATGAAGGTTTTCTCAAGTGAGAACCATTTTTATAACTTTCTTTGCAGTTATTTTTCTCACCAAAATAATAGTTGCTAAAATATTACTTTCACCTACTAGACTATGCATCTTATTTAATTATTTTATACAGTGCCACGGATATCACACATTCTGTGGATTGTGCAGAAGTCAGAAGACAATTTAATAGAGTTGGTTCTCTGCTTCTACTATGTGGGAGCCAGAAATTAAACTTATGTCATCAAGTGCCTTTACACTCTGAGTCAATGTCATACCTCAACATTCACCTCACTTTATTTTAATCCAGGAAAATATTGAAGCAGCATCAATTGCACATTTAAAATGACAGTAAGAGGAAATTTGCTGTAGACATTCTGATACAGAAAAGAAATGACCAGGCCAGCAGCTAGAATCTACTGCTCCCCAGTGTAAATAAAAGAGGATAGACAATGCTGAGTCCACAGGTAGAAAAATTCTCCGTATGTTACTGATTTCAGAATTGAACACAAAATAAAAACTATTGGAAACCAATACTGCATTCAGAGCACTCAAATACAAAATCCTTAACTCCCCCACTAGCATTCTCCATGGAGTTTTAAATGTTTGCTTAACTTTTTATTTTAAGTGGGATATTTCAAATGACTTCATTGTTGCAGAAGAATATTTTTAAATGTTTTTCATTATGCTGTTAAAGTTGGTTACATGTATATTCAGATTATTCCATAATTTTTCTTTTATATTAGTAATTTCAGCACTTTTATGCTCAATGCATATGTAGCATATACTCATGGCTGGTTGCTATAACAAAATTTCTGACAAAAGTAACTTAGGCAGGAAATGTTTGTTTTGGAATGTAGTTTGAAGCTACAGTCCATCATGACAGCATGAGTGTAAGGAGGCAGATGTCATATTGCATACACAACTGGGAAGGAGAGAAGTGAATGCTAATGTTCAGCTCATTTATTCCTCTATATTTAGTCTATGTCCCAGCTCATAGGATGGTGCCACGATTAGAGTGTTGTCTTACTTAGGGTTTCTATAGCTGTGAAGAAATGCAGGACAATGGACTCTTATAAGGAAAACATTTACTTAATGGGGCTCACAGTTTCAGAGGTTCAGTCAATTATCATCATGGCACAGAACATGATGGCATGCAGGCAGATGTTGTACTGGAGGAGTGGCTAAGAATCCTACATCTTGGAGGCAACAGTAAGCTGACAAAGATACTGGTTGCTATCCTGAGCAGAGGCAATCTCTAAGATGGCCTCCACATTGACAGACTTCCTCCAATGAGTACATACCCACTACAACAAAGCCACACCTCCTAATAGTGATAGTCCTTACGAGATTATGGGGGCAATTACATTCAGACTACTACAGGTGGTTCTGCCCACCATAGTTATTCCAATCTAAAACCTCCTTTACAATCATACCCAGCGGTTGGTTTTTTTGTTTTCTCATAGGTAATTATACATCATGTTAGTAATCAATATTAATGATGAAATATTTGAAATGTGTGATTAGACACATACACAAACACACATATGTGAAGACACAAATATACACCAACATATGGAAAAAGTACTGGGCCTTTTAATAGATTTTTAAATCTTGATTTTAAACACTTCCTGTGTAGATATAATGAAAAATATAATCAAGGCAGAAGTGGTTTATTTAAGTTAATCATGGTGCATAAATTTTCAGTTGCTTCACTCTGGGTACCCAAGCAAACAACATGGTGCAACTAATAAGTTAGCAATAGAATATGGAAAAGAATGACCTGCAGCGTTAAAAATTATGAGGATGCTTTTAATCCATCCCTTTTTAATCTTGTAAATAAATGTCACTCTTGACAATGTAGCTCTTGTAGAGAAAGACCATCTGTGAAGAATATTTGAGTTAGGAGATGTTATGCTTGGTAAAGTTGCTAATGCTGATGGCCAGCAAAGACCTGGCTAATATTTCAAAGGCTGTGGAGAAGTCAGGAAAAGAATTGAAGAGTTTAAAAAAAATACACCTGAGACAACTGCTAATGAATGTAGCAATTGAGAATCACTCTGACAGAAAGGTTTCCCAAACCAGATAGCTCTACCTCTGCTAAAGGATCAGCCTCCTGATGTTCAATGTTGTTTCTCTCTTCTTCCAGCTAACTCTTGATTTGTCCTCTGACACTCATTAAGTGTTATTCTCTTTTACAAACTAATGTGCATTAGTGTTGGAGATTAAAAAACAATTAGAGGCTAACAAGACTCGTTCTCTTCACTCTGAATGTCACAAACCATTCAGTATGTTTGAGGTATTTTCTGAGACACAGTTCGTGTTGAGCTTTGTAGGTTGTGTTATAAGTTCTTTGTTGCACAAATTCTAATTGGTATTAATAATTAAAAGCTGGAACCAGCTATTGGGGCAAGTGGTAACATATCAGAGAGACAGAGGAACAAATCACAGTCATTTCTCACCTTGCCCTTTTTCACCTTCTTGGCTGAAAAGGGAAGATCCTGTCTCCTCCGACCCTACATTACTTTCTCTGCCCAAGCCATATTATCTCCCAATTCAAGATTCCTAGTACTCAAGATTAAAGGCATGTGTGCTTTCAAGTACTGAAAACAGAAGCATGAGATACCAAGTGCTAGGATTAAAGGTGTGTGCCACCAATGCCTGGCTCTGTTTCTCTACTGTACTGCGTCAATCACATGTAGTTCAGAGTGGCCTTGAAATCACAGAGATCCACATGGATCTCTGCCTCCCAAGTGCTAAAATTAAAGGCATGTACAACCACCCCCTGACCACTATGGCTAACTCTGAATGACTCTGTTTTCTTATCTTTAGGTAAACTTTATTTCTTTAGAGCCTACCCAATATATCACTACAGTTATTTCCCGAACTTTTCTTGAAATTTAATTGGCATTAGGACCATATTAAGAGATACGACTATTAAGATGCATTAGGGGTATTAAGCATACATTCTTGCAGACATCTGGATTAATTTACTTATTGTGGGAGTGAATGTGGTTCTTGTTATGTATTCATTCTGTCTTTTCCTAACTTTATCCTCCCCCTTTTCCTTCTCTTATCTGACCATCCCCCACATACTCATCTCTCTCTCCCCCTACCTTTTTTTTTTTTCATTTTGTTTTTCACTGTTTCCAATGTCCCTTGATGGTTCTCTCTCTCATTATAGGATATGTTCCATCATGTTGTGTTGTATCAGGAAGATCCTTACCAGATGCTGGCACATTGACATTGAACTTCTCTTTCTACAATTATATAAAACAATAATATTCTGTCTTTATTATAAATTACCTCAACTGTGGTATAGTTTTATAACAGTAAAAAATAAAAATAAAGCACACATTTACCCTCAGAAAGCCCATAATTTAACAATGATACAAAGAAAATGGAATATAATTACTCTTTAGTGGTCCAAAACACCAGTACTGAAGTAATATCCATACAGGGAGAGCTGGTTAGATGGTTTTATTGAGTTAAAGGAACTAAGAGACTGAGATTGACAATGTGAATACCCCCTAACATCCACATGGCAGGAGAGAAATGACTCTGTCAAGTTGTCTTCCAACTTTCACATATGTTCCATGACACCCATTTTAGTACACAAGGATACACACACACACACACACACACACACACACACACACACACACACACACACACACACACACAACCTTTATAATTCTAACATCTACTTTACTTAGAGAACTATTGTAGGGACACTGACAAAGTCGCACTTTATAGGTAATATTTTTAAATAAATAAGACAAAATATGTCTGTTGAGAAAGTTTGCTATGATATGTCTGTGATTTTCTTCAGAATAGGAATTTCCATGTTCTAGCATATGAATATGTTAACCCCAAGGAATTCTTGTGGAAGAACTCAGTTCAATGTGTATTTGTTCATTAGTTTCTGGAACTCACTTAATCTCCTTCTGGCAGGTTGATACATTTATTACCAGTATGGAACATAGAAATTATCCACAAAGACAACTATAAAAGTGTGTTAAATGACCTTTTATTTCCTCCATCTGAATAATTCCTCCATCATCAAAAAAATTTTTTTAAACTGGATGTAAGCAGCAATAAGATGGCTCAGTGAGTATGAACACTCACTGTTCTTCCAGAATATTAAACTTTGCTCCTAAGCACTCTAAACAAACAAAAAACAAATAAACTGGACAAAAAGAAGTTTTCAGAATTCAAGGAAATAAAACCAGGCTCATAGAGACACAGAACACTTCTCCTTAATATCATTTTTCCGAAGAGCAAGGAAAGAGACCTGCTTTGGTTTTAGTGTAAGCTTTCTTCTACATGCTCACATTTGATCACTTGTTCCCAAGCTTATAGTTCTGTTTGGGGGGTTGTAGAAACTTTAAGAAGTGAAACCTTGTAAGAGAAATGAGTTCCAATGACATCATTTTGAGGCTTAATCTACACTTCTTGCCTGTAAATACAATATAACCAACCAGCTGCTTCCTTCTTCTGTCCCCATGCCTGCTGTTGCTAAGCACTCTCCACCATGATTGAAAGATCTTCTCCCCAATAAGGTAGAATAAACCCTTCCTTCCTTCCTTGTACTGTTTTGGCCATCTATTTTGTTACAACAGTGATATAAGTCATTGATACAGAGAACAGCCTCAGACAGAAACCTCTAATCATAAGATCACTCATGTTTCCTTTTTGTAAATAATCAAATTTACTTTAACTAAGGCTTTGGCTGGTACTTAAAACTAAGATGTTGTATGAGGATTAGTAAATAAGAACAACATAATAAAGCTTGTTAATATTCTTGGCTGAATGCTTTGTGTACAGTACTTACATGAGGAAAAAAAGCCTACAAAGTACAAAATAAACTAAGGCTCATTGTTCCTAAAGAATAAAATTTAGCCTTTTAGTCATAAGAAGTCAAAACTTATGAAAAACAATTAGACGCATATAGTGACCAAGATATGCTAGTAATGCAACTTTTAGATAATGTGTTAATAAATATGTATATTCCAAGTGTTATACCAGTTGCCAATATATTAGTAACTTATGTTTTTGTGCACAATATTTAACTTTTCACACGTATTGTGTATGTAGAGGGGCGACATGGTGTATATATGGAAGTCAAAGGACAGCTTTTGGGAATCATTTCTGACTCTCCCTGGTGTGGGTTCTGGGACTGAGGTCATCAGCCTCACCTGCAGGACTTTCACTGAGCCTTTGTGTGCCATTTCCTCCATCTTGGAGGGAAGCTTAGACAATGGATTTCTGGAGGAGAGGTAGAACTGGATGTTCTAAGGGGAGGTGAAACATTCCAAGCTACAGGGTTTCCTTAAGTTTAAGAACAACACAACTCAGTGGCTTCAGGAAGTCTCTGAAACTGTCCAGAGTCATCATACTCCATCCTTCTCAAGGGTAAATAAGCACTAAGTACTGCTGAGAACAACTTTCAGACAAGTTGAGCTGCCAGGAAGAATCAGGGACCTTTCAGGCTGCCTGGAAGATACTTAGAACAACTTTGCTGTTTGGAAACAACACTCTCCAAACAATTTGAGCTGCCTGCAGACTGTGTGGTATGCTCCAGGTTCCCAGTTCTCATGAACTGTCATGCATGATATAGTAGGTTATGGTGATGCAGCTATGTTTGAGTCATTTTTACTCCTGTGAATAACTCTTCTTCCATAGTCCTGTAAGTAACCCCCGTAAAACTCATGAGATCATTAGGATGAACTTTGGTATTATTCTTACTTGGTTCCATAATTGGTTCTTTATTTTTGAGGGTTAGTATATTGAGTGATACCAGTGTAACTTTTTATGTTTTATAGAATTTTAACAATAGGTTTCTGGCACTGTCCACCCAGAGGTCCAGTCACACAGACCTATGATCCCAGGATGCCTAGTCATCTTTAGCTGCTTATTCCCGCCTCAGAATGGTACAGACACTTATATTAAACTAATGCTGTTTGGTCTATGTCTCAGGCACATTGCTAACTAGCTCTTTCATCTTGGTTAAACACATTTCCAGTAATCTTCCCTTCCACATGGCCAATGGCTACCTATGTTACCTTACATGCTGAATGTTGGGCTGTTGACTCATCTCTCTGTCTGAAATTAATATAAGCATCTGAGTCATTTGAGGGGTGGTGGTAAGCAGTGGTGGGCAGCTAGGCACCTGGGATTGCAGGTCTACAACAGGACAGAGCCAGAAACCTCTTGTACAGATTGGGCCCAACATGGAGCATAACACTCCCAAAATGCCTTCAAAATCTTACAAAGGGTTCTAGTGCACAAAAACAGAGTTAAAAGCAGTTTCCAAGTTGTATCTCTGAAGTGAGTGGTAGTACAGTGTAGTATGTGGGGTTGAGCTACAAAATGGTACTTGGATTAGGGCAGGGAGTTTAAGCTTCACCAAAGTTAGTTCCTAAAATCTCACAGAAAGCTTGAATAGGCAACAAGCTGCATGTGATTAATTTAATGTTTCTGTTTATATTGAACAAAAAGGGAAAAGAGTCAAATATTGTTTCTTGGTAGCAGCATTTTCTTGGGTCTACTCTATTTGCTGGTGGCAAGCAGAGGTGTAGATCCTTTAAGAGCAGCTTTCTGATTCAGCTTTATCAGAAAAAAAATTGTGTGGTTCTTTAAGAGGCCCTGCTGCCAAACACCTAAGTGAAGTGAACAACAGGCTCTACTTAGTGACAGTGTAGACTCTAAGATTCCCTAGAGTAGGAGTGGTAAAAAGTTGCACAATATTTAATATTATTCTAAGAATTGGGAAAATAATCATGGCTCCAGTGCCTCCATCATGTTTAAAATCTGCCAAACAGGGCAGAGTCAGCAGGCAACACAGAGATATATAGTCTAGAATTTTAAAAGCTCTTCTGGTTAGAAAATAACTAATGATATGCAATAAAACAGATCCAGATGAAAAAAATCCTCTAAATGGGTTATAAAGTGTATGAAAAAAATACATACACTGGGAGAGAAGAGAAAAGGGGTAGAGGAACTCCTCTAAAAAAGAAATAGAGCATAAAAATATGACAAGCTATGTAAAAATGGAAAACAGACACAGAGTCTGGATTATGGTTATATTGTGTTTTCTTTTAATATTTTAGCTGCTAGTGAGCTAACTGTAGAAAGACAACTGATTGCAAAGGCTGCTAAGTTAAACAAACATATATTTTTAAGGTATCTTGACTTTGAAATTGTGTTTAAGGATATGTTGCTTTAGAAGAGAGTTTGTCCATTTGGTTCCACAGAAAATGAGAACCTGTGGATAGCTTCTAGGCTCTTATGGTTACATCAACCAAGACCGCCTGAAAATTTTTTGATGGGAAGAGAGTCACATCAGCTTCAAGGCTGAAGACTAAGATGATCCAGCCTCAGAACCCTCAAAAGATTGCCGATGTTCTCTAAACAGCAGGAAGTAGTAATGAAATTCTATGTCCAAATTCCCAAATTATTGTTTATAAGTGTTTTTCTTATAAATGGTTAATGGTCATTGTTAATCTCTTTCTAAGAAGAAAAGTGGATATAGTATATAAATGATTTTTAAAAGATAGACTACTAAATTTACTTAAATACAAAAATCAGTTGTTAATTTCAAAATATTTCACATTGGTATGGATTTTAGTTTATTAATACAAATTTAAAGTCAATTTTGTTATGTTGTATGTATTTTTCTGCTCCTGTTCAGGATATTGTGTTTATGTAACTCTTTTAAAATTGTAATGTTTAATTATGAAATGAAGATTAATAGTCATCTATGATGACCAAACTTATAGTTAGATTAGTTAGATTTTTAGGTATACAAAGATATATTTCAATTAGATAGGTAATCTTCAAATACGCCTATGACATACAGAATATGGCATTTAAAATATTTTAAGAACTTAGATTTTTCTGGACAGTGAGACAGGTCTGCCCATGGTAGCACCAATCTATTTCAAGAGAATGATGGTCATTGAAGAAACCCCATACAGAATTTACTTTGATTGCGTCAATGGTTCACTGCTGGACAATAAACTATTCTTGTATTGACTGCTTGTCAGTATGCTGCGTAAACTGGACAGGCAGGATCCTTAGGAATGTGACCTTTGAACTTTGGTGGAACAAGCGAAGATGGTCCTTGAGTTTCCTTCATTGCAGAGAAAACTTCCAGACATCCTTCAAGACACAAGGAGAAGCGACTGAATGCCAGAATATGCAGAGAAGTCCTGCAGATTTCCTACTTCATTGAAAGGTATTCCAGAGCCTCTGGGAGTGTAGGCTAAAGATGGATGTCCCAACTTTATAAAGAAGCTTTGGGTGACTGTCCAGGTAGACTTGTGTTATCTATGTCATTTCTAGATTTTGGAAGTTGCTTGCACTTCTCTTTACTTGGCTAATATTATATCCTCCTGTGGTCTTTGATGTAGTTGAAGATTAGACAGTTATAGTTATTATTTTTCTCAGTTATTTTAAAAGACATATTAGAATGAAACTTTAGACTCACAAGAGTAAGGTAGTTGATAGCATATTTTCTCTAAGTTTGTTAAATACAAATAGATTAGATATTGTAACTACAGTTCTTACTTGATAGCTGTTTTGTTATATGTAATTTTGCTAGGATGAAATTGAAACCTTCCTTTTTGATTAGATAGAAAAGGGAAGTTATGTGGGTTGTTTATATGCTATAAATAAAGGACTGTTTTGGCCATGGCAGATACCATAGAAGAAGTAGGTGGGGAAATAAGAGCATATGTAGGAGAAGGAGGGTGGAGTCAGATGAAGAGAAATGAGCCAGTAACCCAAGATTCAGCATGTAAGGTAACACAGGTGAGCCATGGGTTACATGGCAGGACAGATTAATGGGAATGGTTGAATTAAGATGAAAGAGCTAGCTAGCAATATTCCTGAGACATTAACCAAGGATCATAAAATTAATATAACTGTCTGAGTCATTTGGGGGGGGGCTTGCAATGAGTGGGTCGTGATTGTGGAGCTAGTCCAGGCCAGAAACCTTATGTCACATCTAATTTTATAGCAACAGTTCTGTTATAATGTTTTGAGCTATAAATTTTATTAATTTATTATATCTATTGGTGTTTATCCTATGTGGTTGAATGACTTTTGCCAATTTCATATGCATTGTCTCTTCCCCAATCTCATTCTTCTCAATTTACAGTTAAGGATTACCTCTTCTATTTTGATCTCAATGTCAATGTCATTTACTGGTTCTAATGATTTGTGTAAAAATGGCCCCTATTGACTATTCTGTGAAGGCGTAAATCTCTTTTAAATTATACCAATCCAAGATTAATATTTGTTAGAATATAAGCCAATACTCATGGTACAGGTAACAGCTTATATAGGTACCTGAGAGATCAGATTATCCACACAATGGACGATGGATGCCGAACCAGTCTCCCCAAGATCCCAGAAGCCCCTAGTGTATGTGGCTGGCCACTCCCCTTTCAGGAGCCTGGGACCCTGGATAAGTGTCTTCTGACCTTATCAGCTGACACCTGAATCCCACTACATCTCCCCCTTTTGTCTAACTAAGATGGTTCTAAACTAAGACTATATACAATAGGAATTATTATGAGGTCTTATTTAGAAGAGGATCAGGCACAAACTACAACCAAAACATATAAAGTACATCATATATGTCTAGAATATTGGTAGATGGTAGTGTTACAAATTACTTCAAAACTGCTCATCTGGGATAGTGAAAATCCAACTCCTGAATCTTCCTCGCTAAGGGATAATAGGGTAGTAACCTTAAATACCTATTCTTCCACCCCTTCAAGACCTGAGAAGGAAAACATATCACCTGAAAGTCAGAAGCACATGCAAGTAGTAGCTTCCAAAATTTGGGAGAGGACAGTGGCTCAGCTATCTGAACAACCACCTATGGTTTTGTTGGCAGTTGGAGCATCCATCATATTGGCTACAGGCCTATGGTATCTGACAGGTCTTTTTACAAGCAGAGCATGTTTGGACAGACGGTCTTATCCTGTCCAGGCAGGTTTTGTCAGTCTCTATCTGTCATCTTGTTCATCCAGCTTGGACATCATGTGTGTACTGTCAGCAATGAAGGTAAAGGCAGCTCTTTATTCAACCAGCCATTTTTTGCCAAAAGGACAAACTCCAAAGGAGTGTCCTTGATGTTCAACACCATCTCAGGAAAGGAGTAGTGACACCAGGAGACATCGCGTCTCTCACGACTGAATTCCAAATAATAATAAATGTTAAATTCCATATTCTCTAGGTCTATGAAATAGTTGAAGATTCCTGTTTATCTATGATATTCTAACCTGTACCTGAGATGACTGTGACATGGCAACTTAAGTAATGTTGACTACAGTTTTTATCATCCTAAAGATTGAAACCTGTACTGTAAAATTAGGTTACCTATAAAGGGGTGTACAAACTATGAGCAGTGACTTTTTGTATGACTATCAAACATTAGCCAGAGGTATATATACCATACAGAATAGTAAAAGTATTTTAGACATGTATATACATATATATCATCCAAACAGAGGTATACAAAACATCTTGTGCATATATCATAACTAGTGCAATCACACATTATGTCTAGTATAGTTAAATGGAGGTAGCAATTGTATAGTGGACATAACAATAATGTGCAAATATTTTAAACAGAGGTAGAAGCGTAAGTAAAATATAACAGCTACAGATTCAATTTTATATCAATGTACCAGTTGCTTTGGACATATAACACAATTCCAGATTTAAATTGTACCAATATACAAATTGTCTCAATTAAACATGTAGAAATGATTTCTCATTTGTATCAATATACAAATATCTATTCCAGCGCAAATTGTCTTTTGCTTAGCCCATATATTTGGCTAAAATTGTTTATAGGTAGTTAGAACGATCTACCTTTATCTATCCTATCTATTCCCCTTTCTCTTCATTAAAAGAGATTCCTGAGGCTATATTATTGTTCTGTCCTCAACCCAATTTTAACTTATAACTATTCTATAAGAATAATAATTACCCACAACCCTCAGAGGACAAAACTTATTGGAAAAGGGGGTGTAGTTTTTCGTAAGGTTGTTTCCTGCTGACTTAAGGGTGATGGCATCTCTTTGAGATCCTGTAAAAGCTAAAACAATGGTTTGATCCTAATGGACTGACTATACACAACTATAACCATTCTCAGAGTACTGGATAAATCCATTTGGAATTCCTATTAGAAATGTGACATGAAGGATAATCATAGAAAGTTATCTTGCAACCATTTTTGAATAATCTATTTTCTAAAAGCAATCATTGAATCATTGATTGGTACACATCAGGTTCTTGATTTCTCTATTTCTGTCTCTGTCTGTCTGCCTGTCTGCCTCTCTCTCTCTCTCTCTCTCTCTCTCTCTCTCTCTCTCTCTCTCTCTCTCTCTCTCTCTCTCTCCCTCCCTCCCCCTCTCTCTCTCCCTTTTATTACTGTTTTACCAGTAGGAGTTGTTGTGGTGGGGGCCCCATCTCAGATACAGATGCTTTGTAGATATCTGATAGGAGGAAATGTTGTTTACAATGGAAAACTTAAGCATTATTGATACCCAAAGAAGATATTTACATCCTTTATGACTTCAAGATAAGATTGTATGCAGACAGGATGGTTAGAAGGTGCAGATACAGAGAGGAACAAGGTTAAAAATGAAGTCATAATAATATTGGTCCCTAAACATTCTAACTGTCTTCTGTCCCACACCAGGTGGATTTTCTGATATCAGGCAGAATCTCTCACCTTTTCTTTACCAATATGTTTGGGTTTAGATAGGGAGAAAGCCACTTGTTCCCACTCAAATTCAGTCCTTTTTATAGTCAAATCAGGACTACAGGGTTTTTTTTTGAAGAGTTATATGTAAGATGCAAAACAGTGAAAATTGAGAGATTACCCAGTAGTGCATATTTGTATCAGCTGGTCTCATAGTCAATTGTTTATATTTCTTCATCATTAATCTCTCTTCCATTGCAGGTGATTAATCATTCAATGTCCAGTCAATGTCTTAAAGACAGTTGTATCCATTTTCCTGTAAAGACAAAATAGAGACTCTGCCCTGGTCTTGTTAAACGTATTTTTTCTTACCATGTATCCATTTGTCAAATCAGGGATGAGTGATTACTTCTCCTCCTCAGGAAGGGACTCCTTTTCAAAGCAAACTTATTAATTTCTTGGTACTCATATCTTTTCTTTTCCTGTTGAAACAAAAGCAAAACCCCTATCCCATCGAAACACATATCCTAGCTTCCATTCTGAAGTCAACACATCCTTGAAGTAGATGGGTTATTTATCTCAGAAGATTTCTCCATTATATAAGATGTCTCTCAGCAGCTAATGTTCCCTTTTCATCAGCATTAAGAAAATTCAAAACCAATAAGGAACTATGCAACTTCTCCCTGGGTTTTTTCATTTCTCTCTTCTGTTTATAAAGCATCTCTTTCAAAGTATGGTGAGATCTCTCTACAACTGCCTGTCCTGTAGGATTGTGTGGTATCCCAGTAATATGCTTTATATTCCAATATCCAAAAATAAGCTTCATTTTTTAAAGCATTGTCAGTCTTAATCTGAGCGGGAATTCCCTTTATAGTCATGGCTTCCAAAAGGTGACTAAGTACAGCATCAGCTTTTTCAGAACTCAGGACACTCACCTATGGCATTCCAGAGTAAGTATCAATGGTATGATGTATATATTTCATCTTTCTGAATCCTGGAAAGTGAAGCACATCTATTTGTCAGATCTCATTTCTCTGTGTACCCTTAGGATTACTTCCTCTAGGTAAAGACAGTTGGTTATAAAAAGAACAAGTGTTACAATTCTTTAGCATCCCTTTTGCCTGATGCCAAGTGATGGAAAAACTCTTCTTTAGTTGTTTGCTGTTAATATGATATTTCTCATGAAATTCTGTGGCCTCTATCACATTTTCTATTAGCAACTGATCAATTTCATCATTACCTTGCACTAGAGGGCCCAGAAAACCCGTGTGTGCCCTAATATGTGTTATGTACATAGGATGTATCCTATCTCTGATGATATCCTGTAGTTGTATGAACAGTAAGGTCAAATCTCTACCATCAAGAATGAAGTCAGAGTTTCAATATGTAAAACAACTCCTTATGCATACTGAGAGTCAGTTATTACATTAATAGGCTCTGTAAAAATCCAACAACACCATAATAATTGCATATAGTTCTGACTTCTGAACACAGTTATAAGGGCTCTGGGACACCTTAATTAAGTTTTCCAATTTGTAACCAGCCTTTCCTAAGTTGTTCACAGCAGTATAAAATGTAGGAATTCCAGAAATGGGTTTATCCTGTACCACATGAGGGAAGATCCAATTAGTTTTCTATATAAACTGAATTCTCTTATTTCGAGGACATTTATTATTAATCTCTCCTAAAAAAAATCACTATAAGCACTTTGCATGGTTCACTCTCTGCCCATAATCAATCAATTTCTTCATTAGTCAAAGGCACAACAATTTCTGCAGGGTCCTTTCCAGCCAATTGGCAAAGTCTGAATTTACCTTTAAAAATCAGATCAGAAATTGTTTCAATATATATTTTTAGCTTCTTTTTTGGCCTATGTGGGAGAAATATCCATTCAAATATAATATTTTCTCTTTGCATTAATATTCTTGTTGGGGATTGTCTAGATGGTAAAATAACCAGTATTCAATCTAGGTCTGGATCCACACCATCCACATGTGCTTCTTGAAGTTTCTTTCCCCCTAACTCGAATTTTTTCTTGGCTTCATCAGAGAATTTTCTTGGACTATTTAAATCCTTTTCACCATCCAAAGTCTTGAACAAATTAACTTGTTCATAGATTTTTATACCAATAATGGGCTCTAGATGAGCAATATCCCCTAGTAGCTTTTAAAATCGTTAAGAGTCTTCAATTTATCTCTATTCAATTTTACCTTTTGTGGCCTAATTTTCTGTAAACCTATTTTATATCCTAAATAATAGAATCTCCCAACTGTGCTTTCTCTGGGGCAATTTGTGGTCCCCAATCAGCAATGTTTTCTTCAGTTCTTCCAGCAATGCTTCTAATGTCTCTGGGTTTGGGTCTCCCAACAAAATATCATCCGTGTAATGATAAATGATAAATTGTGGGAAGTGCTTGCACAAAACTTCTAGTGGTTGTTGTACAAAATATTGGCATAAGGTGGGACTATTCAATATTCCTTGGGGAAGGACCCTCCATTGGAACCTCTTAACTGGGTATGAATTATTAAGAGTAGGCAATGTAAAAGCAAATTTCTCTTTGTCCTGTTCCTGTAAAGGTATGGTTAAAAAAAAAATCCTTCTAATCAATAACTGTAATAGGCCATCCCTTAGGTACCAAGGAAGTCAGAGGAATGCCAGATTGTAAAGAGCCCATAGGTTGAATAACTTTATTAATTGCTCTTAGATTGATCACCATCCTCCATTTTTCAGATTTCTTCTTGACAACAAATACAGGGGAATTCCAGGGACTGGTTGATTCTTCTATATGCCAAGCCTGCAACTGCTCCTGTACTAGCTGTTCCAAAGCCTGAAGTTCTTTCTTTGTCAAAGGCCATTGCTGAACCCAAATAGGCTTTTCTGTTAACCATCTCAAAGGCAGCACTGTGAGTATCCTTTTAGGATCTGCAGTTATTGGGTGTTTTCTTTGTACAACCAGAATGGCTGATGAATTTTCTTCATAGCACCTTAAAATATTGCTTTTAGAAACATAAATGAGTCTCTGGTTGATATTGAAACCTGGAGGGATTTTAATCTGGATATTCCATTGCAGTAGAAGGCCACAACCTCACAGATTCACCACTATATCAGCCATATATGGCTTCAACCATCCTTTCTGACCTTCTCGTCCTATGCATTTGAGCCATTTTACACTCTGTTTCACTTGAGATATTGGTCCAATACCAGAAATTGGATATCCACTACCCGTAAAAGCCATCTTGGATGCCATGATTTTGGGGTTATGATCGAAATATCAGCCACCCCGTCTCAACTAAGCCCTGGATATAAATATTATCTACCGGTACTTACAATGTTGGTCTTTGATCATTTATTGAAGTCTTCAAAATATTCATTTTGTGATTTTTTCGTGGTACTTTTGATTTCTCTCTTTAATTTATCCTATTATCCAATGCCATATGATCTTCTAGATCAGGCATTGGATGTCCTACTCATTCTGAGGATGCTGGTCTTCCACTGTGACTGGATATGACCTGACCTTTCTTGACTTTGAAGTCTGATTTTGGGGGACTTCCTTGGGGAAGCCCTGAGACAAATTTCCCAATGGTAGAGGGTTCCCTTCTTTGTCCCTGGTAGATCTACATTCATTAGTCCAATGTTGTCCTTTGCCACACCTTCTGCACAATCCAGAAGGCAATGACCTTCTTTTCGAATCAAACCTAAAACAGATATTATTTCCATGTCGTGCGCAACCTCACCAGCAAGGAATACGCAGCACCAGGCTCTTCTTTCAGAAGTTTATTCAGGGACCTTGAACAGAGCTTGTGCTGCAGGGGAAAACCTGCTCCCAGCTAAATACCTTCTGGACTGCCAATCATGGGGCGCCACATGGGACATGCCAATAGGTCTGAGTACGTGGGAGCAAACCAAGAGCTTAGCCTTAGCCAAATAGGAGTTGTTTATCTCAGAGAGCACTCACCATCGGGAAGGTGGAAGGCAGAAACCAGCACCATCTTTAAGGTGCAGCCACGCAGCTCTCTACAGTTCCCCCTTTTTGTTAAAATTAAAATTACAGCAGGTGAGTACAGAGGTATACTCTCTGTTGTGCAAGGAACATTATCCAAAGACTCCTTTTGGGGCATCCCCTTAGGGATTATGGGACTCGTTTGACACCCTTTGTTCATAGAGGTGGGACATTAGGGTGAGAAACCCACATGCAAGCAGGCATGCTCTCCTTGAGCCCTCCAAAACATAGCTGAGGAGCTCAACTGCAGTGCACTAGCCTTGCAACCTGCAAAAAACATTACTCTTTTAAAGCAGCTAGCCGAACATAGGGGGACTGTCCAGTCTCTATGGCTACAAAGGTTTGGGCAATCATGGCCGCATCCTGGCGCTGTCTGGTTCTAATGCGGCAAAGGAACTACAGGCAGACCCCGGAGAACAGCGCCATCAGGCCAGCCATAGCTCCTAGTCCCACCTACTCTTTCAGATGATTCATGGCAAGGGCGAACCAGGTAGCCAATCCCTCAGCCAATCTGGCATCTATCCGGGTCAAGTTGACAGTCACAATGGCCACCCAGAGATCTTCCATCAATTTTTTGAACTGTCCTGTCCAATCACCTAAAAGATAACTTGACAACTGTTGAGATAAATTTGCAGCATGGGTAAAATTCTCATATTGTATAAAGATTATTCAAGGTTTAGGCTTTTGACTACTTGCAACAAACACAAAAGGAGGATAAACACACACAGGAGTGGGCTTATCACACCCTGGATTTGTGGAGGCTGTTACTCTTACATCCAGGCCTCCCCTTTCCCACTGTCCCCAAGTCTGGGAAGAACTCCATGAAAATTGGCCAACTCCATGTAGCCCACCAGCAAGCACACATTTGCAAATTCAATTAAGAAAGCTTTCCAATCTAGATACTGTCCAGGGCTCAGGCACACTCGAGCCAAGCCACTCCAGTCACCGGGTGTCATACAATGCCTGTTCAGAGCTTCCACCTGAGCTACAGTAAAAGAGGCCATAATGCCATAAGTTCTAACTGACTCGGCCAAGGACTTAATCACTTTAAAATCTAGGGGTTCCTGATATCGATTCCCCTGGGCATCCTGAAATACGGGAAAAACCAGAGGGAGCTCCGATCTCACTGTTCTCCACACCTCTGGGTTAAAGGAGCGCCCGGAGTGACGTCCTCCTCCGCTATCTAAATAGGGTGGAAGAGCTGAGAGTTCTGCTCCATACGCCGGGGAGAAACAGCAAGGCACCTCCGTGCCCAGCGCTTTCTCTTTCTTTTGTTTTCCTTTCTCTTTAACTTTCAATTTCTTAATAGCCTCAGCAAGCAGTAAATCATCCTCCTCTGAGTCAGTGCACTCAGGAGGCTCTGACTCGGGAAGGTCAGGGTACAGGCCCACTCTTCTTCCCAATCCCTTTTCACTACCTGCTTTCTCAGACCTTTCTTCTTGCAGCTGCTCTAGGGCTGCCTGTCCACTCTCTACCGCCTCACTAAAGTGTTGGTCCTTGAGGCAGCTTCGGATCAGTCTCCAAATGGGTCTCACTCCAGCTTTGAGTGCTCCTTCTTCATAAGCAAAATCTATGTCTCTCCCTAGTTTCTCCTATGAGGGGACTGTAAGGCTCCCGGTTACAGTGAACCATGGGGCAACAATGTCACACTCCTCCAGGAACCTTTCTAGGGTTTTCTTTTCTAATTTTAAATGTTTTGAATGAAGTAGCTCCTGTAGAGCCAAAAAAAATTGGGTGCGAAGGAGAAGCGCCCATAGCAAAATCCTTTTCTCTTTCACTTTTGAACTTGCTCGTCAGCGAGTCTTATCAAATTGCTTTCCCCCACTTTTGTCACTGATCCCCAACTTACCTGAGGACTCTTCCCCACTTTTGTCATGGATCCCCAAGTTACCTGAGGACTCTTGCCCACTTTTGTCGTGGATCCCCAACTTTACCTTGGGACTTACCGGTGCACCCCCTGACTGCAGAAAGTTCTGAGCTTTCGTTGACCTTACAGCAAAAACACATTCTCCCTATATGGGCCACCACTTGTCACACGCAACCTCGCCAGCAAGGACGATGCAACACCAGGCTCTTCTTTCAGAAGTTTATTCAGGAACCTTGAACAGAGCTTCTGCTGCAGGGGAAAACCCGCTCCCAGCTAAATACCCTCTGGACTTCCAATCACAGGGCGCCATGTGGGCCATGCCAATAGGTCCGGGTATGTGGGAGCAAACCAAGAGCTTAGCCTTAGCCAAATAAGGAGTTGTTTATCTCAGAGAGCGCTCACCATTGGGAAGGTGGAAGGCAGAAGCCAGCGCCATCTTTAAGGTGTGGCCACGCAGCTCTCTACATTTCCAAAAGTACTCTGTGTACAATTCCATCTTATATGACCTGGCTTACCACAGTTAAAGCAAGTGATGCCTTGGTCCTCACCCTAATATTAGCAGTGGCTTGACCTACCCAATTCTCTTCATTGAAATGGAGAGATGCAGCATTAATTGCATACTGAAGCTATTCCTTTACTGGTGCAGATGTGATTTTTAAAGGCATAAGTATTCTTTTTCATTCCAGGTTAGCATGATCAAAAGCTAGAGGAAGTGTTAACTTCCTCCTAACTTCTGGATCTGATATTGCTCTATGTACAGCCATGGTAAACCTCTGTAGAAAGTCGGTATAATGTTCTTTTAAGCCTTGTTTGACTTTAGTATAAGGTCCAATTTTTCTGATCCGGGTCCAAAATCTTTTTCCCAAGCAGTCAATGCAGCAGTACACCATAGCAATAATGGATGCTCATCATAAGTAGTTTTAGCCTTTACATCAGCAAACATGCCTTCACCAAGGATTTGGACCTAAGAAGCAAATAAATCCCTAATTTTTCTTTGTTGTTCTAAGGTCCTCGCCTTCTCTCTAAATCAGCTTCTCTGCTATAAATTTTGACTTTGGTCCAAGACAGCAGCCGTTAGCTGCATCCAATCATGTGGCAAAATTCTATTTCTTGTTGACCATTATTTCAGCAGCTGTTTTACATGAGTAAAGTGTATACCATGAAGGGATATTGCCTCCTTAAAATCCTTGATGTCTCTCAAAATTATTGGCTCATAACTATACTCTACAAATTCCAGGGACCCCTCAAATGCTTTATTTAACTGAACAGTAGTTGTGAACAATAGTGGTGGGGAAGGGGGTAGCCCCGTCCTGTTTACCACCTAAAGTAGAGCATCTCCAGTACCATAATATCCCATTGGGGATTGACCTGAACTGTTCTGAGCATAAGATTCATTACTACCTTTTTCCAGTACTGTAATACTGTCCCCCTATTCCTGGATTTGGAATTCTACTGGCTCCCATTCCTGAAGTTTGGATACTACTGATTTTTCTAGAGCTTGATTTTCCTGATGAAGCAGTTCTTCCAAGGACCACATAGAACCAGAAATTTTTTGATCTACATCATTGATATAATTAACAATTTTCTTGCCTCATCATTGATGTAGTTAACAAGTTTCTTGTTTTCATCATTTACATAGAGCCTATACTTTTCTTGTACAGTTTTATCCATATCCAAAGAGGAAGCCTTATCTGAAAGCTTGTTGTAACCAATTTCCAGAGAATTATCTGGAAATTGCCATTTTAGTGTTTGAAATTTACATAGTACATATCCTAGACAGCAAATGTTGATTTCCAGATTTCTTCTCTTTAACCTAATCTGCCATTTTAGTGTTTGAAATTTTCATATCATATACCCTAGACATCAATTATTGATTTTAACATTTCACCTCTTACATTATGCTTTGAAACATTAAATATAGAAACAAGCCTAAAAATAGTAGGACTCGGGCATTGAAGCCTTCAGATATTCATTTGAAAATTTCTCAGTCACCATGGAAAACTATGAGCTGAAGTCATTATAGAATAATTATCAGCCATTACCTCAATTCAGGCGCAATGAAAACATTTGGTCATCAGGTGCTGCAGTAGTGTTCAGTGTACTATTCACCAGCAATATGGTGGATACAGGGACTATCAGCAGCACTAGGCTACCTACAGACCCTATATGGTCTTAAGGGGCCCCAGAAGGTGGAATATAATCCTCAGAAAAAGCAAAATCTCAGAAATTAAACAGGATGATAAACACAAAATAGAATTTTTTTGTGGCTGTGCATGTACAGAAGTTACTTGCTGCCCTGAGGCAGATGCGCATGTACAGTAGGATTTGTGTGTGTGTGTGTGTGTGTGTGTGTGCGCGCGCGTGCGTGTGTGCATGCGCGTGCACACGTACACATGCGTGCACAGGAATTTACACTCACTTTGGTGACTGCGCGTATCCAGAAGTTACTGGGGTGGCTCAGAGGCAGAGACTAGGAGTTTGGGCTCAGTGCCGAGAATAAGCGGCACAGATCTTGCTTAAGATAGTGGTGGAGATTGCAGTCTCTGCTGTGGTACGGTGGGGTGACCCTTGGCTCAGTTCTGCATGCTAGGTGGCAGGTGTGTTGGGGAAAGGGCCTGGCAGAATCAGCCGGGCAGCTGCCAGGATACGTGGTCTCAGATGTACCTGGCTGGTGCAACAGTGTACTGCCCACTGCTCTGCCAGTCAACTGAAGGGTGAGGGGTGGAGCTCCTTATGAAGGAGCAACAGGCCAGTGAGGGAAGGAGCTTCCAGCTCACACACCAGAGTGCAGGTTCCCAAAGCTGAATACTCTGCCTGTCCTCTGGTTTCTGACAGTGTTTAAAACATAAATGGACCCCCTATGCTGGCGGGCACAGCCCCGTGTTGGGCAACCTGAGAGATCAGATTTTCCACGCAATGGACCCCCAAGATCCCAGCAGCCTCACTTGAATGGGGCTGGCCACTCCCGCTTCAGGAGCCCAGGACCCTGGATAGGTGTTTTTCAACCTTATCAGCTGACACCTGAATCACACCTCAATTCTGTATGAATACTTGGTCTGTAATTGGTGGACCTGTTATGGAAGGATTAGGAGGTATGACCTTGGAGAAGGTGAGTCATTGTGGTTAAGCTTTCAGGTTTCACAAAACTATTACTATTCAAAATGCCTTCCTCTCTCTGCCTCATAATTGTGTATTAAAATGTGAACTCTCAGCCATTGCTCCAGTTTTATGCCTGCCTGCACTCATGCTTCCTTTGATGATGGCCATAGACTTTGATCCTCTGAAACAGTAAACGCCAAATTAAAGTTTTACTTTATGAAGTTGTCTTAACCAAGATGTTTTATCACAGCAAACAAACAAACAAAAAAGTAGTCATGGTAATTGAACTGACTATGTAGCTGAGGATTACCTTAGACCACTCATCTTCTTATCTCATCTCAATGTTAGGATTATCATTGTGTGCCACTACAGCCAGTTTATTTGATGGTGAGATTGTCATGAAGGGACTCAGGCAGGTAATCAAGGTCTGTGTCACATCTCAGTGTTACTCGTGAAGCTCTTAAGGACATCCAGAGAGCAATGGAGAATGATCACAGCTTGACTGAAGATGTGAAGAAGAGAAAAGGGAAGAAAAGAATGAAAATAGTTAAAATGTATGCACAGAAAAGTTGGCAAATGATGAAAAGCATTTGAATGCCACATTGGGAAAAGGAGAGAGAAATTTAATGACAGCTCCATTGATTTCTGGTATAAAATCTTACTACAATAGTATATCTTATTTGGAGGATAATTAATATTATAGTTGGTAACCTTACATATTAAAACTTTAGCCATAGAGATAATAAAACAGCAATGATTTTTTCATAAATCTATTGTCATTGGCTTATAATAGTGCCTGATATTTGATTGCCATGCAAACATGAACTCACAATCACTGCAAAAACCCATAATAATACATATATAGATTAAAACATCATTTAATTTTTTCATATTCATATATTATCAATTTATCATAAAAATAAAGGATAATTTTAAAATAATTCAGTACATGAATATTGAACATTTCTAAAAAGTAAACTTTTTATATTTTCTTCTGTGAGTGAGTGTATGTGATATGCATGCAAACGCATGTGTGTAGAGGCATGTGTATGTGGGGATGCACATATACATGGGTGGACATGCATGTGGTACATATCATGTATTGTTTTGGATTTCTTATACCTTGATAATTAAGGAAGGGTCTCTCCCAGCACTCACTGACATAGCTAATTGATAGGTTCTTTGTCTCTGTCATCTAAGATTAGAATTACATGTGGACGGCCATACAAACTTGTCATTTATGTGTACATGCTAAGGAGCTATACTCTGATCCTTATGCTTGTAAGACAAATACATAATCATTGAGGCATCACTCAGCAAACAGTAAACAAAAATCAGTGAATAAACTTTTTATTACTCAGTATTCTATTGTTCTTTTTCAATAAAACACAGTCTCAGCTCAGAGTTGATGGTACATGCCTTTAATCCAAGAACTCAGGATGGAAAGTCTAGTGGATTTCCGTGAGTTCAAGACCAGAATGATCTACAGAAAGAATTCCAAGATAGGGTTAAACAGACAAATCCTGCCTCCAAAATGAAAACAAAATAAAAAAAAAAAACACAGTCTCAATCGGTTACGAACAAGCTTTATACCTGACAAACTAAGAGAAGAAAATACATGGTTATGTAACAGAGAAAATTATTGTGAGAGTGAATATTAATAAATGTTTCTTAAAATTGATCAAGAAAGCAGGTAATTTTTGAGTCTACAGGAAGTTATTCTTTTATAACGTGGGTAAGATTTGAGGGGCAGAGTTTCTTTCAGTTTTATCTTTTAAGTTTCAAATGCATAGCCAAACTAAGCATGTTCATCCAACATTCACACATGTACACACACAGAGACAGAGACAGAGACAGAGAGCCAAAAATATAAGAACAACAAGAAGGATAATAGTAAAGAAAATGATAGAGAATGGTATACACAAGCCCTCTTCCTCCACCCCAAATAGCAACAGGTATTCAAATAATCACAGCTTTGGGAGAGATTAAATGCCAACTATTTCCGAGTTCTTGGACTATATATCCATCTCTCTTATACACTCATATAATGAAATGTGTGCAGTGTTGTAATGTGGTAGATGCCCTTAGAAGACATTAGGTTAAGCAAAATGAGCCAAATATACTTTCAAAAGGGTTCTAAAATGCTGAACTCATAAAAGCATAGAAGCATAAAAAATAGAAATGGATATACAAAGGTTAGAGAAAGGTATAGAATGGATATTAAAGACAGCAAGATGTTGGTTAGAGAATGCAAATTTTGAGTAAATAAAGGAATGAGTTTTGAATATCAGGTCTTCAACATGATGAGCATAGTTTATACTGGTACATATATTGGGATTTCTCATTTTTTAGATTTATTGTGTATATGTGCATTGCTCCAGGTGCCATGGAGACCAGAAGAAGCCAGTGAATCCTCTGCAGTTGGATTCACAGGCAGTTGTGAGCTACTATTACCAAACCTGGAAATTTCTAAGAGAATGATTTCACTACTATTGGTGATAAATATATGAATTTATGACTATTATAGTTAGCTTAATTTAATCCATAATATACACTATTCATACAGCTTGTGAAAGTATCAAAATATCATATAAATATATTTAACTTTTTTCAATTAAAATTGTAAAAAGGTAATTCACAAGTATTTTAGAAGAAAAGTTATATTTAAGGTATTAAACTAATCTGAAAATGTGATAAACATGTATAAAATTATCTTTGTGAATTCCATCATTTTGTAACACAGTTAATGTCATTAATAAACCCAAGTTAAGAATGAAATGGGAAGAGATGGCCATATCAGCTTCAAGGCTGCCTACTAAGATGATCCAGCCTCAAGACCCCCATAAGACTGCCAGAGCCCTCAATTAGCAGAAAGTAATTTATAGAAAGCTATGCTCAAATTCTCCAAATACTTTTTAAAAATGTTTGTTTTCATTATAAATGGTTAATGTTCATGGTCAATCTCTTTCTAGTAAAAAGGGGAGGATATGATAGCAAAATAATAGATATATTATTGAATATACTTTGATCCAAAAAACAACTCTTATCTCAAAATACTTTATATTAATATGGATTTTGGTTATTGATACAAATTTAAGGTCAATTTTATTATACTATATGAGTATTTCTACTCTAGTTTAAGTTTTATGTTTATGCAGTTTCTTTAAAATTGTAACAGATTATCATCTATGATAATCAGCTTATATTCATGTCATGTTTTAGATATTAAAAATATATTTCAATTAGGTAGGTAATTTTCAAATACTTCAAAGACCTACAGAATATGACATTTAAAATATTTTAAGAAAAATATTTTTCTGGACAGTTAGACACATCTTCTCTTGACAACAACAATCTATTTCAAGAGGAAGATGGGCATCAAATGTGGAGTTTGTTTTCTTTTTGGCAAAGGTTGGCTACTAGGCCATCAACTGCTTGATATTGTGTTGCAGTTGACTGGACATGCTGGACCTATGTCAATGACCACTGAACTTTGTCAACATGGTTTTTCAGGTTCCTGATTTATGGAGAAAACTGCCAGACATTTTGCAGGACACAGGGAGAAGAAACTGATGAACTATGCCAGAATGTGCAGAGAAGTCCTTCAAATGTTCCACTCTTCTAAAGAGTCTACCAGAGACTCTAGGCCTATAGGCTGAAGATGGGTACTCCAATATTACAGAGGAACTTTAGGTGTCAGTCCAGGTTACCAGATGTTTCTGTCATTTCTAGAATTTGGAAGTTGCTTGCAATGCACTTCCTGATTATTCAGGTAATATTATAATCTTCTGTGGTCTTTGATGAAGTTGAAGACTAGATAGTTAGAATTATAGCTTTCCTTAGTTATAATAAAAGGTAAATTAGATATGAAATCTTGGGCTCATAAGGACAAGGGCAATGATAGAATATTTTCTATAATTGTACTAAATACAAATAGACTAAATATTCTAATTGTAATCCTTGCTTAATACGTATTTTGTTATATGTACTTTTGCTATGTGCAAATTGAAAATTTTTTGATTAGACAGAAAAGGGCAAATGATGTGGGATGTCTTTTTGTATGCTGTGAATTACTATTCGATAATTATGGGACTGTTTTGGCTTGTGGTAAAGCAACTTATAGGCACGAAGGAAATCTGAGCATAGATAAAGGGGAAGGAGGGTAGAGTCAGACAGAGATTCTGGAAGTTGCCAATGAGAAAACAAAATGCAATGAAATACAGGTAAAGAAACTAGCCACATGGCAAAACATCTATTAATAGAAATGGGTTTGAGTTAAGTTGTAAGAGTTAGCTGACAATGAGCCTAAGCCATAAGCCAAACAGTCTGTAATTAATATAAGCCTTTGTGTAATTATTTTATAGACAGCTGTGGGATTGTGGATGGTATTCCTCTGAAATGCATGCCCAGATGGATCAGGAACTTCAGTAAAGCATTACAGCAGACACACTCCTCATTGATGTCAGTAAAATGAGTCTACAAAACAGTGTTGATTCTAACATTCTAAGGGAATTAACAGGACAGCTCCTTTCACACAGTCTGTCAGTGTGTACGAGGAACTCCAAGTGGCCAAATGGCAAGCCCCTTGCTTCCATTTTATTAAGACCCAGGAAGGGTGGTAAAGATTAAAGCCAGAAAGTCAAATAAATTGTCATGAGTTGATCATGTAATAAATAGGTTTCTTAGGTTTTTTTTTCAATTGGCACAATCAACTAGATGAACTAAAACAAAAATATGACTCAAATAAACCTGGAGAGATAACTCAGAGGTTAAAACCACTGGCTGGTGTTCCAAAAAAAAAAACCCAAGTTCTTTTCCAAGCATCCACATTGTGGCTAACAATCATCTGTAATTCCAGTCCCAGGGGAACCCAACACCCTATTCTGGCCTTCTTGGGCAGTACATGCACATGATACATAGCTATACAAGCAGACAAAACATTCATACAAACAAAATAAAAATAAATGAAAATTTAAAAAAAGGATGAAATTTAAAATTATACTAAAATAAAAATATGAAGCTTCATATACTATAAAATAAAAATATCAATAATTCTAATGTATCAAAATAGGAAATCTTATCTGAAAATAAAAAACTAAAGAATTCAAAGACAGTGGGAAAATTAGTATCTATAATGCATGAACACTTTTATACATAAAATTACATATAAATAATATGATGTGAAAAGATCAAAATAGCTAAACAGAGAATTATTGATAGAGCACAAACAACAGCTGTGATGAGAAGATGCAAGTTTGCAAATTCTGTTTACCTACAGAATGGAAAAATAAAATATTTACAAATGTGTTCATCTAGTACCTGGAACACAAATCACCAAATATAATAGACATACTTATTCAATGTTATGAGTATTAAATTATTTTGTTGTCTAAGTATAGATTTCATGAGATTTAAACTCCAAAATTCCACTTCTACTGCTTTGTGTTTTCAAAAATCATGACATAAGTATATCATCTAATGTGCCTTTTATAACACAATAACATGCTTGTCAACATCAAGTGTGTTTAAGGATGTGTTGGGTATGTATCTATGTAGACTTACAGAGAGATGTCTGGAAAGACATTCAAAGCCTGAGAACCAAGGCCATTTCAGGTAAGTGCAAAGACTGGGCTAAATATAAACAACATGTGTTGTATGTCTCCAGCTGTTGTTCTTTAGAAAGACTAAGTATTTAATACTATATTTTAATTGAAATGAGAGTCTTAAAATTGAACAAATAGAATTAGTTTGTTACTTGAAAGGAGACATCTATAAAACTTCTAACATTAAAAACATAATTTAGTGGAAGATGAAATTTATGTTTTTAATAATGTCTCTATTGGTACATATATCATAGACTACTATAATGAAGGTATTTGTACATTCTAGTAAACAAAATTCCATGTTCTAGCAATCTCTGGGTATGTCTGTGTAATACACAATTCACCAAAATTATAGGAGATTTCCTTATTTTTTTTCTGTCTTACTAGGAATAATGGGTACCTTGTTGGGAGATTAGAAATTGCTCTTAGATTTCAGTGAATTAAAATTGTAAGTTAACTAGATATGATAATGTGAAAAAACTGAAAGTTAGATGATATCAGCAGGCCAGGCTAGTCTATTAGTGATAAACACAGTCTACTTACATAGAAAGTGTAAAGACAAGGACTGATTGGGCTAGATGCACTGGTGAGAACTCTGAGATACAGAGTGATTACAGACTCTTGCCCAAGAATTAACTTCTGGAATTTTATATCTTAGAGTACAGTTCATTAAAATTAATTTAAGCTTGGACTAAGTTTCTCCTGGAAACAAATAATTATTTTAGAATATGCTTCTCCATAAACAGAACTTGAAAAGCATTTAAATAAATATCGGCTTAGTGAAATGGTTTCAGGAAGTATATGGAAGTGATTTGTGTCTAATAAGGATTTGAAAGAAAGAGTGTTTGAAAGGACAGGCCTGTCATTTTGGCCAAAGCAGCACATTCAAACTCATCGTTAACCAAGAATAAGAAAATGGAGTACAATGTTCTTTTGTAATTTGTTAATCTAGTGTGTGTGTACGTGTGTGTGTGTGTGTGTGTGTGTGTGTGTGTGTTTGTGTGTGTGAGAGAGAGAGAGATAGAGATAGAGAGAGAGAGAGAGAGAGAGAGAGAGAGAGAGAGAGAGAGATGTTCTTTATGCCACAACATCTTTATCAAAGTAAGAGATCAACTTATGGGAAGCAATAGTGTCCTATGACCATGTGGGTTCCAGGGATTGAATCAGCTTATTTGGATTGATGAAAAGTACCTTAACCCACTGAGCCATCTCACTTTCCCAGAACTTGGCCTAATTAGACACACAAGTGGAAATGTGGGTTTTACTGTTGGATATCAAGGCATGATCAAGAGGGGAGAATGGGGAATGAGAAATCCTTAAGGTAATATCAAAGGAGAGGAGTAACAAAGTATACAGTCCAAGAGCTAAAAAATTGAATACAGATGTGTCACAGAGACTTTCAGAAATTGTAGCACATTGGCTGAAAGTGGAAGTCTCCCTGTGACTGTACTTAACTCCTACACCCTAGCAGGGATTATTATGACCATTTGCTGGATTTTACATATAGGGAAACTGAGGCCTAGGGTTAGGGTTAGGGTACATGCTCAGCTCACATTGCCAGAGGCTCTAATTTGAAACCAGGCAGCTGTGATCCACATGTGCTGTCATCTGAACATGCAAATGGCCCTCTTGAAATGCTATTGCAACTACCCATAGGAGACTTGAACAAGATGGAACATATTGGCTTTCTGTCAGAGACTGAGTATTACTAGGACTCTGAATCTCCCTGGGGGTATATTTGCAGTTAACAGTTGCTGTGAGAGAGAATTCTCATTTCTTTTACTAGTATGGCCATCCATGTGTTGTCCATGCTTTGGAAGCAACCTCAGCTAAACTCACCAATCTTCAGGTATCTGGACACATTTCTGTGGGAGATTGTGTTGTTACATTGTAAATAATTGTCCCACCCACTGGTTTAATAAAAAGTGCTGATTGGCCAAAGGCAGCCAGGAAGTGTGGGTGGGGCTACCAGACTAAGAAAACTCTGAGAACGGGAAGCATAGAGCAGAATGCCAGAGAAAAACTAGAAGAAGCAGAGGATAACTGTGTTGCTCTAAGAAAAGGTACCCAGCCACATAGCTGAACAAAATAAGAGAAATGGGTTAGTTTAAGGGTACAGAGTTAGCAAGTTATATGCCTGGGCCTTAGGCTGATCAGCTGAAAACTATTGTAAGCATCTGTGTGTCTCTGCGTGTCTGGGGATTTGAGGGTCTAAACCTTGAGGCTAGGCCCAAAAGTCAGAGCCAGAAACCTTCTACTACACATTTCTTTTTTTTTGTCCTTGGTGTCGTATTACAAGTGAACAGACATAACAGACATGAACAGACATTTGTTCATGTATTCCCAGAAAACGTTCACAGAACAATATACTGGAACTTGGAACTTCACATCAGCGTACCCTCTCTCTCTTTATTATCCTTTGCTTCCCTCTTAAATCTATACTTAAATTTAATTAGACCTACTAACATCATGCAGTGGAAAGACTTGTGGGTCACCTAGCCCTGCCCACTATATTCACTTCCCACTGTGGATAATTAATGATGAAATGAAGAAGACAATTTGCATTCTAACTCAGTTGTTACATATCAGTCCCATCATCACCCATTAAAGAGACCTCTGAAGAGTTAAACTATTCAATTCTCTAACTGCATGTTTGTAAAACACATTAAAAATAACACCTAGTTCATAGGCTTTTATTGCTAAATCAGTTAATTGATATGAAGCAATTAGATCTCTGTTCATTCCTATTAATACTGTTACTACTTTATAAAACCATTTGAGATACAATTAATACACTGTAAAAGTCATTTTTAACACATATAATTTAGTGGTCATTAGCATAGTCATGAAACAATTCAGCTGTCACCAATGTCACATTTTCATATCCTCAAAATAAATTGCATGACTTTAATGGTCATTCTACTTTCTTGTCTTCTGGGCCCCTGGTAACACCCATCATCCTGACTGTATGGCTATTTCTATTCTAAACCTTTCATGTAATTGTCTGTTACAGTGCATGGCCTTTTGTGCCTGGCTTTGTTATTTGCTCCATTTTCAAGAATCAACTGTGTGCAGGTCTTAGTATGCATCTTTTATTAAAGCTAAATAACGTGATTCATCAGGTATTCATCTTATCTATGTATTTATTAATCATTGGTCACCTTTGCCTCCATTTAGTCTATTATAAATAATCCTTTTTAAAGTATCAAGTACTTGGATTTAGGAGAAGGTTCAATTCATAAAAGTTTTGCCATACAGGCACTGGGAACTGATTTCAGTTCCCAAGTTTCTACATAAAAGCTAGGTATGTGGGGCTAGAAGGATGCCTTCTGTATTAATAGTACTTGTACTTGCCAGTACACCTGTTCAGCTCTCAGTACCCATATGGAGGCTCACAACCACCTTTAATTCTAGTTCCAGGAGAACTAACATCTTCTTTGGCTTTGAACACCAGGCACACAAGTGGTACATGCTTCATGCTTACAAGAAGAATACTTATACACAAAAAATAAAATGTATGAAACCAAAAAATAGCCTATCATGATAATGAGTGCCTGTAAGCCTAGAAGTGAGGAGGAAAAGACAGGGTCATCCCTAGAGCTCACTGTCTCTCGTGACTGGCCAAATTAGTGAGCTCCAGGTTTAGTAAGAGACTCTGTTCCAAACCATAAAATGAGAAGCACTTGCAAGATATACCCAGCAGGGACTTGTGGCCTCCACATGATGCACAGATACATGCACATACATGTACACCATGTATACATAAATACATAATACACCAAGACACTATAAGTTATATGTCTTTATCCCTGGGAAGAATACCCAGGGATAAAGTCGCTGAGTGATAAGGTAATTTTGTGAAATTCTGAGGCATCATAAAATGGTTACTATAGTAATTCCATCACCCCCCACTGCTATCAACAATGTTTGCTAATATAGTTTCTTCACATACTTGCCAATACTTATCATATTTTTAATTTTTTAACCACTACAGATGTTATAAATTAATATTTCATTAAAGTTGTAATTTTCATTTCCCTAATTGCTGATGAAGTTGAACATATTTCTATGCTTACGGATCAGTTTTACTACTTCTTTGAAAAAAATGCTTTATTCAAATTATTCATCAAAATTTTATGTAGATAATTTATCTTCTACCTCTTCCTGTTTGATATTGACAAATGTTTACCTTCATTCTGGGATGTACATTCACATTCTTGGCCAATTGATTTTGGGCACACTTTAGAAAAGTTTTGTCAATAACTTTTATCTACTTTTTTCTAGTGTCGATTGTGTTTGTTGTAGTATCTAAGAACATAATGCCTGAGAAAAATCATAAAGGTTTTCTTCTGTGGTTACCTCTAAGAAGAGTTTTATAATATTGTTGTTACTAATGAGTAATAACTTAGAGTTATATTTATTTTATTTTTGTGTATGTTTGCATGTAAGTTGTATGACTGTGTGTATGTGATGTGTATGTGTGACTGTGCATGCTTGTGTGTAAATGGTATGTGCATGCCACTTTGTACATGTAGAGTTCAGAAGACAATCTCAGGTGTCAGTGCTTGTAGACACAAGACTACTTTGTTTGAGGTAGTGTCTGTTTGCCACTGTGATGCATATTCAGGCTAGCTGAGAACTGAACTTCTGAATGTTCTTCTTGTCTCTTCTTCTCATCTTATTGTAGGAGCACTGACATAGTAGATATGAACTACCACATTGTTTTTATAAGGGTTCTGAGGATCCAAACTCAGGCTGTCAGAGTTCTGTGGTAGGTACATTTTCCTACCTAACCATTTTCCTGATACAAATCCAAGAGTTAATTTTAGTATATAAAATGAAATTTGGCTCCAATTACATGGTTTGGAGGAAACACTCTATTTTCTGGTATCATTTATTAAGATTGTTTGTCTTTTGAATTAACCTAAACTTCTTATATATCTTACTTTACACATCAAAATGACAAAACACAAAAGCAGCCCAAAAGAGGGAGGTTTTCTGTGGGTCACATATTGAGGGTGCATCCCTTCATGGTAATAAAGTCACAGTGCCAAGAGTATGACACAACTGCTCACATGGCATCTACAGTCAACAAGCTGAGAAAAGTGAATGCTGCTGCTCAGCTCACCTTATTTATTTAGTTCAGGATCACAGTCCATGGAATAATATTGACCATGTTTACACATGGTTACACAATACTTTCTAGCTTAAGTTATTTTGTCTAGACTCACCCTCACAGACATGCTAAGGCTACCTTTCCATAGTGTCTAAATCCTTTTAAGTTGATAGTTAACATTAGCATGCATCCTCTGTTAACAAAAGCATCAACCATAAAGATGAGGTTCTATTTCCCAGCTCCTGAACATATGTTGCAGTTCCCCTTGCATTTCCTACAGTACCAGTACACAGACTGGGTAACAATAGCTATGTAGCACAGTTTGAAATCCATAAGTTGAATTGTTGAATCTTCAGGTACAGTTTTCCAGATTACTAATTGTTTTTAAATCCTTTTTACATTCTTCTGAACTTTGGGATCAGCATATTAAATTCAAGGAGAAAGAACACTTAGTATTTCAATATGATAGCACTGAATCAATAGACCATGTTAAAATAACAAGGTTTTAATCTATGACCTTAAATGTCTCTTGTTTAGGTACAATTTAATTTCTTTTAGAAATTCTGCCACTCGCCTAAATTTACTATTTTCTTCATCTTATTTTTTTTTTTTAGTGAATTTACTTCTAGATGTTACATTGTAAAAAATATATTTTGTGTCTAGTTATCATTGTCTGCATTCTTGTTGAATCAGTTTACTAAACTAAAAATTCTAAATATGTATTCTTCAGAACATGCTTTATATAATATTGTGTCATTTTAAGATGCAGATAGGTTTCCTTCTTTTTTCAAATAGATTTTTTTCCATTCAAGAAACACTAAGTTATCAGTAGAATGTTAAATCCAGATACCAATAAAACATTTGCATTGCCCCTACCCTAACAGAAAAAAAAAGAAAAAAATCATGTTTCATCATTGAGAATACTGTCTCCAATGGGGCTATTTGTATTCCCCATATCTAAGTGAGGAAGTTGCCTTCTATTACTGGTTGACAAGCATGCTAGTCACCCTGGACTTCCATAACAAAATTTGGTAGAGTACCATGAGTTTTAAATAGTAAGCAGTTAGCAATTTGTTGTCTCACTTTTGTGGAGGCTGTATTCAGGTTCAGGGAGATAGCATGGCTAGGTTCTGGAAGAATCTTTTTATCTGCCTTATAAATGATTGTCTTCTTCCTGTGTCCTTACAGGATATTCCTCTCATCTCTTTCAATAAGGCCACCTTTCTTTTATAATAAGATCCATTCTTCTTAACTCATTAAATCTTAATTGCATTTTATAAAAATATAATCTTCAAATATAGTCAAATCTCAGTGTTAAATATTTAGCTAATGAATTACAGAAAGAAATATTTTAGTCTATATCATCAAGTGTGGTGATTTTTATAAAAGGATGCTACATGTATCAAAGACCATTTCCAGTAATGGTATACATGTATTGATTTATTCTTTGGTGAACATTGTATTTATTTATTCTCATATGTCAAACTTTTCCTAAGATAAACCCTTACTTGTCATGGTAAAGAATATGTTTGAGATGGTGCTGCAATCAGTTTCTTAGTGTTTTATGGGGGGGGGCTGCATTTGCATACATGAGAATTGTTGGTGGACACATGTAGATTACTATAAGGTCTTTTGGTGTCAAAACCAGGATATTAGTACCTTTGTAGAATCAGTTGGGCAACATCCCCTGGTGTGTGAATGCCTTTCTATATGCTGTGAATATCAATCTTTAAATAAAGGAGCTGTTTTGGGCCATGACAGGCACCATAGAAGAAGTAGGAGGAGAAATCAGAGCATAGGTAGTAGGAGCAGGGTGGAGTCAGAGAGAGACAGACCAGCCGGAAGCCCAAAGAAGCAACATGTAAGGAACACAGGTGAACCACGGGCCATGTGGCAGGAAAGATTAATAGAAATGGGTTGAGTTAAGATGTAAGAGCAAGCTAGCAGTGTGCGTAAGCCATAAGCCAAACAGCATGAAGTTAATATAAATGTCTGAATCATTTGGGGGGCCTGAGCAGCAGAGGCAGGTGGATAAGAGTTCTGGGGCTGTAGGTCTGTGAGTCTGGGCCTCTGGCCACTCTGGGCCAAGAAAACACATTGTAACAATCCCCTACTTCTGTATTCTAAGGCTTTATGCAGCACTATCTTAGCTAGAGTATCTATTGCTGTGAAGAGACACCATGACCACAGAAACTTTATAAAAGAATATCATTTATTTGTAGTGGTTTACATTTTTAGAGGTTTAGTCCATTATCATAATGATAAGACATGGTGGAGATGCAAACAGACATGATGTTGGAGAAGTAGGTGAGAGTCCTACATCTTGACTGCCAGGCAATAGCAAGTGGTCTCTTACTGGGCATGGCTTAAACTTAGATAAGTCCTCAAAGTTCACCATCAAACTTTCTCCACCATGATGACATCTATTACAGGTCCACACCTTTTAATAGTGTTACTCTCTTTGGGGCTATTTTTTTCAAGCCACTGTAAGCATGCATATTAATTTATTTTGTATACTCTATAAGTGGAGGCTACTGAATTTCTGACAATGTAAGCTTCTGTGAGGAGTTTCCTGCTTATTAATTTATCCCCTTTGTTATAGGTATTTTCCGATAATAATATTTAGGGACTTAGTTGGATTTATGGATATGTTTTTGGATATTTATGGATATGTTCACTTAACTATGGTGTGAATTTCTTGGCAGAAGGTTGTCTACAAGACATATTTAAGTATTTTGTTTTTTTCTGAAATGTCAATAGTATTATTTTCTTTTTTATGTTCCTGATATTACTAAATGACTCTTGTGTGTTTCCAAGTAGCTAAATGTTTTGTAAATTTTGTTAGTTTGTTTGTTATTATGTTTTGTTTTTCAAAATAGAGTTTCTCTGTAGCCTTGGAGCCTGTCCTGTAACTCACTCTGAAGACCAGACTGGTCTCAAATGCAGCAATCTGCCTGTCTCTGCATCCCTAGTGCTGGGGATAAAGGTGTGCACCAACATTGCCTGGCATAAATTTTACTGGTGTTTCAGAGAACTGTGAGTTGGGGTGGGTTGTTTTTTTTTTTTTTTTTTTTTTGTCAACTGACTCTATGTTCTTTCTTTAAGTTATTTTTAATATAATCTTTATTATTTTTTCTGCTCATTTTGGGCTTTTTTCACTTTTCTATTTCTAGCTTCTTAATTTAAAAGTTTGGCTTTTTTCAGTTTTTTGACACTGTGTAGCTCAAGATTACTTTAAGCTCATGATCATCCTCTCTCTACCTTTCAACAACATAACATTTTCTCATCTATAGTGAAGAACCTGAGATGGTAGGGTAAAACGTAATTCCATCCCTTAAAAAGGGATAGTTCTTTAGAAAAAAATACATGTTATGACCTTCAAGCACATCTGTATCCTCTAGTGAATGCAGGTTGCCGGCTGCCAAGACAGTAGAACATGGACTCTTGGCTCTGATGCAACTGGGGAGAGAGTAATGAAAAATCAAATGACTGCTATGAAACATCCTCTGGGCTGGGACATGACTCCATCATTAAATTCTAACCACATAAATGTAAGGACCAAAGTCTGATGCCCACTTAAAAGCCCTGAATGGTTGGTGTGCTTAAAATTCTAGTCTTATGGAGGCAGACGGAAGTGAAGAGGGCTTGCTGGACAGCCAAACTAAGCTGTGTGCTAGTTCCACCCCAGTCGGAGACTTTCTCTCAAAGATCCAGGAGGATGACAGCTCTATTAGGGCATCCTAGGTTTACCACTGTCTTTACATGTGTGCATAGGCACACCTACATATATATACACATATGTGTGAATGGACTGAGGGTTGGGGAGTATAGTAGCAGGTTTCTGGCCTGGACTTTCGGGCCTTGCCTCAAGGTTTAGGCCCACAGACCAACAGACCGGTGTAGTATGAGGTTTCTGGAATGTGGGTGTCATTCTCTAGGCTACTTACTGCTGAATGGGGAAGCAAACAATCTCATGGGAATCCAAAGAAATATGTAGGATTATGGACAAGTCTTTAGTGGAGTAGTCTCTAAGGCTGGGTCAACTCAGCCAGTCTCCTTGAAATTGTTCTGGATGCAGAGCTCTGGAACTTCAACAGAGGTGCTCTGAAATGCTTAATCATTTGTTCCATCCATTTCCATTGGAGATTCAGGGGGTCTTCCTCTATCAAACTTTATGTTCTTTATCCAGGAAAAAATCCACAGTCTTTCATTTTCTGTGAAAATAAAAGGAAAACCTCTTCTCCAAAGTAGCATATCTTTGCATTTCAATTTTAAAGTAAACTCATTTACAAAATATATAGGTTGAATTACTCCAACAACATTTATAATCAACTGTCTTTTAGCAGCTTTTACTAAGTCATTTTCAGTCAAGAAGCTTAAAGATAAGACAATAACATACAGTATCCAGACACTCTTTGTATTTTCCATCTTTATGTGGCTTATTTTTTATTTATTTATTTTACTGTATTTCTTTTTTTTTAAAGGCTTTCTATACCTTTCCTTTTCTTTTTCTAAGCCTATGTATCTATATTTCAACACACTCTAAATCATTTAGGCTTTTTTTAAAAAAAAAAAAACTGTTTTTACTGTATATTTATTTCTTAACTTTTTCTGTTTCTGACCACACCTTTGCTTGGCTAGAGAGATTAACTCTACCCAGATTCTTCTGTTTCTTTCAGTTTCTGAACACACCTTTAATCTGCCTGGATTCAAGATTTGTAGGAAGGGTGGACTACTCCACCCAACTCCTAGTCTAACTTCATAGAATTTATCTTTCTAACCCAGGTACTCTGGGGAATTTTAGGGTCCAAATAATGACCAACTCAAACTGCCATCTGCTGCTCATTAACTCTATTTAAGTATTAGGCAGCAGGGCCTTTTAAAAGACTCACAAGTATTTTGCCTTTAAGGCTGAATCAGGAAGCTTCTCTTAAAAATGTCAAGCTTTAGTTTGCCTCAGGCAAAAAGAGCTGATCCATGAAAACATCAACACTAGAAAGCTATCTTTGATTCTGTTCCCTTTTTCTCCTTATGAAGGTAAACCTTAAATAAATCATTTATAACCTTTTGCTTATATTGAGGCTCCTGTGAGACTTGAGGAACCAGCCATTTTACACCTTAAGCTGCACTCCAAAAGCCCGCCATTGTAGTTCAAGCCTATGTGCTTCAGCAGGGCGTCTCTGTACCACGGCTCACATGGGAGACACAATTCAGAAGCTATTTTGGGCTCTAGACCATTTTTTAAGCTTTATGTGGCTTATGTGGGTATTTTTGACCCACGTTGGGCTTCCATTTGTAGTATGAGGTTTCTGGCCTTGACTTTCGGGCCTAACCTCAAGGTCTAGGCCCACAGACCCACAGTCCCGCCGTCCCACAGAGACACACAGAAGCTTTCAATAGTTTTAGGCTGATCAGCCTCAGGCCCAGGCATATCACTTGCTAGCTCTCTACCCTTCATCTAACCCATGTCTCTTGTTCAGCCATGTGGCTCGGTACCTTTCTTTAGAGCAGCATAGTTGTCCTCTGCATCCTGCAGCTTCTCTCTGGTGCTCTCTCTCTGGCATTCAGTTCTCAGAGATTTTCTTAGTCTGGTAGCCCCGCCTACACTTCCTGCCTGCCTTTGGCCAGTCAGCTCTTTTTATTAAACCAGTGGGTGGGACAATTATTTACCATGAAACAATACAATATCCCTACAGACCGGCAGACCTGCAAACATGCAGACCCACAGAGACACACAGATGCTTTCAATAGTTTTAGGCTGTTTGGCCTAGGGCCCAGGCATATCATTTGCTAGTTCCCTACCCTTATTCTAACCCATGTGTCTTATCTTGTTCAGCCATTGGGCTCAGTACCTTTTCTTAGAGCAGCATAGTTGTCCTCTGCTTCTTCCAGCTTCTCTCTAGCATTCTGCTCTGTGCTTCCTGTTCTCAGAGTTTTCTTAGTCTGGTAGCCCTACCCATACTTCCTCTCTGCCTTTGGCCAATCAGCACTTTTTATTAAACCAGTGGATGGGATAATTATTTACAATGAAACAACACAATCTCCTACAGGGGAGAAATACTTTCTTATTCTTACTGATTCCAAGCTATTTCTCCAGAACTTTTAAACCACTGATGAACTTCTTCAGCCCACAAGGCAGATTTTGCCCTTCATGTTTTCAATGTTCTCAGGGCTGTTAAGGAGAAGCTGAATTTTCAGAGGCTCTTCTTGCTCTACTATTGTTATTCCTGTTTTTATTTACACATTCTGTAATGAATTACACCTGAACTTTAGTTTTCTATGTTCTAAAGCTTTTCTATTTTCTTTTTACATTTAACAGAAAAACACTAACATTTTAAGTTTAAAATACTTTTGTAGCCTGCTTCATAGGCTGCTAAGGCCATAAGACTATTCTTTTAAATAAGTATGTCCAAGTTTATTAGACATATAATAAGTTAAGATATTTAATAGTTCATTTGGAAAAGGGAAAATGACCCTGTGAATTCCTGTCCATTCCTACTTTACCTGTAGGAATTCTTGAAGATTCTCAAAATTAACTCCAAGATTTCAAATAAACAGTTTGGAAACTTACATAGCAGTTTGCTAAGGCAAATTCAATGGGATGGGAGAAGAGGTAGCTAGCTGCCCAGCATCTGCTAGAAAAGACATGTGTTTCCACTATTACAATATTTTGTCTGATTTTCAACCTAATTAAATTACAAGACATTATCATTGTCAGTGTGCATTATTTTCCTTTTCAGGTGACATTATTTATAATTTTCTCTATCGTGAAATAGTCAAGCTGCTATCTGTGATACTTGTGTGTTCATGGGGAAAATATATAATGATGGGGAAAATACTAATAATCTTGAAAATTAAAAACAAACTCAGCCTTTTGGATAAAGATAATTCTTATTTAGAGTCTTAAGTTATACATGACAAGATAAAAGTATAAATCAAATATTAAAACAGCAGAATTGGAAGAAAATGTATTTTCCTTAAAATGAGATAATCTTATCCTTTGAGCATCTGATTTAACTAATTTATTATCTTGTTTCTGTTTATTTTTCTGATTTATTGGACACAGTTACACTTATCTATTTATTATTTATTTACTTAGTGTGGTGGCTGGTGCATGCTGTGGAGTACAAGTGAAGATCAAAGAACAACTTGCTGAAGTCTGTTCTATCTTTCCAAGATGTGGATTCTAGGGATCAAATTCAAGTAGTCCAACTTGGTGAAATCAACTCTACTCACTGAGCCATCTTGCTGTTCCTCTCAGGGACTTTTATAATAAGAATGAAATAGGAAAAATTTCCACAATTTTGAGCTCTCTCTCTCTCCCCCCCTCTCTCTGTGTGTGTGCTTGTGTGTGTGTATGTATGTTTGTGTGTACAAGATACATGCATATTTGTACACATGTGCTTGCCAGCTTCTATGTATGTATGCCTGTGAAGGCAAGTTAGAGACAGAAGTTGGAATGACATTTTGTAATTTATTTTTGAAGGAGAATTTATTATTAAAATTGAAGCTAGCCATTGTAGCTAGACTGCTTGGCCAGGGTTGATTAGTTATTACATGGATGTTGGGATCTGAATTCAGGTCCTTGTGCTTGTGTGGCAAGAACTGTACCCATTGAGCCATCACCTACATCCCAGGAACAATTAAAATATGAATGTAAAGAGATTTGCCTACACCTTTTAACAGGTTTTGAGGAATTTCTATTGTTTAAAATTTATGACATGGGTAAGTATGTAGCACTGATTTAAAGAAGAAACATATTCTATATTCCTGGTTGATGATAAAGAATCTTAACAAAATCTTTAAAATTATTTTTTTTAAAATCCAGGGTCATGGGCACCACAAGTGAATATCATTGATTTGTAACAGACAACTTAATATGACTCTCAATACTTTGTTTTATTCATTTGTCCAACAAATAATATGTTTTAAAGGTACTAAGCTTTTGTAAGATGTGTGAGCACTACTTTAATTCTAAGGAGTCCTCAATCAATCTTCATTTTACTTTGACACATTAATTCGTTTGAAATATTTCATTCATGCTTAAGAAATACCTTCTACTAAAATTATTAACTTTAACCTACAGTTTTAGCCTAAAATGAGGAAATAAAAAAGCATGTCCATTTTCAATTTCTGATGCTTCTTGAGATCTTAACATGTCTTACACTTATTCAGCTTATTTTCTGGGTGATTACTTAAATAATCATTCTAAGCCTGGCAGATGGAGAGAAAGGAAGCTAGTGTTCAGATGACTAGAAAGTCATATGTATTTATACATATTTCCCAGTGTGTCTGCCTTACCCCTCATTTCTTGGAATATTAAAAGTAGGTCTGGAAGCCAGCTCAAGTGGCACATGCCTATAATCACAACACCATGGGAGATAGAAGCAGAAACAACCAAAGTTCAAGAACCTGGGTTTGGATTCTCAGAATCCCTGTAAAAAGCCAAGCACAGGTGGCATATGCCTTCAAGCCCAAAAGTTCATGGAGACAAGCAGCCAAGACAAGGAGAGCTCTGAAATGCATTGATCAGACATTCAATCAAAATTTATGAGCTCCAGATTCAAAGAAAATCTCTGACTTAAAATATAAAGGAGTCAGGTGATTAAGAAAAGATACCCACTATCTACTTCTGGTCTACACATTCACATACACACACACACACACACACACACACACACACACACACACACACATACACTCATACACACATATAAAGATACACACACATGCACACATATACACACATATACACACATACACAAACACATATATACACACACACAAGCACACACATATACACACATACACATATACTCACACACACATATACACACACATACACAAACATACACAAATATTCAAACATACACATACACACACACACTCATACACTCACACAGATACACACACTTATGCACACATACACACACATACATACACATATACATACTCATACACACATACAAACACATACACAAACACATACTCACACACACATATATACTCACACATGTACACACATACACACACATACAAACACATACACAAACACATACTCACACACACACATATACTCACACACGTACACACATACACACATATAAACACACATACACAAATACACACTGTACACACACATACACAAATACTCATACACACATACACACATATACACACACATACACAAATACTCAAACACGCATACACACAGACTAGCACACACATACACAGATACACAAACATATGTACACATACACACATGCACACACATATATACACATACACACAAATATACACACATACACACAAACACACACACACATATACACACACATGCACACACATATACACACATACACAAACATATTCTCACACACACATATACACACACATACACAAACATATACAAATATTCATACATACACATACACACGCACACTCATACACACACATACACAGATGCACACACATATGCACACATACACACACATATATACACATATACATACACACACACATACAAACACATACACAAACATATACTCACACACACACAAATACAAATACACACATATACACATATACACATACACACACATACACAAATACTCATACACACATACACACAGACTCACAAACACATACACAGATACACACACATATGCACATATACACACATACATACACATATATACACATACACACATATACACACATACACACAAACACACATTCACACATACACACACACACATACACACACACACACACACACACACACACACACACACACACACTCCCTTAGACCTTAGAGACAGAAGTTCTAAGGCTGAGGCTGGGAGATAGTCCAGTATGTAAAGTACTTACCTTGTAAGCAAGACCTGAGTCTGAACCCTAGAACCCATGGGAAAAATACCTGGTTGAGTTGGTGGTATTTTTAATGCCAATGCTAGGAAGATAAAGACGGTAGATTCCCAGAGCCATCTAGCCTTACTGAATCAGGTGCAAAATACCTGAGAATCCTATTTCAAAGATTAAGGTGGTTGTCTCCTGATGTATAGCATCCAAATTATTCTCTTGTGTTTACTTGTACATGTACCCAAATGCATGCATTCTCACAAACACACATTCACATTTGTGCGCATACAAGCACACATGCACAGAGGGACCAAAAAAAAAAAAAAAGAGAGATGCACACATATAATTTAAAATAAAATGTTAATCTTTAATTCAAAATAATTTCAGATGATGAAAATAAAAACTAAAGCCTCCAGAGAACCTGTTTAGCATCAAAATCAAGAATAGCAGACCAGTGCGAGGGAAATCTTAGACTTACATAATCAGAGAGTTATGGGTGACTGTGATTATTCTGACATAGGAACATGAAGCCAAGCTAGGGTCTACTGAAGAACAGTGCAGAGTCCTGACTGAAGCAGTAGTTTTTAATGGAAAAACAAAACAAAAAACAAGTTCTGATGAATGGCCAGGGAATTTATTAGGATATATTTTTCTTCTTTTCCATGCTTTTGGAGGTTCACTTGCTTATGCTGGTACACAAGTACATGTGTATATATGCAGACCAGAGGACAGTCTCAGCTCTTGCTCCTCAGATAGCATGCATCTTGTTTTCTTAGACCGACTTTCTCTGACGAGCAATTTGCCAAACAGGCTAGACTGCCAAGTGGACTCCAAGATGCAATTTCTTTCCACCTCCAAAGAAGATACCTTATTGTCTACTGAAAGTGATGTTTTCTTTCTGACTGGCCAGAAATATAATTTCTTCCTCATCATAGTTTATCTCTTTCACATTTTCTTTTGAAACTGCAGAGCCACACTTTTCTTTAACATTTATTCTTGATTAAACTGAGTCCACACTCAAGATTAGTTGTTCCCTCATTTCTTACTCCTGTCTTAACCTCAGATGCATCAGAATTCCTTTTTACATAAATTAAAGAGTGGCATAGAAAATCAGTTTGCAAAGGGTGTTATACCCATGTCGTGAGCCTCCCCCCAAAAAACAACACCAGGGAGCTGGATTCTGATGCAAACACATTGTAAATTTGAGATTTTCCTTGCTTAACCTAAGATTTGACCTTTTAGAATCCTCCATCCCTGACCTATAATTAACCCATGTGCTGTTTACCAAAGCAGGAACTTTCTGAACCTTGCACAATGTGCCCATTGTGACCATTGCTCCAGGAAATGAATGTTCTCAGGTGGTCTCCTGCTTGCCCAAGACTTGCTATTGTTTCACAGAAAATATGCCTGCCTGCCTGTTGCATTCCTGAACTCAGTCCTAAAAACTGAACTTTGGCCCTGCCCTGTTGTAACTTCCCTTTGGTTGCCTGACTCCCTGTGCCTGCACTCCTGATGTAGCAACCTGGGTGGGGCTACCCAGGAAAGCCCTACCATGAGAACTGTTACAACTTCTCTATCTCAGGAGCCCTATGTACCCACACCCCCATACCCAGAGTGCTGTATAAAGCTTTTGTCCTAAGAGTATTCGGGACTCTTGGCTTCCAGAGTGCCTCGAACCCACACATGTGTGTATCAGTATATCATTAAACTCTCTTTTTCTTTAAAGATAACAGTGGTCATTGCCCATGGTCTTGGGGCACCTAGGGGCACTAAAGTTAACAGTGGTCATTGCTGTGTTCTTGGGGTGTCAAGGGGCACCTGCTTGTTACAACATGAGAATCAGTTTATTCTTTTGGACAAGTTTGAACCTGGGACAAAATCCTATGTTCCGATGCAACAGAGAAATTCCGCCTGGTTTTAAAGAAAAGAATATGTAATTAGGGTGCTGCACATCTTGGCATTTCAGGATTGGGTAAAAGGGTATGGGGTAGAGTAATTTTGGGAAACTATTAGTTAAACTTTCTGTGTGAATCTATTAGCTGAACTTTCATCACCAAACCAAATTTTAAATCTATTTGTTGTCAGGCACATTCCTGAGATCTTCCCTGGATTCTTATTAGACCTGGGCCCTGCCCTTAGGCACCAAATGATTTTTTTTTTTGTTTGTTTGTTTGTTTGTTTTTTTTAAAAAAAAAGTTTTGTAATGGTAAATCTATGCCTTCACAAAGGGAACTAACACCCTTTAGGAATGAGGTGTATTGGAATTGAAAAGGAAAAAGAGAAAATTCTTTACTGTGACCCTTTTACTCCTTCACTATAAGAAACAATTAAGGGACTTCCCAGATGGTACTCAACAGCTTCCACCACATGATAAATGTCCACAGAGCATTGTAAAATCCCCAGGATGTTTACAAAGTTTCTGTTCCCTATGATAAATATCTGCTTGTTCCTAGAAAAGCGTTGTTGTTTACAGGATACACAGTTACTTGTCCAACTGCACTAGCCAGATTCCTGAACACCCCCCCCCCAGGACTAACTTCTCCATGATTCACTTCCTTGTCTGAATACCCTGCTCTATAAAAGCTTTGCTCAAGTGTAACTTGGGGCTCTTTGTTTCTTCAGATACAGTGGGCCCCACACATGTAGAATAAAGTTTTTCTCTTTCTTTTTAAGACTAAGATCTAAGATTCTGCCTTGGTTTGTCTTGCTTGCTCCCTCCAACCCTAACAGGATAAAGGCTTCAGGACCATGATCAAACCTTGAAGTGAAAAGCATACAAAGTAAAACAAAATATTACAATAGCATCATATAAGAAACAGTCTAACAAAGTCTTTAAAGGAATGGGGAGGCTTCCCATACAAAACTGGAAGAGAGCTGAAGTTGGAGAGAGATGGTGAGGGAGGAGGGGAGAGGCTGGGGGAAGACTGGGAGAAGGGGTAAGAGGGGGAGAAGTGGTGGGTATAGGGAATTTTTTAAAAAAATAAAATAAAATAAAAATGATTAAAAAGAGAAATGACAACAAGATTTAAAGATATAATTGAACACACACAAAGGAAAAGGCTTGAAGCTGACAGCACTTATTTTAGACATTAGCACTGAGAACTCTACAAAAATCAATTAAATGATGGAGAATGTGAGGGAGACGCAAAGGTATGAAGTATTAATACAAATAAAGTTGAATGGGAAATAATGTAAAACAGAAAAAGGACTTTAAAGTGGAAAAAAAGATAGATTGCTTAAGAGTCAAGGAGAGAATATCATGGGCAGGATGACAAAGGGAGGAGCCTTCAGAACAATCTCCTGTGTTGTGCCCTGGTCAGGAAACCCCCAAAGAGACCACCAGAGACAAACTTCCCAAAATGCAAGAGTGAGGTTTATTGAAAAATTCAAGTTCCAACAAGGACCTCAGTCAAACTCACGGGCATGGCAGTGGCTGGAGGAGGTACCTGCCCCTCTGCAAGCTGGGATTTAAAGGCAAAAACCACAAGATTATACATCAATTAGGGGTCTTAGTACAAATACAGTTCTGATTAGCTCATTATGGGGGGACTTTTCATGTTTCCTCTGTTATCTTTATCAGCTTTTTCTTAAGGACTCCTCCCTAGTTACCTTCTGGGTAGGGATATTTCATGGCTATTAAATGGCCCCAGTCTATCTCCTTGACAGGGACATTCCATGGTTAATTACTTGCTATCAGATAGCCCCTAGGCCATCTCCTGTTTGTACTTTTGTCCCAGTAGATCTCAGGCAGGCCTGTTTCAAACTGAAGCTAAGAAACTTTTGCTCAAAAACAGAGGTGCTTCTCTGGTTCTACATCTGAACTCTGTGGTTTAATTTAGAAATAGTCTACATGATAAAGAGCATGGAAGAAACAGAGACATTACACACTTACTTGGGAGAGCAAGCTAAACAATTAAGGGAAATTGGTAAAGAAAAACAAAACAGGTTTGTTTCCCAGCACACATTTCTACCCACTCACAACTGCCTGTAACTCCAATTCCAAGGAGTCTGATGCCCCCTACTGGCTTCTTCAGGCACCTGTCTACATGCTGTGTGCACACACATATAAAAATAGATTAAGAAACAAATCATAAACACAGGCATGCACAAATAACAGACAGTTTCCTAACTCTATCTCAAGGACAAACTCCAATTGGAGGTGACTTGGTTTCTTCAGGTTGTGAGATCTGGTCTCTTCACGTGGTAGGGCAAGCCGCGATCTAACATTTGCTTCTTCAAGTGGTAGGGGGCAAGCCACGATCTAACATTTGCTTCTTCAAGTGGTAGGGCAAGCCGCGATCTAACATTTGCTTCTGAAGTGACCACCAAAAGTTATGTACTTGTTCTGGAATAGTCTAATTAAACTGTACCTGCTAACTTCATTCTTTCTGGCATAAAATTCTTGGAACTCTTTGGTTTATTCAAGATTCTGGGCATTGCTATCTTTTCCAGAATGTTCTAAAGGGTGGCTTAGGAGATGATTTAGTTGAATGTTTGGTAACTTTATTAGGATGTGTTTCAGGATTAGCAGCAATAAAATGGCAGGGCTGTCTTAGGATTCACTGTGCTTTTTGATATTGAAGCAGGAAGTTGCATGTGGAGTCTATGTCTGCAGTCTCAGTGACTAAGAGGGTATAAGCAAGTTATAAACTTTAAGGACATCCTAGACTATGTAACAATGCAATATATAAATGAGAAAAGTAAGTAGCACACATATGCATACCAACAACACAGAGTAAAAAACATAAACCAAGCCTAGACAAACAAACCTAAAAAGGACTTCAACCCATCCTTCTGTCATCAAAGCTTGAAAAGTGAGTGCTTAGTGTAAGGATTTCTGGCATGTTGTAGCAGCTACATGGTAAACGTGCTTGTCTGAGATAAGAATTCCTGGGACATAGCAGCCACATGCTAAACCCATCATGGTGCTAGCAGAACATGCTGAGTACATAGGGCATGCCCCTAGATGTGGCTGTGTAAATCTGTGCCCACCTCTTCACTAAAGAAGACATCACATGAAAGGTTTCTCACTTTTCTCTTCTGCTTCTCTTCTCTTCTGCATGCCTGGTAACTTTCCTGAATAAACTCTAGTATGGCAATGGTAACGTGTGTCAGTTATCATGTGCAAAACCAACACTTAGAAAATATAATCAACTCTTGTCCTAGGCAAAGGAATGGCATAAATGAGTGAGTTGCAAACCCTGAAAATGGAGGTGGGGATGGTAATAGTATGAGTGGCATACTCAGATACAGGACTCAAAAATGACAGTAAGTAGGTAAGAGATCCTAAATCCCAAATTCTTTCAAGAGGGTCCTGTAACTATTGAGAATGAGTCTGCTTTAGTTATTCCTCTGTATTTCGTTATTGTTTAAAACATACTATGGAAATCAGAGTATTGTAAACATTTGTAAGAGATGCTGATATCACATGTTCAAAAAATTCAAATTGATTGCCTTAGTGTTTGGGCTTTGGAAATGTATTCAGGGCTTTCAAAGTTAAACCCATGACATTACCAGGGTGAGATCCTTTCTAGTTGTTGCACAAAAACATTGCTTTTTTTTGGTATATGTTAGTAGACTGCTAGCAGAATTCAGGCCCTGTCAGCTAAAGTAGTTTTCTGATTGACTGGGAATGGGAAACCATTCTCAGATGTTAAAACCTGAAATATTTCTCAGTGCTCAACCTGGTTCATATCCTGTCTGTGAAGGTTTAAATCATTTAAATTATAGTTCTCTGGCCATCTTAAGTATCAGTCCTGTTTTCTCACTCATCCAAGAAAGATTCTCAAAGATGTATGTGATTATATTGAGTTCACCTAGATATTCACCCAGTGTGTTAGATACAGATATGACTATATTGGTTCATATAGAGAGTCCAGGTGTTAGCTACTTTTCTCATTGCTCTGACAAAATACATGAGAAGGTAAGGATAGCATGGCAACAGAAGCATGAGGTAGCTGCTCACATTGCATACACACTCAAGAAGTAGAGGAAGGTGGATGCTGAAGCTCAGCTTGCTATATTTTCATTCAGTTCAAGACTCCAGCCCATGGGATGGCAGTGTTCACATTTAGTATATATCTTCCCACTTCTATTAATGCAGTCTATAAAAGCTCTCACTGACATGCTCGAGGGTTGCTTCCTAAGGGATAGCTGCCATGCAGAACAAGTAGAATAGCAATAATGACCAGGAATCCAGGAGAATCTCCTCATCTTCTTATTTTATTTTAGCAGGCAAAAGTGATCAAACAAAGAAGACACTTTGCTAATGCTGCAACAGGTTTCTGATAACCTTTATTCCACATGTGCACAGCACAAAGATGATATAGAGATAGAAATAGATAGAAACAGGTGAGATAACTAAGTTTTAAGGCTGAAACTACTTAAATTAATGAGAATAGAGAAACTAATCAAGAAATGATCTTAAGACATTAAGATGATCATGCAGTTTAAAAAGACAATAATGACTTTAGTTCTCACCTCAAGAATCAATAAAGATGATCATGTAACTGTAAAGCTCCAAAACTCATTTATTGAGTTATAAATTTGTGTATATATTTTACATATATTATAATAAGGTACAAAGATTTATAACTTATTTTGCATTTTAAACAATATACAAGTCTTATATATTAAAAAAAAAGTCTTTGGGAATCCAGGAGATGGTGGCTCTTTAATCTCAGAACTCAGAAGGCAAAAGTAGGCCAATCTCTATGAGTTCAAGGCCCGACTGATTTATAGATGGAGTTCTAGAGCAGCAAGAACTGTACACAGAGAGACCTTGTCTTGACAAACTAAAATAAGAAAAAAAATTTGATTAAAAAAATGATATGTAGTGACCAGATTGATATCCCCATGGTTAACAGCACTTGCTGTTCTTACATTGAGCCCAAGTTCAGTTTCTGACCTCCACATTGGACAGCTCATCACTATTTCTAACTCCAGGTCCAGGGGATTTAATGTTTCTGGTCTCTGTGAGCACCTGTACTCACAAGTATATACCCACAGTCAGATATATAATGTAAAATATGCATTCTACTTCTTGCTTGAGTTTTATTCTGCAATATCTGGTGCACTTTGCATGATTCTGGTGTGACCCAGAGTATGTAGTGAGAAACCATAGTCAATAGTTTAGTAATAATAGTGAGTCCCTCTCTGTGAAATTCTCTTATGTACATCTGGACTCAGATTTATATCATGACTTGTGGGAAGTGAGGCAGTGATATTTGAATGACTGTGACTAGATTGCTAGAGAAAAAAAAACAAAAAAGTTTACAGATTTTTTGAAAGTCTTATTAAAAGTAAGGCTTTATGTAAGGAATTTTTGAGTATATTTCATTAAACATCTAAACATTAAACAGGCTACATCTTTAGGCTGATCTGTTCATGAGGCATTGTGTTACCCAGAGTACTGTTACTATAATAAATGACAAAAATTATTAACTTATGACGAGAAGCAGTTTATTTTGGTTTACAATTTTAGAGGTGGACTCATTCCTTTGGGCCACTGGTGGTTTTTCATAATGGCAATATTTAGATTTCAAGGAAGGCCAAATATCTCACTATAGAGGTGCCTAAATAAATGGAAGAAGTACTTATATTTGATTCAAGTGTATCCCTTCTAAGAATTTAATTCTTCAGATTATACCCCATCACTAAAAGGTTCCATCAGTACCCAGTAGCATTTCACTAAGCAGATCAATAACCTAAAAGCTTTTGAGAAATAAGCAGGAGACAGGCTATCCAATAGGTGGCTTATTGTTCCTTATAATACAGTACACTCTCAAGGTGGAAGTAACAGTTGTTTATCTTTCTATTGGAAGAGTATGCATTTTACAAGGATGCCTCTCGGTGTTCATTGTATTCTGGATAAATAGATGTCACGGAAACTACAACTGTTTTCACATAGACTTTTCTATTCCACTTATTACTAATTCTAAACAAAACCTCCATATCAACTAATTTTAAAAATATAAAAATGAGCCCTATTTTGAAGATGACTGAAGTGCACAGGAAGCCCACTGCCAATCAGAATGGAGAAAAGAGACTTTTACTTAACATTCATGTTGCTTTGTTTTCCTGTCAGTGTAATAAAGAGTAAATGGAAACACTTAATGCTGCCTAGCACAGAGCAATGGGACATCCATTTGCTTATATGAAGATGAATGTGTTAGGTCACCTACCACAAAGACAGACAGAAATAGCAGTCTTATTCAGTCTCTGGCTTTTTTTCCCGCATTAGAAGCACCAAGTCAGTCTGATGTATGTCAGTCTCAATTTCATAGGAAATAACACTTGACTTTTTAATCTTTCAGAAACAAGTCAGTGTGTTCAGCAATGCCAATCAAAATTTCTTTTGTTTATTTTTAAAGCCATCAAATGAAAAAATAATTCACTATTCTCTTTCAACTGCTGGACTGGCCAATTCATCTCTAAATTTAAAGACGGAAGTTTTATTTGTTTGTTTGTTTGTTTTTTTTAAGAAAGTATTTTCAGAGGGACTGTAGTTTCAATATTTAATTAATTTATGTGTATATGTGTTCAGTTTCAATTTAATTTGTTCCATTTGCTTAATGCTTAAGAGATTGTGCAGCTTTCCTGACATTTAAATTAAATATAATTACAATTTTTAACTCCATAAATAAATTGCCTCACTAGTTAATGTGTATGTGAAAAAGTATTTACTACCCGGTCTTCAAAAGAAAAAAAAAAAAGTTGACCAACTACTTTCCTGAGGTCAGGAATCACCTGGGAAACACTATGCTGCTTCCTGTTTGGCTTCCACCTCTACCATTTTGGATTCTGCCGTTTCCTGTTTGCTTCCTGCTGCTTTCTGTTTGACTTTTCAGTAGCTATAACCTTTTACATTCAAGAAGTTCCCTAAGTACCTTGATTTCAGTTTATTAATACCATTGGTGGCCAGTAAAATTAAGTATATCATGTATGAGGCATAAATGAACATCAAAATGTTTAAATTTTATTCTTAGATCTTTTTCTTGTCACCTCCCTTGTTCTTATGAGAGTTCAAGAAACTGCAGGGCATTTATAAGGCGCACAGGCTGTATCTTCAGACATCTCTAGGTGTTTCTGGGACCAGCCTTGTTCTGCCTTGGCCACCTTTTTTAGTATTTTCCATTTGAACAAGTCATCAGAGCTGCAGGCTCCTTCGCTCTTAATGGCAGCAATTTTGATCATTGTTATCTCATCTTTTCTTCCTGGGAAACAACTGTGCATTTATACTCTGGGTAGTCTCAGTCACAGTTTCAGGCTGCTTCAGCGAAATTGCTTTCTTCTCCTCCCAGATCTCACATCTCAGAGAGACAAAGCCTAGAAGAGAAAGTGCAAAGAGTTGGGAAATAAACTGTACTTAAAAAAAAAGAAAGAAGAAAAAACTTTTGGCTTTTTTTTTTTATATACTTTCAAATCCCTGATATCATACCATACATTGGGGCCCAATGAGATGACTCAGCTGGCAAAGGCCTGACCACTGACTTCAATGACTGGATGCCACAGAGTGGAGGGGAGAAATGTCCCTGTGAGTTATCTATCATTCTACCTTCATTCTGATCACCATGTTTACTATGTCCCCATGTGCCACCCTCTGGCAAATAAGAAATTTAATTTAAAAAAAAAACCTATTTTGCTTATAGATGGTTATTGGGGATCATCCTGGCTTAGTAAATTTGTGGTTGTAGATTGTTGTATAAGACACCTATAAAGTCTCACCAAAATGACTGTCCAAATGTGAATTGAGTAAGGTGACACCAATGAATATGCCAACATGAAAAGAGAAAAGCTTGTGAGGCTTCAACCCTACACAAAGAACCACAGGCCACTGAGGAAGACTGGAGATGGGAGGGGTAGTGTTCCCATGGAGAAGCACATTGATTGACTTTCCATTACCAAGAGGCCAGCCCTGAAAATGTACATAAAATTAACATTATATGGACTCAATGGGATATACTTAGGAATATATGGATATATAAATACATATATGTGTGCAATACCAATTGATGACAAAAGAGGCTATGAATTTTGAGGTGAGTAGGGCAGGTATTTGGAGGACTTGAAGGGCAGAAAGGAAAGGGTGAGATATTAGAATCACATTCATTTCAAAAAAGAAACAAAAAAACAGATTTGTTTTACCTTGTATATTATACAAGTATTTCAAAACTGCTAAAAAATTTTCAGTTGTTTCACAATATAAATGTGTAGTTTATGCTGACATTCAGATTTCAAAATGTGAATTTAAAAGTTTAAAAACAAACCATGGTTCCTTTTTAGTATACACATTTTTCTGTTATGTTTTTCTACTTAAATATGTTTAAGAACAAGTTGAGTCCTTGCAAAACCAGGAAGGACTTTTCCTATTACTGTTCTAACATTTTGACTGCATCATGGGCAGGATCAGCAAGACTGAAGACCAATTAAACACTTGGCTTTGCTTATAACCCTGTTTGCCTTTAAAAGGATGCTAATTTCCAAACTCCCTGCAGATTGATCCTGAGCACAGATGTGCACAGCAGTAAGTGCACACTATGTAGGCATGTACCTTATCTTCCAAAGTAGCAGTTGAAAATGGCTCTCAGGCTAATTAGCTCTCAAAAATGATTTAGAAGGACAGGAATTGGGAGAAGAATAAGAGCCAGGCAATATGTTACTAAATTTCAAATAGAAATTCATCTTTGGTGAAATCTTTAAAAAGATTTCTAGAAGGGCATGAGTATAAAACATTATTCAGGGTCAACTATCAGCCCATCACCTGATAGGCTTCACAACAATGATGAGGGCTTCAGTGTAGTTCCTTTGATAGAGTGCTTTCCAAATTTACACAAAGCTCTGCGTTCAATGCTGAGCATCACACATGCTTGGCATAAGAGTATAAGACAGTAATCTCAGCACCGGGGAGGTGGAGCCATGACAATCAGAAGTTCAGGGTCATCTACGGATACATGGAGAGTGTGAGGACAGCTTGAGCGACATGACACCCTCTCTCCAAAAACTAAAAAATAAAAGTAGTCTTTCTTTTGAGCCCCAACTCTGAGTTTGTGCAGGAGTCTAGGCCACCAGCTTTATCCTCTTTCTATTCTTAACTACAACCTACTTTGTCACTTCTTTCAGCTTCTTCAGTTTTGTTACACTGTCGTTCCTCACTGCTGATTTAGTCACCTCTGTCTACACTCAACCTCATAGATGTGCTTTAAATTTGGCATGGTGCTTCCTATTGCCTTACTTAAAGTTTCTATTGCTGAAGCAAACACTGTAACCGAAAGGCAAGTGGGAGAGGAAAGAGTATTTTGGCATGCACATCTTTATTGTAGTTCATCACTGAAGGAAGCTAGAAAGGAAATTAGATCAGGGAAGGAACTCAAAGGCAAGACTGAAACGGAGGCCTTGGAGGGGTACTGCTAATTGGCTTGCCATGGTTTGCTCAGCCTGCTTTCTTTATAGATCTCAGGAGCGCCAGCACAGGGATAGCATGCACAATGAGCTAAGCCCTATCATATCAATCACTAATTCAGCAAACACTTGCTCTACAGGCTGGTCCACAGCCCAATCTTGTGGAGACTACAGTTTGTATCAAATTAACATAAATCTAGCCAGCACAGATACCTAAGAAACTTTCCAGGAGCTAGACTTTTATCTATTTAGTGATGTCTTATTGAGCAATAAGATGATAATTCTGACAGTAGCTTGCTTTCACAAAATCCTGAAGACACAATTTTCTCTAGATAGCATGGTTCTGTCCTGTTCATTGTTGCTGTCATTTGATATTAGGGCTTTCCAGAATAGATGATTTGAGAAAGTATCAAAGACTGTTTTCTAAAGAATAATTCTGTCTACACAGACAAGCACTGGGCAGAGTTAGGGAAATCCATTGAAGAGAGAAAGAGAGAGAGAGAGAGAGAGAGAGAGAGAGAGAGAGAGAGAGAGAGAGAGAGAGAGAGAGAGAGAGAGATCATGACAGGGGAACCCACAGAGGCTGCTGACCTGAGCCCTTTGGAGCTCGTTGACCATGGACCAACACCTAGGGAACCTGCACAGAGTGGACCAAGGCCTTCTGCATGTATGTTATCGTTGTGTAGCTTGGTGTGTTTGTGAAGCTCCTAAAGTGAGATCAGGACCTATCCCTGGTGCTTATCTGGCTTTTGGGAACCTGTTCCCCATGTTGGGTTGCTTTGCCCAAACTTGACACAGGGGGAGGAGCTTGTTCCTTCTAACTTGATGTGCCATGCTTTGTTGACTCCCATGAGAGACCTGCCCTTTCTGAAGAGAGTCAGAGGGGTTGTGGATGAAGAAGGTAGAAAGGAGGTGGGGGGAGGGAACTGGAGGAGAAAAAGAAGCAGAAACTATTCTCAGTTTGTAAAATAAATGAAAATGTAATTAAATAAAAGAGGGCTGGATAGATTGCACTGGCTGTACTTCCAGAGGTCCTGGAATTAGATTCCCAGCAACCACATGGTGGCTCACAACCATCTATCATAGGATCTGATGTCCTCTTCTGGCATAACATCAATAAAGCACTCATACACATTAAAAAAAATCTTAAGTTTTGAGAGTCTCAGAACAGAGAAAATTAAAGGGAATATCAGTGAACTCCCATCACCATTACACTACAAACACTACCTCATGTGTCTACATCATAAATACAAAGAAATATAGTATTGATGTGCATATTTTTTAAATTACCCAGGTACCTGAAGATATGGTGTGGTCACAAAAGTGTCTGTTATATGAACATGAGGACATTAATCAGACCTCAATATGAATAGAGAAGCTGGGCATAAAGGTACATATCTGTAACCCTGAGCATGGCAGCACATGTCAGCAAACCTGAGGTTTGGTGGGAGTGAGTGAGATTAAGATGTTCCATGGAGCTCAAAGCTTATCGGCTTAGTCAATCAGTGAGCTCTTAATTTGGTGAGAAACCCAGGCCTCAAAATCTATTAAGGTGGAGAGAAAAAGACAACACTCCAACATCACACACACATACATGTGTGTGTGTGTATGTGTGTGTGAGTGAGTGTTGTGTTTTATGCATGTTCTTGGTTTGCCAAGGCCCTAGGTTCCTTCACCAGCACAGCAAACAAGACAAGTAGTTGTAGCATGCACTGATTAATTCATTAATAAATTATAATTAGCTATTATTAATTAGGATAGTGTAAATTGGAGTTAATGATTTTAGTTTCATCCTTTAATCCACAGAGGATATTATACTTAATGACCTGGTTTTTCATTTTTTGTTGTTGTTTTGGTTTTTTTGTTTCTGTTTGTTTGTTTGGTTGGTTGGTCACTGAATTCTTTGTTCTGATCTGAACTGATAGGAGGCAAACATAACTTTTGTTAGCTTGAAGAATCAGGAGCATTGACAAGTGTGTTAGTGACTTTGTCACCCCTGTGACAAAACACCTGGCAAAGCACAATGTAAGAAAGGAGGGGTTGACTTTGGCTCACAGGTTGAAGGTGTAGTCCATCATGGCAGGGGTGGCAGAGCCTCAGAAGGAAGTAGCTGGCCACATTGGACCTGCAGTCATGAAGAAGAGGGAAACTAACAGTTCTGCTCAGCTTAGCTTAGTTCTGGCTCCAACCCACAAATGGTGCCACTCACATTCAAGATAGATCTTCCTGCCCCAGCTAACTGAACCTAGAAACTTCTTCACAGACATGTCCAGACACTAATTTCAAAGGAGCATCTATATCCTTTCTAATTGAAAATATTGACCATCACATACTGCTTCAGCTCCATTCTTTATCAGCTGTCTCTTCATAAACTCTTTAGTTTTCTTTCTCCTTTGTATGACATTAAATCATTGAATTGTCCCCTGAATCCACTGGCCCTGGATACACATATTCTTTACATAAAATGACATAAATTTTGTGCATGCAGATGTATACAATAGCACTTTGAGCCTCTGTGAATTACTTATAATTCTTGATGCACTGAAATGCTATACATTTGAGTGAGTGGGATTTCATCTGATCTCAAATAAACAAAGAGTATGAGGATTGTTAGTACAACTACAATCCAGAAGTGTGGTACACATCTGTGAGAGATTTTTCTTGGTTTAAAGTAATTGAATCCACTACAAATCCTGACCTTTGTGGTAGGAAGACACACACCTATGATCTGAATCTTGAGGATGGAAGACACACTCTTAATTTGGGCCATACCTTCTGCTGCAAGTCTATAAAAGGACATGGAGAAAGGAAACTTTTGCTCTTTAACTGTTTACCTTCTTCTAGCTAGCACATCCAGTCCTCTGCTGGCATTGGAGCCTCCTTGGGAATTCTGGCATATACTAAAGACCAGCTGAAACATCCAGCCTTGTGGACTGAGAAACTATTGAATTCATGGACTTTCCTTTCATTTGATTATCTATATTAATTGAATTATGTATGTATATATATTATATATGTGTTTGTATGTATACATATATATGATTTATGAATGGCATATACAAATGGAGAAAGTCATTCCATAAGTTCTGTTATCTAGAAAACCTTTACTAATACAAGCAAAAACATAATACAGCAGAGATTTACTAACATTTTATAATAATTTGCTTTTATATTTAAAATTTAAAGTTCTTAATAAATAAGCTTTCCTAACTTGGTCAGGCAACAATTAGATTATGTTAGTATTAGTTAATTGGTATATGTACTGATACACACAGTTTTGATGCTTTGTTTTTCCTTTTTTCTAATTGGCACATAAGATACATGATGATTGTTTTGCCTTTCAGTTCATTCCTTGGTTTCTGCATCACAATTTCAACCAGAAACCCAGGGTTATACTGGCTGCTGTTCAAGCAGCAGAGTCAAAGGCAGTTTGTTTCCATATGGGTAGGATGAGCTGTCTGTCATTCTACGGGTGGAAGTGTGCTCATAGCCAGGAAGGTAGTGAGAAGCAATGCACAGCCAGGTACCCTACAACCCTTGTACTTTGTCTCCTATGAGGCAAAGCTGGTCTGTCCCTTGCCTGCTACTTCCCAGCCCCTTGGTTAACAGTGTTCTTCTCAGAGACTCCATCAGCCTGGAGGAGTCAGTGAAACATGGATAGACATAGGAAAATTGTACTTTCTTGAAAAATTGAAGTTTTCAAGGTCCCCTTTTCAGCTCATTGCTTGTGGCCCTAGCAGGGAATTTGATTCCTGTAACAATGTAAGAGAAGAATTTGGAAAGGACACAGAAGCAGACAGAACCACATCTAATGAAGATGGGCAAAGAACAAAAACACTCTCAATAGGAAAAGATCAGAGTGAGCAGGGGATCAAGAGCCCTACTGCTGGAGGCTGAGGCCAGTCTCCTCTCCTTCTTGTATACTTTCTTGTATCGCCCCCAGGGTACGTACTTTCAGGGAAGAGACATGTGGACTGTGGAATATATCTCAAATTTAATAAAAACCAGTTTGAGATATCAGAGGGATCAACCCATAGTCAGTCTAGGAGGATCAGACAGTTGTAACTCACACCTTTAATCTCAGCCACAGGGAATGTCTGGGAGTGGTGACCTATGCCCTTAATCCCAGCAGATCTGAGTTTGAGGTCAGTTTAGTTCACAGAAAGAGTTCCAGTCCCAGGCAGGCAGTGGTGGTGCCAGGCTTTCAATCTTAACCTGGATGTGAAACAACTAAGGAAGAAGATATTTAAGGCAGGCATAGAAAGACAGAGGAGGCAGTAGAAGCTAGGAGAAGCATGGCTGAGGAAGCTGGAAGACAGCTAGGTGAGATTTGACTATGGCATTTACTCTCTGATATCTCAGCCTCTCCCTGAGGTCTGGCTCTGAATTTCCTTTATTCATGCAACCGTGGGCCAGCAAGAGGACTCAGCAAGTAGACACTTGCTGACGAGCATTAAGAACTGAATTTAATTTCAAAAACTCACATAGTAGAAGGAAAGAATTTAGCCCTGAAAGTTGAAGTTTGTCCTCTGACCTTGACATAGGATGGATATCATGTGCACAACCTCTCTTCCAATGTAAAATAAAAAAAAAGTCTTAAATAGTTTTGGGTTTTTTTTTAAGTTCCAAAGGGGGCATGCATTTCTTAGAAGGCCATTTTACATAGAACTTAGCCTGCTCTAAGCAGATGCATGAAATGCAATAATTCAGGTATTCATAGAGGTTTAAATACTTCTAAGGTTGAAAATTTCACTAGAGTGAAAGATGACAGACAGCAGTCTGCATGCTTCCAGGAATAAGGAGTCTGAAGATGGTTTGAGTTGATTCAGAGACCTAACCATTGCTGTCTAGTTTTCTTTGCATTCTGATTCTGGGACTCACTATTCATTATTTTCCATTGGGGGGGGGTCTTGTCATTGTTCTGCTTCCTGCCTAAAGAATAAAAGCAATATTTTGTTTCTAAACAAGGGAATCTATGACATATCTAGAATTTTTTAATTATGTTACCACTTGTTAATGTGTTATCAAAGCTAAATGCTCATTTATAAGGTGACCTTCTGACCTTTTGAATGTTAAATCTTTCTTCCCACATGTGAGTTCCAGTGACATGAGGCAAAAGTAAAACCATCTAGGTAACCAAGGCCAAGATGGGGTTTTTCTGGAGACTGAATCATTCCCTAGGCTGGGTGTCATCTTGTTAGTGTTAAATCAATGCTCAACCATCATTCTGTATGGACAGGTGGTCCAATGAGATATAAGAAGGACATGACTTCCTTCATTGGGACTGTGCATTGACTGTATATGCCAATCTTTTTATCTCAGAAACCCAGTTTCATTACAGAAATGCTGATTTTCTGCACTGTTAATTGGATGTGGGTACTAGGTAAAGTCCAGAAGTTCCTTAGCAGATGGAGAACTTAATACACAAATCCTTTGTAGAAGATGGGGAAAATATTACTGAGGAAAACTCTTAGAAATACAATTCTTGATCACTTATTCATCTTATTGGTGGTTCATTGAAAGTCATTTTTTTTCTTTTGGTTAATCTAATAAGAATTAACGAGCAACAGTTTGGAGGTTATTGACCATTTTCTTGACAGTGGCTTGAGGAAGCTATAACAAAGATTCTTAATGGTAGTGAGGAGTGAAATGCACTGTGTGAGACCGTGATAAGGTGATAAGATGGGATCTAAGGGGTATTGAGTTGATTTGGAACAACCTTAAACATTTCCTTTGGGGAAGGCTAGAAACTACTATTTGCATTTTTCTGCTTATGCTAATCTAAAAGAGCCACAACACCAAAATTAGCTCTCATTTTTACATTTGGACAAAGAAATGCAAACCTCATAATTATATTTCCCAAAGCAATTAGGCATATGCAAAATTAGAGCAGAGACTGGAGGTATGAATTCCTCAGAAATTTTATGGAAATTAAAATATAATTGAAACATAAGTCCTTTTTTAAAAATAAAAATTTATTAAATTATTTGTGTGTAGGGAACACAACACAGTTGAACAATTGTGGGATTGTAGGTGATCAAACTCAAGTTTTCAGGCATGGGGGTCAATGTCTTTACTCATTAAGCCATCTCACAGGCTCAGGAAAAAAATCTTTACTGATATGGAAATTTTATGATGACTAATACTAACTAGAGAAAAAAGAATTCACAATAAAAATTGTACCAAAAAAAAACTATATTTGATGACAAACAGGCTGTAGATGCCACTCAACTGAAATCACACTTGAATTGTTCTTTTTCCTCTGCAAAATTTTGCTAACTTTACCAACAGTCAGTTTAGTTCATGTGTTAATCCCTGCTGAGACAGTCATATCCCACCCTTCCTTATCTGTTTTACAGTTGGGATTACATCTCTGCTGCTATGAGAATGTACTAACCAAAAGCAGCCTGGGAGAAAGGGTTTATTTTATCTTCCAAGTTATCTTCAATCACTAAGGGAAGACAGGGCAGGAGTTCAAGGAAGAAACTTAGAGGAAGAAACTGAAGCAGAGAGCTTGGAGGAACATTGCTTACTGGCTTGCTTCCTCTGGCTTGTTCAGTTACCTTTCTTATATAGTTCTGTCCTTCCTGGCAAGAGATGGAAACCTACAGTGAACTGAGTCCTCACAAATCAAACAGCAATTAAGAGAATGCCTTGCAGAAATGGCCATAGGCTAATCTTATAGAGTCCCACTTCACAGGTGTATTTCTGTGTGTGTCCATCTGACAACTAACCAGCACAGGGCTGATTACATTAAAAAAAGAAATATGTTTGGAGGTGAGTACTTGACAACAGGGTTTGAGGCACTGTATAGATAGATGTTTGCCAAGAGGCCAAGAAAGTGCCTGGGATATCACCTTCATTAACTAGAAGTAAACTACACAGGAGAAGAAAGATCATCTCTCTAATTCTGGGCTCTGTCCTATCCACAGAGAATACTGACATTCAATAGGTACTTGTTTCTGTTGCTTTCCTGTTGCTGTGACAAAATGCCTACATAACAGAAACAATATATGGCAGAAGGCATTTATATTGACTCATAATGTCAGAGGTATCTTATTGGGACAGAGACAAAAGAGAGTTTATTATTCAGCTGGCTTTCACCTTGCTGCATGCCACCTTATTAAAAAAATAATATTATTTAGTTTTAGTTGTGTGTATATATTATATGTCTGAGCATATACTTCAATTCACACAAAGTCCACAAAAAAGGACATTGTCTCTCCTAGAGCTAAAGCTACAGGCTGTGGTAAATTTCTCTACATGGGTACTGAAAACTGAGCTTGGGTTGTCTCAAAAACAGTATGTACCCAAAGAGCCATCTTTCCACCTGCTTCCAGACCATGTGAATCATTTTTCTCATATTGACAACATGTCCTTACAAACTCAGTTAATGCTCTGTGGACACTCTCACAGATATCCAGAGGCATTATTCATCTCTTTCCTAGGTGAATGAATAAAAATGCAATTGAATTGAAATGAAGATCAATTGTGACAATATTGTTTGGTAAATGAACAATGATCATATGGAAATTTCTTGAGCTCTTACTCGTGGTGTTTTTTTTTTTTTGTTTTTTTACAAAAATGTCTTTTTTATTCATGTATCCCCCTGCTCCACCTCCCTTTCTTTCTCCCAATCCCCCCCCCCCCCAGTCAGCCTTCAGCTCCCCCTTCCTCATTTCCACATTCACTCCCCCAAAAGGGCAAGAAGTCCCAAAGTAGGAGAGCTCAGCATGGCACATTCACATCAGGCAAGTCTGAATTCCTCATCCCAAAGCCAAGACTGGGTTAGGTGTTCCTCTGCAGGGAATGGGCTTCAAGGTGCCAGCCAAAACACAAGAACACAGCCTGATCCCACTCTTCAAGACTCCACACACTTCCCATGCCAATCTATAGTTGCCTACCCTTAGTGGGCCTCACTACCTTTCCTGATGGAGCTCCAGTGGCTATTTTTGATTCAGTGGGCTCCCCAGAGCTCCAGCTAGCTAATACTGTGGGAATTTTCCCCATAATCCCTATCACCTTGCTCAAACAGACTCTCTTCCCCTGCTTTCAGCTGGACCAGGAGCTCAGCCCAGGGCTCAGCCTTCGATCTCTGCCTCCACCTCTATTCTTTGTTGGATGTAGGTTCTGTGATGACACTTAGGGTGGTTATTCATCTGATTATAAGGAGAGTCCTGTTTAGGCACACCCTCCACTATTGGTTGGAGATAGCTAGGGATATTCTGTGAGTTCTTGGAGGTTTCTCTTGTACCCAGTCTCTTTCCAAAACCACATTGGCTTCCTCTATGGAGATATCCATCTCTTTTTTTCTCCCTCTTTGTTGTTCCTCTCACTCAACCATCTCCTTCTTTCATGATTTGTTCCCAACTCTTCTTGGTTGCAACCCGTTATGACTCCAGTTTGCTAAGGTGGTCTTCTCCATTTTCTCTTTTTAGGGGAATCTCTGGGTGTTTCTCTTAAGTTCCTTCTGATCCCAAGCTGTTCAGGGGTTGTGTTTTGAAGCTTGTGTGTTCTTTGCTTTTTGTCTAAAATCAACTTATGAGTGAGTACATCCCATGCTTCACTTTCTGGGCTCATGATACCTCACTCAGGAAGAGATTCTCCAAATCTACCCATTTGCCTTCAAATTTTAGGATTTTTGTTTGCTTTTTTCTTCTGAGTATTATTTCATTGTGTAGATGTACCACAGTTTGTTAATCCATTCTTCAGTTGAGGGGCATCTAGGTTGTTTTCAGATTCTTGATATTATGAATAATACTAATATGAACAAAGTTCAGTTAATGCCTTTCAGATAAATGTGAATCCTTTAGGTATATGCCCGAGAGTGGTATTGCTGGATCCTTGGGAAGATCTATTCCCAGTTTTCTGAGGAACTGCCATACTGCATTCCAGAGTTACTGTACAAGTTTATAACCCCACCAACAATGGAGGAGTGTTCCCCTTGTTCCACATCTCCTCCAGCATAGGCTGTCCTCTGTGTTTTTGATCTTATCCATTCTGACAGGTGTAAGGTGGTATCTCAGAGTTGTTTTGATTTGCATTTCTCTGATGGCTACAGATATTGAGCAATTTTTAAGTGACTTTTAGCCAATTTGTAATTCTTTTGTTGAGATTTCCCTTTTTAGCACTGAACCCCATTTTTTAATTGGATTATTTAGGTTTTGGAGCTCTAGTTTATTGAGTTACCTATATATTTTAGATATCATTCCTCTGGCAGTTGTAGGGTTGGTGAAGATCTTTTACCATTCAGTAGGCTGTCATTTTGTCTTATTGACTATGTTCTTTGCCTTACAGAAGCTTCTAAGTATCAGGACGTCCCACTTATTGATTGTTGTTCTTAGTGTCTGTGCTACTGGTGTTACATTTAAAAAGTAGTCACTGTGAAAATGCATTGGAGAGTATTTCCCACTTTCTTTTCTATCAAGTTCATTGTGGCTGGGTTTATGTTGAGGTCTTTGATCCAGTTGTATTTCAGTTTCATGCAGGGTGATAGGTTTGAATCTATTTGCATTCTTCTACATACTATCATCCAGTTATTCCTACACAATTTGTTGAAGATACTATCTTTTTAACATTGAATAGTTTTGGCCTCTTTGTCAAAAATCAGGTGTTCCTAGGTATGTGGGTTAATGGTAGAATCTTCAATTTGGTTCCATTAATCCAAAAGTCTGCTTTTATGCTAGTACCAAGCTGTTTTTATTACTGTAGTTCTATAGAAAAGCTTGAAGTCAGGGATAGTGATTCGTCCTGAAGTACTTTTATTGAGCAGGATTGTTTTGTCAATCTTGGGTTTCTTGTTATTCCATATGAAGTTGAGTATTATTCTTTCAAGGTTTGTAAAAGATTGTGCTTGAATTGTAATGGGAATGTCATTAAATCTGTTGATTGCTTTTGGTAAAATTGCCATTTTTACTATGTTGATCCTACCTATCCAGGAGAATGGAATATCTTTCCATTTTCTGATATCTTCTTCAATTTCTTTCTTCAGTGACTTAATTTTTTTGTCAGACAAGTCTGCTTCTTCTTTGGTAAAAGTTACACCAAGATATTTAATACTATTTGCAGCAATTATAAAGGGTGATGTTTCCCTTATTTCCTTTTTAGCCCTTTCATCCTTAGTGTATAGGAGGGCTTGATGTGGGAGTGGCTTTCTGTATGCTGTGAATAGCAATCTTTAAATAAAGGAGCTGTTTTGGCCCATGACAGACACCATAGAAAAAGTAGGAGGAGTAATCAGAATAGGTAGGTGGAGCAGGGCAGAATCAGAGACAGAAGGAGCCAGAAGCCCAAAGGAGCAACATGTAAGGAACACAGGTGAGCCATGGGCCATGTGGCAGACAGGTTAATAGAAATGGGTTGATTTAAGATGTAAGAGCAAGCTAGCAATGTGCCTGAGCCATAGGCCAAACAGCATGAAGTTAATATAAGTGTCTGAGTCATTTCTGGGGCCTGAGCAAGAACAGTAGTGGGCGGCTAAGAGGTCTGGGGCAACAGGTCTGTGATAATGTAACATATGGCGCCCAACGTGGGGCAAATATTCACGTAAAGCCTGAGTAAGTTTTAAAAAGGGTTTTAGCACAGAGACTGAGCAAGAGCAGCTTCCAAATTGTGTATCTGAAGCAGGTCATTCATTGTACAGAGAAAACGTGGTGTCCAGGTCACATTCAAAATCATGCCGGCAGACTGGCGGCAGGCAGTGTAAGCTACAATCAAGCCAGCTCCTGAAGTCTCACAGAAGACTCAGTAGCATGTTATTGGTTTAAGGTTTCTGATTATTTTGAACAAAAAGGAAACAAAGATGGATACTTAATAGCAGTATTTTCTTGGGTCTGCTCTGTTTGCTGGCCGCAAACAAACGCAATCCCTTTAAGAGAATTTACTGATTCAGCCTAATCTGCAAAAACAATGCAGCTCTTTAAGAGAGTGTATTTTAAAAGCTCTCCTGGTTGAAAGATGATGAAGGATTCACAATAAAACAGATTCAGATGAAAAGAAAAACCTGTAAACAGGTTACAATGTGTGTAAAAGGTACATAGGCTTTAGAGAGAAAAGAAAAAGGATAGAAAAAGCTTGTAAAAAGAGAGAGTAATAAAAATATAATAAGCTGCATAAAGATGGAAAATAGACACAAGATCTGGATTTTGGTAGATATTGTGTTTTCTTTTAATTTTTTAGCTGTTATTGGGCTAACTGCAGAAAGACAATGGATTACAAATGCAAAGGCTACTAAGTTAAATAAAAATATGTACTTTAAAGGTATTTTGATTTTGAAATTTGTGTATAAGAATTTATTGCTTTGGAAGAGTTCTGCTTTTGTTTCCACAGAAGATGAGAACCTGTGGATGACTTCCAGGCAAATATGGTTTCATCAACCAACACCTCCTGAAAAAAGCTCTGATGAAAAGAGATGGCCATATCAGCTTCAAAGCTGCAGAATATGATCCAGTCTCAAGAACCGTGAGATTTTCAATGCCCCTTAATCAGCAGGAAGTAGTAATGGAAAACTATGCCCAAATTCCCAAAATATTGCTTATAAATGTTTGTTTTCATTATAAATGGTTAATAGTCATAGTTAATCTCTTTCTAGGAAGAAAAGGGGGATATGGTATATAAATGATTTTTTTAAAATGTTAGATTATTGAATTTACTTAAATCAGGAAATCAGCTGTTATTCTGAAAATGTTTTACATTGGTATAGATTTTGGTTTATTGGTACAAATTTAAGGTCAATTTTGTTATGCTGTATGTATTTTTCTATTCTTGTTTAAGGCATGTTGTATGTATATCTGACTTGAAATTGCAATGTATAATTAAGAAATGCATGTTAGATTTATTTAGGTATACAAAGATATATTTCAATTAAGTAGGTAATCTTCAAATACTTCTAAGACCTACAGAATATGGCATTTAAAATGTTTTAAGAACTTAGACTTTTCTGGACAGTGAGACAGATATGCTCCTGACAGCACCAATCTTCTTCAAGAAAAAAATGGGCATCAAAGAAACTCCTTATGAAGATTAGTTTCTTTGTGAAATCAGTTAGCGACTGGACATGAACCTGTTCTTATGTTGACTGCTTGACAGTATGCTGTTTAAACTGGACATGCAGGTTTCATAGGAAGGTGACCTCTGAGCTTTGGCAGAACAAGCCAAGATGGTCATTCAGATTTCTGCTTTGAAGAGAAAACTGTCAAACATTCTTCAGGACTCGAGGAGAAGTGACTGATGAACTATACTAAAATGGGCAGAGCAGATTTCCTGTTTCACTGAAATGACAAGAGACTCTGGGCCTGTAAGCTGAAGATGGATGCCCCAACTTTATAAAGAAACTTTGGGTGACTGTCCAGGTAGATAGGTGTCATCTCTGTCATTTCTATATTTTGGAAGTTTCTTTCACTTTCGGTTTCATTGAGTAAATATATCCTTCTGTAGTCTTTGGTGTAAAGTTTAGATAGTTATAGGTATAGTTTTTCTTAGTCATTTGAAAGATATAGTACATATGAAACTTTAGATTCATAAGGATAAGATAGATAATAAGAGTATTTTCTTTAAGTTTGCTAAATACAAATAGACTATATGTTGTAACTGTAATTCTTGCTTGATAGCTGTTTTGTTATATGTAATTTTGCTTTGTTAAAATTGAAACCTTAACTTTTTTATTAGACAGAAAGAGGGAAGTGATATGGGAATGTCTTTCTGTTGTATTTAGTTTGCGGGTCCCATGCCCCAGAGGTCTCGGATCCACAGACCTGCCTGGCGCCGCTTATCTGCCCGCCGTCCGACCCACAGACCTGCCGTGCCAGACCCCTCAGCTGCCCAGCCGCCCAGGTCCCCAAAAATAACTCAGAGGCTTATATTAAGTTCATGCTGTTTGGCCTATGGCTCAGGCACATTGTTAGCTAGCTCTCATATCTTAAATCAACCCATTTCTATTAATCCACGGGCCACGTGGCCTCGGCCCGTAGCTCACCCGTGTCTCCTTACATGTCGTCTCTTGGGCGGCTTCCGCGCGGTCTGCCTGACTCCACCCTGCTTCTCTATCTAAGCTCTGATTCTCCTCCCACCTATTTTACAGTACCTGCCATAGCCCAAACCAGCTCCTTTATTTAAAGATACAGTACGCACAAATATATTCCCACATTTCCCCCTTTTTCTCTAATCAAAAAGGAAGGTTTCAATTTTAACATAGCAAAATTACATATAACAAAATAGCTATCAAGCAAGAATTATAGTTATAATATCTAGTCTATTTGTATTTAGCAAAATTAAAGAAAATACTCTATCATCTATCTTATCTTTATGAACCTAAAGTTTTATATCTAATATATTTTTTAAATGACTAAGAAAAACTGTACATATAACTATTTAATCTTCAACTACATCAAAGACCACAGAAGGATATAATATTTACCCAAGTAAACCAGAAGTGCAAACGACTTCTAAAATCTAGAAAGGACAGAGATGACACCTATCTGCCTGGACAGTCACCCAAAGTTCCTTTATAAAGTTGGGGCATCCGTCTTCAGCCTATAGGCCTTGAGTCTCTTTTCATTTTAGTGAAGCAGGAAATCCGCTCTGTCCATTCTGGCACAGTTCATCCGTTGTTTTTCCTTGAGTCTTGAAGAATGTCTGACAGTTTTCTCTGTAAAGCAGGAACCTGAATGATGATCTTGGCTTGTTCTGCCAAAGTCCAGAGGTCATCTTCTTATGGAACCTGCATGTCCAGTTTAAACAGCATACTGTCAAGCAGTCAATATAAAAACAGTTTCTTCTCCAGTGGCTTACCATTACCACAAATAGATGAGACTCTATATGGAGTTTCTTCAATGCCCATTTTCTTGTTGAAGTAAATTAGTGCTGCCAGGTACAGACCTGTCTCACTGTCCAGAAAAGTCTAAGCTCTTAAAATATTTTAAATGCCATATTCTGTAGGTCTTAGAAGTATTTGAAGATTATTTATTTAATTGAAATATATCTTTGTATACCTAAAAATCTTAACTAACCTAACTATAAGTTTGATTATCAAAAGTGACTATTAACCTTTATTTCTTAATTATACACTACAATTTTAAAACAGTTACATGAACATCATATCTTAAACAAGAATAGAAAAACACATACAGCATAATAAAATTGACTTTAAATTTGTATCAATAAACCAAAATCTATACCAATGTAAAGCAGTTTGAGATTAACAGCTGATTACCTGTAAATTTAATAATCTAATTTTTTTAAAAAAGCATTCACATACCATATCCCCCGTTTTTTCTTAGAAAGAGATTGACTATGACTATTAACCATTTATAATGAAAACAAACATCTAGAAATAATATTTGGGGAATTTGGGCGAAGTTATTCATTACTACTTCCTGCTGATTAAGGGGCGTTGAAAATCTCACGGTTGTTGAGACTGGGTCATAATCTGCAGCTGTGAAGCTGATCTGGCCATCTCTTCTCATCAGAGGTTTTTTCAGGGGGTCTTGGTTGATGAAACCATATTTGCCTGGAAGCAATCCACAGGTTCTCATCTGTGGAGACAGAAACAGAACTCTTCCAAAGCAATAAATCTTTAGACACAAATTTCAAAATCAAAATACCTCTAAAATATACATTCTTGTTTAACTTAGTAGCCTTTGCAATCCATTGTCTTTTTGTAGTTAGCTCATTAACAGTTAAAAAATTAAAAGAAAACACAATAACAACCAAAATCCAGATTTTGTGTCTATTTTCCATCTTTATGTGGCTTATTATAATTTTATTACTCTATTTCTCACTTTAAAAACTTTTTCTAACCTCTTTCTTTTTCTCTCTGAGGCCTATGTACCTTTTACAAACATTGTAACCCGTTTACAGGTTTTCTTTTTATCTGAATCTGTTTTATTGTGAATCCTTAATCATCTTCTAACCTTAAGAGCTTTTAAAATACATTCTCCAAAAAGAAGCACAGTTTTTGCAAATTAGGCTGAATCACTAAGTTTTCTTAAGCGGACCGTAAACAGAGCACACCCAAGAAGGTGCTGCCACGAAGAAAATCTGTTTCTCTTTTGTTCCAAATAAGCAGAAATCTAAAATCAATCACATTACTGAGTCTTTTCTTAGTTTTCAGGAACCCGCCTGATTGTAGCTCACACTGCCTGTCGCCAGCCCGCCGCTGGCGCCATTTTGAGTGTGACTCGGACCATGCTTTGTTTGTACAAAGACCCGCTCCACACACACAATTTGGAAGCTGCCCTGGCTCAATTTCTGCGATCTAGAACTCTTTTTAATCTTTGTCAGGCTCTAAGTGGATAATCGCCCCACGTTGGGCGCCATCTGTTGTATTTAGTTTGCGGGTCCCATGCCCCAGAGGTCTCGGATCCACAGACCTGCCTGGCGCCGCTTATCTGCCCGCCGTCCGACCCACAGACCTGCCGTGCCAGACCCCTCAGCTGCCCAGCCGCCCAGGTCCCCAAAAATAACTCAGAGGCTTATATTAAGTTCATGCTGTTTGGCCTATGGCTCAGGCACATTGTTAGCTAGCTCTCATATCTTAAATCAACCCATTTCTATTAATCCACGGGCCACGTGGCCTCGGCCCGTAGCTCACCCGTGTCTCCTTACATGTCGTCTCTTGGGCGGCTTCCGCGCGGTCTGCCTGACTCCACCCTGCTTCTCTATCTAAGCTCTGATTCTCCTCCCACCTATTTTACAGTACCTGCCATAGCCCAAACCAGCTCCTTTATTTAAAGATACAGTACGCACAAATATATTCCCACATCTTTCTGTATGCTATGAATAGTAATCTTTAAATAAAGGAGCTGTTTTTGGCCCATGACAGGCACCATAGAAAAAGTAGGAGGAGGAATCAGAATAGGTAGGAGGAGCAAGGTGGAGTCAGAGACAGAAGGAGACAGAAGCCCAAAGGATCAACATGTAAAGAGAGACAGACCAGGCCTTAACCCAAAACAAGCAATATGTGAGGAACACAGGTGAGCCACAGTCCACATGGCAGACAGATTCATGAGAATGGGTTGATTTAAGATGTAAGAGCAACCTAGCAATGTGCCTGAGCCATAGGCCAAACAGCATGAAGTTAATATAAGTGTCTGAGTCATTTTGGGGGCCTGAGCAGAGCAGCAGCAGGCAGCTAAGAGGTCTGGGGAAACAGGTCTGTGAGTCTGGGCCTCTGGCCTCCCGGAACCAAGAAACCACATTGTAACAAGGGCTATTGATTTTATTCTGTACCCTGCTATATTGATGGAGGTGTTTATGAGCTGTAGCAGTTCCTTGGTAGAATTTTGGTGTTCACTTACGTATATATTCATTTCATCTGCAAATATAGTTTGACTTCTTCCTTTGCAATTTGTATCCTCTTAATCTCCTTTTGTTCTCTTATTTCTTTAGCTAAAACTTAAGGAATTATATTGAATAGATAAGGAGAGAAGGATAGGCTTTTGTTGTTCCTGATTTTAGTGGAATTGCTTTGAGTGTTTTACCATTTACTTTGATGTTGGCTGTCGGCTTGCTGTATATTGCATTTATTATATTTAGATATTTTCCCTATATTCCTGATCTTGCCAGGACTTTTATCATAAAGGAGTATTGGATTCTGTCAAAGGCTTTTTCAGCATCTAAAGAGATGATCATGTGACATTTTTCTTTCAGTTTGTCTATATCATGGATGACATTCATAGTTCTTTTGTGTGTATGTATGTTAAACCATCCCTGAATATCTGAGATGAGGCTTACTTGATCATGGTGGATGATTTTTAAATATGTTCTTGGATTTGATTTGCCAGAATTTTATTGAGTATTTTTGTGTCAATGTTCATGAGAGGGATTGTTCTGTAATTCTCTTTCTTTGTTGTATCTTTGAGTGGCTTAGGAATCAGGGTGAATGTGGCCTCATAAAAAGAGTTTGGCAATGTTCTTTCAGTTTCTACTGTATGAAACAGTTTTGAGAGTATTGGTATTAGTTCTTCTCTGAATATCTGGTAGAATTTTGCATTTAAACTGTCTGGTTCTTGGCTTTCTTTTACTTGGAAGACATTTAATAACAGCTTAAATTTCTTTTGGGGTTATATCTCTGTTTAGATCTTTAATCTAACCTTCATTTAATTTTGGTAAGTCCTGTCCAGAAAACTGTCCATTTCTTTTAGGTTTTCCATTTTAGGGGAGTATAGATTTTCAATGTATGACCTGATAATTCTCTGGATCTTCTGGGTGTCTGTTGCTATGTTCCCCTTTTTATTTCTGATTTTGTTAATTTGAATACACTTTTTTTTTGCTTTTTGGTTAGTTTGGTAAGGGTTTATCTGTCTTGTTGACTTTCTTAATGAACCAATGTAGCATGAGGTTTCTTGTCCGAACTTTCTGGTGTAGCCTCATGGTCTGGACTTTCCAGCTCCCAGTCCCATAGTCCCGCTGACTTAGACACGTATATTAATTCTGTGCTGATTGACCTGAGGCCCAGGCATATAACTTGCTAACTCTTTACCTTCAAACTAACTCATGTTTCTTATTCTGTTCAGCCATACAGCTTGGTACCTTTTCTCAGAGCAACATTGGTGTCCTCTACATCTTCTGGCTTGTCTGGCAACTCTGTGGCATTTCTGCTCTGCTCCTCCTCTTCCCAGAGTTTTTTTAGTCTAGTAGTCCCAGCCATACCTCCTGTCTGCCTTTGGCCAGTCAGCACTTTTTATTATTAAACTTATAGGCATGAGAGTTATTTACAGTGTAACATCAGAAATCCATGATGTGGGAATGGAATGTCTTTCTGTATGTTGTAAATATCAATCTTTAAATAAAGGAGCTGTTTTGGCCCTTGGTGAGCACCATAGAAGAAGTAGGTAGGGAATCGGAATAGATAGGAAAGGAAGGGAGGAGTCAGAGACAGATAGAGCCAGCCGCCCAAAGGAGCAACATATAAAGAACAGAGATGAGCCATGGGCCATGTGGCAAGACAGATTAATGAAAATAGGTTGAGTTAAGATGAAGGAGATGTCTAGCAATGTGCCTGAGCTTTAGGCCAAACAGCATGAAGTTAATATAAGTGCTTCAATCATTTGGGGAGCCTTAAGTAGCGGCAGGTGGCTAAGCAGTCTGGGGTGGCAGGTCTGCAGGTCTGTAGGTCAGGGACCTCTGGATGGGGCCAGAAACATTATTGTAACAAATCTTCTACAAATCACCTGTTTGATTAATTGATTCTTAGTATTATTCACTTTGTTTCAATTGTATTGATTTCAGCCCTAATTTTGATTATTTCCTGTTATCTACACGTTCTAGGTATGTTTGTTTCTAATTGTTCCAAAGCCTTCAGCTGTGCTATTTGGTCTTTGTGTGGGATTTTTCTAGGTTTCTCATATAGGCATCTAGTGCTATGAGTTTTTCTCTTAACACTGCTTTCATTGTGTCCCATAAGTTTGGGTATGTTGTAGATTCATCTTCACTGAATTCTAGGAAGTATTTGATTTCTTTCTTAACGTCTTCCCGTTGCAATGGGGTTTCTTGGTCCTGGGTGGCCAGAGGCCCAGACCATGCTGGGCCAGACCCCTTATCTGCCAGCCGCTGCTGCTCAGGCCCTTAGAAAATGTCTCAGACACTTATATTAACTTTATGCTGTTTGGTCTATGGCTCAGGCATATTGCTAGCTAGCTCTTACATCTTAAATCAACGCATTTCTATTAATCTCTGGCCACGAGGCCCATGGCTCACCTGTGTTCCTTACATGTTGCTCCTTGGGTGGCTTGCTCGATCTGCATGACTCTGCCCTGCTTCTTCTACCTATGCTCTGATTTCTCCTCTTACTTCTTCTATGGTGCCTGTCATGGTCCAAAACAGCTCCCTTATTTAAAGATTGATATTCACAGCATACAGAAAGGCATTTCCACATCACTTCCCACTTTATGTCTAATCAAAAAGTAAGGTTTTAATTTTAACATAGCAAAATTACATATAACAAAATAGCTATCAAGCAAGAATTACAGTTACAATATCTAGTCTATTTGAATTTAGCACACTTAAAGAAAATACTGTTATCATTTACCTTATCTTTATGAATCTAAAGTTTCATATCCAATATACCTTTCAAGTGACTAAGAAAAACTATACCTATGACTATCTAGTCTTCAACTATATCAAAGACCACAGAAGGATATATTTACCCAAGTAAACCAGAAGTGCAAGTGACTTCTAAAATCTAGAAAGGACAGAGATGACACCTATCTGCCTGGACAGTCACCCAAAGTTCCTTTATAAAGTTGGGGCATCCACCTTCAGCCTACAGGCCCAGAGTCTCTTTTCATTTCAGTGAAGCAGGAATTCTGCTCTGCCCATTGTGGCACAGTTCATCAGTTGCTTCTCCTCAAGTCCTGAAGTCTGACAGTTTTCCCTGTAAAGCAGGAACCTGAATGACCATCTTGGCTTGTTCTGCCAAAGTTCAGAGGTCATCTTCCTATGAAACCTGCATGTCCAGTTCAAACAGCATACTGTCAAGAAGTCAATATAAGAACAGGTTCTTGTCCAGTGGCTAACCATTGCCACAAATAGACTCCATATGGAGTTTCTTTAATGCTCGTTTTTTTCTTGAAGTAAATTAGTGCTGCCAGGAGCAGACCTGTCACACTGTCCAGAAAAGTCTAAGTTCTTAAAACATTTTAAATACCATATTACATAGGTCTTAGAAGTGTTTGAAGATTACCTATCTATTGAATTGTCTTTGTATACCCAAAAATCTTAACTAACCTAACTATAAATTTGATTATCAAAGGTGACTATTAGCCTTCATTTCTTAATTATACATTACAATTTTAAATCAGTAACATGAACATCATACCTTAAACAAGAATAAAAAAATACATATAGCATAACAAAATTGAGCTTAAACTTTTATCAATAAACTAAAATCCATACCAATGTAAAGCATTTTGAGATTAACAGCTGATTTGCTGATCTAAGTAAATTCAATAATCTAACCTTTTAAAAAATCATTCATATACCATATCCCCTTTTTCTTCTTAGAAAGAGATTGACTATGACCATTAACTATTTATAACGAAAACAAACATTTATAAGCAATATTTTGGGAATTTGGGCGTTGTTTTCCATTACTACTTCCTGATGATTAAGGGACATTGAAAATCTCATGTGTTCTTGAGACTGGATCATAATCTGCAACCTTGAAGCTGATATGGCCCTATCTTTTCATCAGAGGTTTTTTTCAGGGGGTCTTGGTTGATGAAAACATATTTGCCTGGAAGTCATCCACAGGTTCTCATCTTCTGTGGAAACAAAAGCAGAACTCTTCCAAAGCAATAAATTCTTATACACAAATTTCAAAATCAAAATACCTTTAAAGTATATATTCTTGTTTAACTTAGTAGCCTTTGCATTTGTAATCCATTGTCTTTCTGCAGTTAGCTCATTAACAGTTAAAAAATTTAAAAGAAAACATAACAATCAAAATCCAGATCTTGTGTCTATTTTCTATTTTTACGTGGCTTATTATATTTTTATTAAGCTATTTCTCTTTTTAAAGTCTCTGTCTACCTTCTCTCTTTTCTTTCTGATGACTATGTACCTTTTACACACATTGTAACCCTTTTATAGGTTTTTTTTAAATCTGATTTTGTTTTATTGTGAGTCTTTAATCATTTTACAACTAGAAGTCTTTTTTAAAATACTCTCACTCTCTTGCCACACAGTTTTTGCAGATACAACTGAAACAGTATGTTCTCTTAAAGGGACTGCGTCTCTGTTCGTGGCCAGCAAACAGAGCACAACCAAGAAAATGCTGCTACTAAGAAACTGTCTTTGTTTCCTTTTTGTTCAAAATATACAGAAATCTAAAATCAATCACATGCTACTGAGTCTTCTGTGAGATTTCAGGAACCTGCCTGATTGCACCTTACACTACCTGCTTCCAGTCCGCTGGCGCCATTTTGAATGTGACCTGGATGCCACGCTTTCTTTGTACAATGACATGCTTCGTATACACAATTTGGAAGCTGCCTTGGCTCAGTTTCTGTGATCTAGAACCCTTTCTAATCTTTTTCAGTCTTTAAGTGGATAATCGGCCTACATTTGACGCCATCTGTTGCAATGGGGTTTCTTGGTCCCGGGGGACCAGAGACCCAGACCCTGCCATGCCAGACCCCTTAATCGCCAGCCACTGCTACTCAGGGCCCCAAAAATGACTCAGACTTTTTATTAACTTTATGCTGTTTGGTCTATGGCTCAGGCACATTGCTAGCTAGCTCTTACATCTTAAATTTGTGTTCCTTACATGTTGCTCCTTGGGCAGCTTGTTCAATCTGCCTGATTCCACCCTGCTTCTCCTACCTATGCTCTGATTTCTCCTCTTACTTCTTCTATGGTGCCTGCCATGGCCCCAAAACACTCCTTTATTTAAAGATTGATATTCACAGCATACAGAAAGGCATTCCCACATCACTTACCTTGACCCAGAGTTGGTTCAAATGAGAGATTTTCAGTTTTCATGAATTTGTTGGCTTTCTGTGATTTTTGTTGTTGTCAAACTTCAACTTTAGACCATGGTGGTCTGATATGATCCAAGGAGTTAGTACTGTCCTGTTTCTTCCCTTCTTTCTTTCTTTCTTCCCTTCTTTCTTTCTTGATGGTAGATTTTGTGTATTTCCCTTCTTTGGGATTTTCTTCTTTTAGATTATTGATTCTTTTGTGGTTTAGTGGGTGTACCTCATTTCCTTAGGTTGGAGTTTTCCCTCTAGTACTTTCTGTAGGACCAGATTTGTGGATATTGTTTAAATCTGCTTTTGTCAGAAAATATCTTGTTTCCTGCATCTATGGTGATTGATAATTTTGCTGGGTATAGTTGTCTGCATTGGCAGCTACGCTATTTCAGTGTCTGTATAATATCTAACCAGGACCATCTTCCTTTCATTGTTTCCACTGAATAATTTAGTGCTATTCTTTTATAACTAATTTGGCCTTTTCCCTTTGCATCTCTTAATATTTTTTCTTTATTATGAAGGTTTAGTAGCTTGACTCTTACGTAGCATGTACATTTTTGGGAGAGGCATCTAATCTATTTGGTGTTTTGTAAACTTCTTGTTTCTTTTTATGTATTTCCTTCTTTAGATTGGGAAAGTTTTCTTCTATGATTGTGTTGAATATATTTTCTGTGCCTTTGAGCTGGTCGTCTTCTTCTTCTTCTTCTTCTTCTTCTTCTTCTTCTTCTTCTTCTTCTTCTTCTTCTTCTTCTTCTTCTTCTTCTTCTTCTTCTTCTTCAATTCCAATTATTCTCAGGTTTGGTCTGTGCATGGTATCCTAGATTTCCTGGATATTTTGTGTTATGGCTTTTTTGGTTTTGGTGTTTTCCTTAACTGACATATCTATTTCCACTATTGAATGTCCCATTCCAGAGATTCTCTCTACCATCTTTTGCATTCTGTTGGTTATGCTCACATCTGTGGTTCCAGTTCATTTCTTCAGGTTGTCTATTTCCAGCTTTGCCTTAGTTTGTGTCTTCTTTACTGCTTCTATTTTATTTTTTAACTCGTGGAATGTTTCTTTTACCTCTTTGTTTTCTTTTTCTTGGTTTCTTTATTTTATTTCAGGGATTTGTTCATCTCTTCCATTTTTTTTTTTGAATTTTCTGCTATTTATTTAAGGGAGTTTTTTTTTATCCTTTTTTAAAGCTCATATTATTTTCATAACGTTGTTTTTAAGGTTGTTTCATTTGTTTTCACTTCATTTTTATGCTCAGATCTTGATGTTGTAGAACCACTAATTTATTCTGTGGTACCTTGTTATTCTTTATATTGTTATATATAAATTCTTGTACTTGCATCTGCCTATTTCTTGCTTGATTCACTCTTAGTAAGCTCTTGGTTTACTCTAAGTTGTAAACTAGCAGCTGAGTGTCTCCTCAGGGCTGCTCTTATTTGACTCTTATTTGGCTGTAGGCCAAGTAACTGTGTGTCTCCTGTTGTCACAGGGATTATTTCCTGTACAGACTTAGTTGGCTCTTAGTCTGCTCTTAGTCATCAATGGACCCAGAGGGATGCTTCAGGGTCTCCAGTTGTTTGTGTGTGGTGATGCAGATTGTGGTGGTTTTGGTGTGGTTATCCTGTGGGATGTCCTTCCAGCTGTGTTTTGCTGGGGATTAGGTGGTGGGGCAGGGAATCTCTCCCAGTTTTCTTTGGTTTCTGGCAGGACTAGGTGTGGTTGGGGTGTCAGGGGCTGTGTCCTTGGACCAGAGTTTGGATACCATGGTCTCACCTTGGACTTAGGGTCAGGGTGCTATTCATTTCTTAGTTATCTGTAGACCAGGAAGGAGGTTTCTCAATTTATGGGTTTTTTTTTCATGGAAAATACATGCCAATTAATAATAAAAAATGACAAATGTAAAATGCTTATTCAAGACATGGCACATAATATATTTCCAACAAATGGCATGCTGCTAGAAAGTGTAGGAATGAACACCACTGGACCTTGGAGGGGATTTTGGACAATGCCCAACATAAAGTAGATTAGCCAAAACTAAACATAAAGATGGAATCTGCAATAGAAACCTGTAAAGACCTCAGGGTAAAATGGAAAAAACATTATTAGAAATATTATTACAAATCCAAAGAAAAAAACCCACTACTACAACTGAAGTATTGAACAAGGTAAACTTGCTATTGGTGGAGAAGAGCAGAAGAAAAAGCACTGTGGACTGGAAATACACCTGGATTTTATTTTAAGCTTGGCGGTGGTTGAATCTTTTTCTTATTCATGGAAGTCCAGCATCACAGTCTTTGGGATCGGTTAGGTTTAAAAGAATAGGCAAAGAGGTAATGGAGGAAAAAGGGGCCAGTCACTGTAATCTGAGAATGCAGCAGGGCCTTTGTGTAATCTTAAGGGTGGGGAATTAAAACATTTGCATAAAAGTCTTACAAGGTTGAGAAGATACTTATATTTACATACTCAAACTTCTTGTCATAAATGTTTCATCATATTTGATGAAAAGTTTTTTATAGGGTGAACAATTGCCAAACTCATGATCATAAAGAGTATCCTGAGTGATATGAACCTTCTGAAGTTGATCTTTATACAAAAGTCTGCTCTTGATTTGTATTGAGCATAGCAGGTGCTTTTACAAGGTGACAATGGAGAGCAATGAGGATAATAAACTTGCATTTCAGTTCAAAGTTACTCAGTTGAGATGGGGTTCTATCTTGTCACTTGTCAACTGCCTGAAAAATCTCTTTAATCTTTTATGAAACTTGACTCAGATTGAGCCATACTTTTTACTTGCATACATTAATAATAATAAATATCTGAAAAAAACGTATGAAACAAAGCTGAAGATTGTGTTAAAATAAATTGTAATATACATTTTAAGAATGTTATCAGAAACAGAGGCATTTGCCAAGCAAGACTGTGGAACTCATACATAGGTGTGGGCTTCTCAAAGAGAACTTTTCTTTACATATAAGTAGGACTGAGATTTATTTAAGTCTTTGTCTTCAGAAAGCTGCTAAGGAATTTAAATAAGACCATAGTGTGGTTCCTGAGACATCTGACAGGGTTTCAATTGCTAGATCTGTCAGCTGGTGAGAGCTTTCCACACCCCTCTAGGGAGTGGGGCTCCTTTCACACCTCTTGTTACATGATCTTCATTTATTTCCATCCTGTCTCTTTGAGGATTTTGTTCAAAACAGCTATACTTAAAAGATTGAAAATCAGTTCATGTTTTGAAAGACTGTCTCACAAACATAAGAAGTAGCTCATTGGAAATTTGGCAGCCTGATCTTAACAAATGGCAACACTCAAATGATGAGGACACATAAACCATGTGTCAACTGCTCACACATTTCACTTTTGTTCCTTTTTGCAGTGGGGCAGCAGTTTGTTTAGAACTCTGGCTCTGGATTTGGGCATATGGAAACATCAACTGGAGTTCTATCCCATACTCACAGCATGATCCCAGGAAAGCAATGAGGCTCTCTCTCTAAGTCCCCATTTCTCTATCTTGAAGCCTATGTTACACTGTGTTAACAAAGCAAAAAACCTGCTTGCAAAGCCATTGGTACTATTGCTAGGGAATTTGAGGATCCCTTCCATGGGTTCTTAATGTTGTAATAAATGAACAGAGTTAAAAACTTAGACAAGAACCATATTGAAGGATTTGAGTGAAAAACTACAGCACAGGTAAGCTGAAAATCTTGGTAGCTACCTGGAGAAAAGAGATGAAAATGAATAAGTAAACCATGCCTCTTTAGTTAGTGTCCAAGGAAGGAAGTTCACCAAAGAAGCTGCGTGGCAGAAGTAAAAGGGAGTACTCCGAGAAATTGTGACATTGTACAGAGGGGCCAAGGAAGTTATTATCATAACTACTTATTCTATTAAACTTTTATATATGAAAATATGGTCCTATTCAATACATTTTCTCTCCGCCCCCTCAGTATTTGCACTTGTTTATGTCTTTATTTTTTTTTTTTTTATAAACCAAGGACAAAGGAAAATCAATGAAGAGGTGTTAAAAAGGGTTTAAAAGGCAGTGAATTGGAAGGGGTGCTGTGAAATGCTGTCTTGTGGATGCAACAAGGCTAGTCTACTCATGAGATCACAGCAACTATGGCAGTCTACACAAGGTTAAGTCAATCAAGATATAACTTCCTAAGAAATGGCCAGCACTTCCAAGAAGCAGAGCAGTTAGTGAGCTGAAAGAAACAGACCAAAGTGATGGCCCTGGAGGCTATTGTTCATTTATGGACATTTTCAAAGCACCTACCTGCCTCTCCCACATTTGTACACTTCTAGTCCTTCTTATATGTACAAGAAACCTAGTTGAGGAAAGGCATCCAATTATTCTCTGGAACTTGGCCTGAGCATGGTCAGTATGCTGCATAATGTGCATGACTTACAGATGGAAAAAGGCTCCCTGTCTTTTTCTGGCAACTCTTTGTTTTAATGTTTTTTAAAAAATATTATTTTTACTTACATTATGTGTGTTTGTGTGTGTGTGTGTGTGTGTGTGTGTGTGTGTGTGTGTATGCCACAGCAGATGTATGGAAGTCAGAGGCCTACCACAAGGAGCCAGTTTTTCCATCATGTCAACCTTGAGAATAAAACTCGTGGCATAAGACTTGGTGTCAATTCGAAACAAAATGAAATAACTCACAACACAAGTCTCACCTTAAAGGAAATAAGATAATTTATTCTGAAGCAATTATAAGTGATTTTGGCCAGGAAACAAATTTTAGGTTTCCCCAAATTCCACATTCCAATGTGGAAGTTCTTTCAGAAAGCTCTCTGATATCATAGAATAAAAAAAGTCAGATCGAGAAAAGTTTGAAATACATTTATGGGTACATCAGAGAGGTATTTATGAAAAGAAGAGGAGAGGTTTTCTATCGGCCCAAGATGCTATCTAATTAGATTCTTAGTTTGAGGGTTGGTAGAAGCTGGTAGTCAACTAACTTAATAGTAAGTGTCTCTCTGTAAGTCACAAGATTTTAGTTATGATATAGAGGTGCCCAAGAGTATCCAAGAGTTTTAAGTCATGGAGATGAGGTAGTAGGCCTCTGGAATTGCAATATTCTCACTTCTCCATATCACTACAGTTCTAACCAGTCAGTCTTTGGATATATATATTCTTTCCAGGGAATCTAGTTCCTTATGGAAGCATCTTACCCACAGAAGTACCTATCAGAGCCCAAATGGATTAGTCTTATATGCTAACCTTGATGTAACTTTTTTGTAATTATCAACTATGTAGCCAAAGAAAAGTGCCTTGTGTCTGTGTGTGCTGTGCTCTTGAGAACATGTATGTATGTGTGTGTTATGTGTTATTTGTATATGATATACATGTATGTGGTGTGGGTTACATATATGTGTGTGTACCTGTGTGTGTATTTGTGTGTTGGCACACATGTCTCTGTGTGTGTCCATGGCAGAGGGCAATGTTGAATGTCTTTCTCTACTGTTCTCTATCTTACTGTGTAGAATGGAATTTCTTGCTGATCATGAAATTGGTCAACTAGGTTAGTCTGGTGGCATATAGTGCCCTGTGTACTACCATCTTCCTCTCCTCATTACTGATTATAGGCTCCTGACAACATGTCTATCTTTTTACATGAGTAATGGGATCCAAACTCACATTTTCATGCTGATACAAAAAGCACTCTACCTGATGTCTCCCAGCATGCCTAGAGCAGTGCCTTTTATAGAGCATAGAAAGCCCCAAGTCAGTACTAGGTATCCCTCCTATTTTTAATGTTCTTATTTCCATATCACACGTGGTTTGTAGTCCTCATACCTATTTAATTGCTAATGCTACTTCTTCATATTTTTCTCTCATTTTTTTGTCTTTGACACAGTTTCATCCTTATCTTTGAAAATCTAATTTTGACTCTTTCATAATAATTTCTGAATGGTCCAGGGATGAGTTAACTATTATGAAAAGGGGACATAAGTAGGAGCATGGTACCAGGAAAACAGAATCATGTGAATATCATACTGTTCTTTCAACATTATTTTTGTGTTTTTGTGTATTCTAATTTGTTCATGATAATACACTTGGGAATTTCTTAGTTATGGTTTTATATATAAGACATCCTTCATGGGCATTCAAACAGGAGAGACTTCTAGTGAAAGACTATTCCTTATTCACTATGGCTTGAAATGTCACTGTTGGTATTATTTAGAATAATAATACTCAAATTGGTTGAAGAATTAACTCAATTCTGAGGTGTCTAGATATTTCTTTTTAAGTTGACTACCCAGACACTGACAGAAAGAATCCCTCTGTCTGTGAGTTGGATGAGCAGGGAAATCTCAACAAGAAGGCCTTTCTGAAATAAAGATGAAAGAAAATGAAAAAGTAATCTGTGTGGACAATACATAAAAAGTAATTCAGCCAGAGAAAAGAGTGTACAAAGGTTACTTGACGGGAAGGGATTGTATGAGTGGCAGGGAGGCTATGGAGCTACAGTGAGTAGATGAGCACCACAATAGAGAAGGACAAGGTGAGACCACTGACAGAGAATGTAGTGCACTCCTCAGCAAAGGGGATGGGTTTTTTTTCTGTGACATAGAATGCAGCAGCAGGGTTTAGAGCAAAGGGATTAAACACACTGGCTTGGGTTTTTAAAATTATCTCATGTTTTATGCATTTGAAAAGTTAAGAAAAGGTAGCATCTCATTCTTGAATTATTGTACTATAGTCTTTATTTATTGTCTACTCATTTTAAAAAGGATTTGTTATTCATTCTTTGGGACTTTCACAGCATGCACCCTAATCTGACTCCTTTCCCAGACCCTTTGTTTCTGCCCTTCACCCCTATGGCTTCCACCCAAGAAAAACTAAAAAGAACTAATAAAAACTAAAATATAAATATAACCTTAATTAATAAACAACCAAAAACAATAAACAAAAAGAAAAGCAACAAATAAACAAAAAAGCAAACAAAGAAGCCACTTTACACCATGGCTCCTCCTTCTTTCCCACCTCATCATAATCTCAGCTCCTTCCTCATTTTAGCAGCTTTAGCAACTGCTGTATATCAGGCAATAGACTCTGTTGTCCGAACAGTTTTCTTTGTCATTGTCCACTATGCAATGTGTTGTTGGACAGGTTTAAGGCCTCTAGCTTCTGGCATACTGTCAACACTGGACTCTCACTGAGATTCTTCTTGGTTATCTCGCTATTGCCTGGAGTCATACAAATCTAGTGTCTAGCACCAGCCCCATCATGTGTGTGCTGCAACAGGTCATAGATGGGATGGATGTTGGCTAGTGGCAGCTCAAAGCCCTTGCTGTTTGCCTGAGTAGTTGCTGAGTTGGTGACTCTGGGTTGCTGGAATTAGACCCTACCCCTCTCAGGTGAGGAGCTGATCCATCTTTCCCAAGAGTGTGTGTGTGTGTGTGTGTGTGTGTGTGTGTGTGTGTGTGTGTGTGTGTGTGTGTGTGTGTGTGTAGGGGTCTGATATTCTATGTGGAAAGGGGCAGTTCTTCAATACCAAGCACTGACACAGACTTTGGCTGCAGTAGAGTCATGGATCCTGACATGGCCTTCTGCAACAATGCTGGCTGGCTGGATGACACATAAGCATGGATGACAGTGTAGGCCACCCAGATTGACAAGGACCTGGCTATTAATAGTTTGTCCCTCAGATGCTAACATGACCACACATGGTGGCTCAGACACTAGGCATGCTTATATCCTTCAGTGGTAACAGGAGGATGGACAACACAGTCCATGACTGCTGCAGGGGCACAGACCCAGATATGATCCTTGATGCAGCTCAGGTTCAGATGTCACCATGGCCCAGGGTGGCAGGAAGACCACCCATATCAATCTATTTCTCACCTCTTCCACCTCGTCAGCTTTGCCTCACTCTGTAGAACCTGAACATTTCTGCCTTTCTATCCCTTCCCCATGCCCCAACATATACTTACTCACCATAATGGCATCCCACTCCCTGTGATTTCTTCTTCCCTCCAAGGGCAAGTGGTCTGAAAGAGGCATGTATGTGTCTTTTACTCATGGGTAATAATGGACAATGTGCTGTAGTCTTACGGCACTGTGTTGGGGTGAGGAAAAATGAAAAGAGGTGTGTGTGTGTGTGTGTGTGTGTGTGTGTGTGTGTGTGTGTGTGTGCGTGTGAACAGTACAGCAATGGTAGAGATTAGAAACTATCTTGGGCATCAATTCTCTTGCACCTTTGTCTATGACAGCATCTCTCAATAGCTTAGAACCTCATCACATTGAAAGCTAGGAAGCTGTCCCATCAGCATTCCGGGATCTGCATATTTCTGCCTCTTTACATCATTAGTAGGATTATAGGTGTGCCTCATCCTGACTGGCTCTTTACACAAGTTATGGAGCTAAAAACACTCTTAGAATTTACAAGATAGAACACAATACCAACTGAGCCATCTCCTCAGCTACCAAATGGTTTTAGTTGAGTTAGTACAGGACCTCAGTTATAGTAAATGCCACACTGAACCTGGCTAGTAAGTACCATTTGCCTGATTGAAGGGCCACCACTTCACGCTTGGTATGCCCATAGTTGCAAGGGTTGTGGTGGAAATCTGTACATACAATCACAGAGGCAGAGAAAAGTGGAAGATTTATAAGCTCCTTTTTTTTTTTTTACTTCAGAGCAAATAAAGGCTGATGTAAAAAGTGTTTTCCAGCAAACCTTGGCTTAGGAATTTGGTATAGAGCTTGGCAGACAGAACTGGTCAATTTTAAAAAAAGAGTCAATCTGCTGTTGGATAAAATAGATAAAGTTGAAGCCAATTTAGTTTATATAAATCTCCATGTTGGAAAAAAATATGTGAATGATGTCATGGGGAATCATAAAATATGCTGGATATGTCATAGGATATCATAAAAATTGCTTAATTGAATTGGACACCTGCCAAAATTGTCTATCATATCCATCAACAAAAAAAGGGCTACTACATTGCTTCAAGAATATGAAAAGATGTCCTGGAAACTGAACCCTTTTTATTGGCCACATTGATCCAGCATCATGCTGACTCTTCAAAGTAAAATTCTTTACTTTTCTAGAATGTATTATTATCGATGTTGCACATCATTCTCAAAATATCACCACAGACCAATTCCCAGTAGCTAAATTACAAAACTGTCTACATTAAAACTCCCTGTCCTCTCCAGACAATTATAAAAAGATTCATCACTTAGAAACTGTTTCTGTGGTGTAGTTTGAGTTACTATGCTTCAGTATCACTGGAAGGTGTGCGTATCTCACTAAAATTATGCGTTTAGTTTAAATTTGTGTGTGTGTGTTTGTACATATGCATGTGGCTACTGATGGAGATCCTAAAAGAGTATTGCATTCTCCTGAAGCTAGAGGTACAGGAGTTTATGAGCCATCTAATATGGATGCTGGGAACCAGACTCTAGATACTCTGGAAAAGCAGCACGTACTCTTAGTCATTGAGCTGGTCTCATTCAGCCATTCATATGGCTTGATTTTAAGCCACCAAGAGTGAGAAATATCAGACATGTATAAAGAGGTGCTGAGTCCTGCATTGTAGAAATAGCTTGAGTATCATAATCCTTAGGAATTCCTTTACTATGTAATTTTCATAATCATGTTTTCATGCATGGGAAATCAGAAAGCTGAGTGAGCCTCAGAAAATCACAGCTTTCCTGGGGTTTGGTGCCAACTGCCAATGTCATCAGACTCTGAGCTTTGAAACTTCTGTCTGAATTTTAAGGGTGCCTACTTCTATTCCTGTGAGTAATGACATTAGAATTTTATGGGCCTAGCAATTTAGTAAAAGGTACATTCAATACTCTACCTCCCTGTAGCTTATCAGATCTTCTGTGTTCTGATTTGCTTTCTTCATTTATTTCTTCCTGAACACAGGCCAGCATAGAGACTGACCATTGCTATACTTTCTCTATAGACTATTCTCTCCTCTAAAAGCTTTGTCATCCTCTGGCCAAATATCACTCAAGAATTAAGATCTGGTACCAGTGATATGTTTCCATGGTTACAGGCGCCTGGCACAGAGCCACATGATCAGGTTCAATCCCTAGGACCAGAATGATAGAGAAATAGGAGTGACTCCTGTCTTTGAAATTACTTACACACCCAAAATATGTCTTTCTACACTCCTTCCCAATAATGAAATGTAACTTAAAATGCAAGGTCATTCAATCTCTGCTGCACTTTGTGAAGTAGAGCCAAAATCGTACATGGATCATTCATTATTATTCAGAAATATAACAGTTATATTTCTTTAAAAAATTTAAACATATTAATGCAGTGGGATGTTCTTCTTTATGCTGCGAATATGTGATGCTCTCATTGGTTGATAATAAAGCAGTTTGGGCCAATGGCAATGGAAGGGGAGATTAGGAAGTAGCATCAAACCAAGATCTGAGATAGTGAACAGTGTAGACAGATTCAGGGCAGATGCCATTCAGTCACTGAGGAAGCAAGACATGAAGAAAATAAAGTAACAAACCATAAATAGTATGGCAAAGCATAGATAAGAAACATGGATTGATTTAAATGTAAGAGCTAACTAAAAATAAGCATGAGTCATCACACAAACATTATAATTATTATATTTCTCTGAGTGGTAATTTGGGAAGTAACTGCTGGGTATAACTGGGTGGTCACACCCCCTCCAGGTTGGCCACAACCCCTCCAGGAGCTCAGGACCCTGGATAAGCATCTTAGGACCTTATCAGCTGACACCTGAATCCCACTACACCGGACTGTTTTTTTTTTTTTTTTTTTTTTTTCTCATTTGATTTAGCTAAGTAACCCCTCAAGTAAATGATGACAAACTTGAATGTGTTTGTTATTTCCGAACAAATGTTTTCTTTGAAAAATCTGGAAGTTATAAATGAGAATAATTGATTAAAGTTGTCTCTCTCTACAAACATATTTGGAAAATTTGTATCAAATCTAAATCAGATGGATAATAATCATGACCTAGTTAGGAGAGTATTTGTGGAAACAGAAGTAAATTAGAATTGAATAAGTAAGGCATACCTCTTTACAAAATTTATTTACAAGACAAGGATAGATATAAACTCACTATTTTGTTATGTGAAGAGGATCCATATAAAACTAAAAGTCTGGCCTCATCAGCATTCTATTATGCAAGAAGGAGGGACTTGAAAGTAATTAGTGTTTGCTGAGACATGGGGTGTTCTAGTGGTATAGACATAGACAAGTTTCTTTTGCTCAGGTAAATGACCCTCTTTACTCATGCTCATGAGAACACCAATTAAATGAAGTGAGTAACAGATAAGACGAAATGAAACGACAACTGGAGGGATGCTGAACAGTGAAGAGGAGGAGTTCCAGTAAGTAAGGGAAAAGAGGATGAGAGAACAATATATTCAATGACAGTGTGTGTGTGTGTATGCTTGTGTATGTGTATATGTGTACATGTGTGTATGTGCATGTGTGTGTACACTTGTGCGTGTATATGTGTGCATGTGTATGTGAGTGTATGTGTGTGTATGTGTGTCTATGTGTATATGTGGTTGTGTGTGGTGTGGTTGTGTGAGTGTATGTGTGTGTATGTGTATATGTGGTTGTGTGTATGAGTGTATGTGTGTACTAATACATTTATGAAAGGAAATTAGAATGGGGAAATAACAATGTAACACAAATGCTGGGTACTGGGACTTAGTAAGGTTTTTCATAGCTACAGACACTGATTTTTGAGGCTCCTAACTCCAAATACACTTGGTCTTTATGACACTTACCATCCATAAATTCAGCTAACTGCTATTTGAAAACATTTGAAAGTTTATTTTATGCATTTACTCATATGTGAAAGCTAAAATGCTGACATCACAAACGTTATGGTAGAATTAAGTTTACCAGAGCCTGTGAGGGGGGATGATGTTGTAAAATAATTCTTAGGTACACTGTGAAGATTTGCCAATCAGATTGATTTAATAAAAAGTTGACTAGCCAGTAGTTGGATAGGATGTCAAGGTGGAACAGTCAGACACAGAAGAGGCTGATAAAAAGGAGGACAGAGTCCAGAGAGAGAGTTGTTACAGTGAGGTTTCTTTGGTCCTGGGGCAGCCAGAAGTCCAGACCCACAGACCTGCCTTGCCAGACCCCTTAGCCGCCCACCGCTGATTAGGCCCCCAGAAATGATTCAGATGCTTATATTAGCTTCATGCTGTTTGGCCTATGGCTTAGGCACATTGCTTGTTCTTACATCTTAACTCAACCCATTCTTAATAATCTGTCTGCCACATGGCCCGTAGCTCAACTGTGTTCCTTACATGCGTCTTCTTGGGCAGTTGGCTCTGTCTGTCTGACTCTGCCCCGCTTCTCCTACCTATGTTATGATTTCCCCTCCTACTTTTTCTATGGTACCTGTCATGGGCCAAAATAGCTCCTTTATTTAAAGATTGATATTCACAGCATAAAGACATTCCACATCAGAGAGTCACTAGCCAGATGGAGAATAAACAAGACATATTGGAGAGGTAAATGCCATGAGCCTTGGGGAAGCATATAAATTAATAGAAATAAGTTAATCTAAGTTGTAATATCTAGTTAGTAATAATTCTGAGCTATCAGCTGTGAATTGTAATTAATAAGTCTCTGAGTAGTAATTTGGAAGCAGGCTAGTGGGAAAAGAAAACTCCACCTATAAGATAATAAGATAAAAATTTGGTAAGATATATCAAAAGATACTGCTTAAGGTGTAGAAGCAGGTGAATTAGAAGTTCAAGGATGTCTCCACTACATAGTGAGTAGTATGGCTATATAGGATGTATGAGCTTCTGTATAAAAATAAAGTTTGCAAGAAGAAAGTTGATGCCATCAATTCTCCTCTTATCAACCAACATCGAAATCCAGACATCAAGCTATCCTTGTGATAGATGAAATGTTATTTTTAACTGTATGAGTAGTATTTCAAATGTCTTCAAAATATAAACTTGGGTTAGTAAAGGCACAAAAAAATCGAACCTAATGACCTGAGTACAATCCCAGAGCCTTCACATAGTGAAAGGAAAGCTGACTCCCAAAATCTGTCCTCTGACCTTTACATATGTCTTGGCACAGATTTATATATACACACAAAAGGAAAATAAATAAATAAATAAATAAATAAATAAATAAATAAATAAATAAATAAATAAATAAATAAATAAATAAATTTTAAGTTCTTGCTATTTTTCAACATGATTTATAACATTACTATTTACACTGTGAATAAACTCTGAATATCAGGATGAAATGATTTGAAATGCTAATGGTATTCTGTATTTCTGATTAAGTCAACTAGATTAATTTTGTACTTATTTGCAATTTATAGCAAAATCTGTACTCATTTTTGCCACTCAGACTACTTGGTATAGTTGCTAAACATTCCTATCAATATTTCAGACAAGACGGAGCACCTGATTAATCCAAATACCTAAACATAGTTTGCCTGATCTTTGCTAATTTATCTTGTATTGACAAAATCAAAAGTGCTTAAGTAATAAGCACACAAAATGTTACTTACCATCTTGTAAATGTCAACCATATTGGGAGGTGATATTATGTGTGAAAGCTTGCTTGATTTAAATTTCCCAGTATAATTGAACTATGCTTTAATAAGTCTTACATATTAAAAATAATCTGGTTGCAACAGGACAAGAAAAATTAGCCTCATTTGATAGCATCCTCATTTAAATACTTAGCACTACACTTGTACTCAATGATTATATCAAGTAAATCCTCCAAATTTGCAGTAAAATGTAATTGCCTGAGAAATAATATAGTAAAAAATGAACAGCAAATTTATAGAGTATGCATTACAATTATAGAGTGAGTCAATAGCAAGACAATTGATGGTATTTTGTTTTTATATTTTAAAGTTATAATTTGCAACTACTTATGTCAGCAGCTATGTAAACTTATGACAGTATCAAAAATCCACAGTGTTACAGAATTCATTCCTTGTTTATTTTTTTTATTCCTTAAAGGCACAGAATACAGGGTTAGAAAGAGGGTTCAGTGGCTAAGAGAAGATGGTGCTTTTGCTGAGGACCTGAGTTTAGTTCTCAACATACATATTAGATGGCTCACATCTGTGTAACTACAGTTTTAGCAAATATGTTACCTTCTTCTATGGACAGCTCCCCTTACAGAAGCACCCACACACACACATACATATTTTGACAACTAGAACTAGAAACAAATACAAAGACATAGAATAAAACTGTCACATCAATGTATTTATTACAGGTTAGTTGATGAGAGTCTGAGCTATAGAGAAAGTCCAGTTGGGTAATATTTCTTATGCAGATTGAGCTCTTCCACTTTACACAAACTCTGGCACAAATCTATACTCTCAGCACTGTGGGATACAGACATAAACTGATCCCAAAGCTTACTCACAAGACACTATGGCTGAAGCAGTGAGCACTGAGTTTAGTGAAAAATAATGTCTGTAAAAATGAGATGAAGCATGATTATGAAGACAGTTCATCCTATGGATATACACAAGCACAAGTGCTCATGCCAACAGAAACACATACACACAAAAGCAAGGTGGAATAAGAGATAAAGAAATTTCCTTAATACAGTTTGTGTCTTGCTATCAGTCAAATGACATTATCAATAAAACAAAATGACAGCCTACAGAATAGAAAAAGATCTTTACCAATCCTACATTGACAGAGGATCTCTAAAATATATAGAGAACTCAAGAAACTAAAAGCCAAAATATCAAATAATGCAATTTAAAAATGTGGTTCAGAGCTAATACGGAATTCTAAAAAGAAGATCTTAAATGATGGAGAGACACTTAACTACTCAACATTCTTAGCCATCAGAGAAATGCAAATCAAAACAACTCTGAGATACCATCTTACATCTGTCAGAATGGCTAAGGTCGAAAAGATAGATGACAGCCTACACAGGAGGGGATGTGGAACAAGGGGAACACTCCTCCATTGCTGGTGGGAATGTAAATTTGTACAGCCACTTTGGAAATCAATATGGTGGTTCCTCAGAAAATTTGTAATCAATCTACCCAATGATCCAGAAAAACTATTATTGGGCATATACCCAAAGGATACACATTCTTACCCCAATGGCATTAGCTTAACTATGTTCACAGCAACATTAGTCATAATAGCCAGAACCTGAAAACAACCTACATGACCCTCAAGTAAAGAATGGATTTAAAAATGTGGATAATTTATACAAAGGAATACTATGCAGCAGTAAAAAACTATGATAACCTGAAATTTGCAGGCAAATGGATGGATGAATAGATCTGTAAAGTATTATCCAGAGTGAGACAACACAGACCCAGATAGATAGGTATGGCATGTACTCACTCATAAGTGGATTTTACACATAAAGCAAAAAATAACAAGGCTACAATCCACAAACTGTGATCAGTGAGGTAACAGAAGGAACTTAAAAGAAATATCCAGGAATCCGTCTAGGAAGGGAAAATAGAGAAAAATTCCTGTGTAAATTGGGATCATAGAGGGGAACGAGCAGGGGAGGGTGGGAATAAATCATGAGAGAAGGAGATAGTAGAGTGGGAGGAACAAAAGGGAAGCAGAACAAAGTAATGGATATCTTGATATGGGGAGCCATTGTGGGGTCAGAGAGAAGCCTAGTGCTAAGGAAACATCCAAGAACCCATAAGATGTCTGCAGCTTTCATCCAATAGTGGAGGGGGTGCCTAAAGAGGGCTTCTCCTAAAATCAAATGAATGACTATCCTGAGTGCTACTATAGAAACTTCATCCAGGAATGAATGAAGGCAGAAGCAGAGATTGATAGCTAAGCACCAGGTCAAGCTCTAGGATCAGCTAAAGAGAGAAAGCAGAGAGTATATGAACAAAGGATTAGGATCATGAGGATGGCTGACCTGAGCTATTGGGAGCTCACTATCTCCTAAATGACACCCGAGGAACCTTCATGGAAAGGAACTAAACCCTCCAAATGCCGGTGACAGTCAAATAACATGGGCAGTTTGTGGAGCCTCTTGCAGTAGGATCAGAGTATATTCCTGGTGAATGAACTGACACCTTAGAGCTCACTCCCTATAGAGGAACATCTTACTCATCCCTGAAACTAGGAGGAACTTGGACCTACCTCAACTGAATATGCCAGACCAAACTTACCAACCTTGGGATTCCTTGCCTTACCTGAGGAATGAACGGGGAGATTTGGTGGGGAGGAGGCTATGGGAAAGCTGGAAGGAGAGGGGGGAGGGGGAGCAATGATGGATACTGGGAAAACATCTTAAATAGAAAATTAAAGATAAAACCATCTTCTAATTACATTTACATTGCATTTTCTTTCTCTTTATACCATTTATATCATGTAACAAATATACAGGACTCAAAATTTTCAAAGTGCACCTGCTTACTGATAGATAATTAAATAAATGAACAAATGAATAAGTGAAGAACCGAAGTTTGTGATCAATTACTGACAAGCCTTAATGGTTAACTAATGGTGAATTCCACCCTCTAACCTTCAGGCAAGCTTTGTCAGAACACAAACAAAATATCATACAACGTAAACTCAGAAGTTCCTGACTAATACTGGTTGAAAGTACTTTATTTTGCTACTTAGCTCTTTTCAACTATTGAATTATTTGATTACTTGAATTATTGAATTATTATTCAATTACTTGAATTGATGCTGACAAACTGATCTTCAAAGTATAAAGGATGGTTACTAGGAGAGACTTAAGATTTATAGAGTTAAAACTTGCAACTCTACACTCCTATTATCTGTAAAGGAATGAGGTGCAGAGATTGAGTCATTCACTATAGGCCGGTGACTTGATCAAGTATCTACTTATCTGCCCAAAACCATCCATGAGAATCTTAAGCAGCAGTATAATCAAACTTCTAGGTTAACAACCATGGAGAGAGCCTGATGGTTCATCAGAAGTGAGTGTGGACAGCTGCCACAACCCCATGTTTAACTCACACTTCTTTTTTGTTGTTTCTTATACTATCTACCATCAGAAACTGAATCCCTGGTTTTAGAAGTCTTTAAAACAAGTGATCCAACTGTGGGAGGAGACTAGCAACCTCACATTTTCTGAAGTGCATCGTCATACAGGGCTGGGGATATTTATGGTCAGGTGGCCGACTTACATACCTAACCCCTTCAGCTCCAGGAGCTAATTAAGAGTTTAGACAAGTGGTAGAGAATGCCCTTTTTGTCTGTGAAGAACCCGATACTTCCTTGATGTGGAGAATATACACATTGGTGTGAGAAGTATTATGATCCGGCAAAAAACAAACAGAGCACAGGGAGTGCCCATGAGAAGATGAATTATTCATTTTTCTAGTTTCTGTGGACAAATACTAGATAAGCAGCTACTCCAGGGTAGAAGGGTTCATTCAGTCCATGATGTGAAGGGTTTATTAGGATGAGGAAGGCATGGTAGAAAGAGTGTGAGACAGCTAGTCATATAGAGTTAGGAATCAGAGAGAGATAATTGCTAATGCTCAGCTCACCTTTTTTATTCATTTAAGACTACAACATATTACATGGTGATGCTCATATTTAGCTCTTTAAATTTCAGTTCACCTAATACAGGAAATCCCTTATTAATGCACCCTGAGGAATATTTTCCTCCTGTTTCTAGACTAGGTTAATCTCTAGATATGACTATGGGGGATTAACAAAAGTAGGCGAATTAAAGTGGGAAGACCTTTCCACTATAGAAGACCTTATCCCACGTACTAGGATTCCACACTAGTGAAATGAGTGGTGCAACAGTATCCATCACTCTCTGCTTCCTATGGATGAAATGTGAGCAGCAGCCTCACATTCCTACTGCCATGGCTTCCTTCCTCTCCTTGGTAGACTGTACTTCAGAACTATGAGACAAAATAGACTCTTTCTCCCTGTTCTGTTCTTTGTTTGTTCGTTTTTTCTGTTGCTGTGACAAAAACCATGACAATGCAACTTGGAAGAGAAGAGGTTTATTTGGCTAACACTTCCAGGTCCACTGTTCCTTACTGAGGAAAGTCAGGGCAGGAGCTTGAACGGGAACTGATGAAAGCACCATGAAGGATAGCTGATTAGTGAATTGCTTCCAGGCTTAAATTAAGATTGTTTTCCTTTAAGAACAAACCTATCAGGCTAGGGGTGGTGCTGGCCACAGTGTGCTGGACCCTCTTACATCTGTCTCAGTCAAGACAATGGCCCAAGCCAATATGACCAAACCAGTTCTCACAACTGGGGTTCCCTATTCCCAGGTGGTTGCTTTGTGTTAAGCTGACAATAAAAGCTAACTGTATACTCTATTAAGTTACTCTTGTCAGGATATTATAGCATAGAATTGAGAAAGTAACTAATACAGAAGGCTGGAAGCATTGATGGGTTGCATTCAGAACACTTGTGTATTTGTCACAGAGTGACTCAGGTTCTGCTTCTATATCTGACTTTCTCATGTGGGACACTTCTGATATCATAATTATGAAAATAATGTGAAACATTTGAAGACAGTCTCATCTACACAGGCTGGGCTTATGTTCTTCATGCTTTATATGGAGCAGCTCAGAGAGAACTGTTTCCACAGCGCAAAACTGGAAGAAGGTAGACATTTGCACATGCATGACTTCCTCACAGAGGAAAAGTAAAAATAATTTGAATTTGGATCTTCTAAGTGTCACAATTTTCCAGTATCAGATAGAAAAAAAATTGATTCATAAACTGTTCCTACTAAATGAAAAGAGAAAAGTCATAAAGCAACTAAAAGATAAATTTTGTGACATGCTTGCTGAGGGAAATATCACTTAAAATCTGAATACAGAATGAAAAATTGCATTAGACATGGGAATACCTATAACTTAGTACAAAAGTGAAGGGAACTGAGGCCTAAGAGAGGGGTCCGGTTGTCCTGCTGGCCAGCACAGGATATACAGTTTAATAGATTTCTAGTGGGTTTGAGTGTCAGTGTGTGATTCTTGTATTTTTATTTTGTTTCTTATTTATTTATTTATTTTTCAAGAGAGGTTTCCTTTGTGTAGCTCCAGTTATTATGGAACTTTCTCTGTAGACCAGGTGGCCTCAATCTCACAAAGATCCACCTGCCTTTGCCTCCCAAGTGCTGGGATTAAAGGCCTGCAACACCACTAGGGCTTCTCGTTTATCTTTTTATTTATATTTGAAAATAAGTGAAACAACATATAATTGAACATATAGGAAGATCAGTGGATATGGGAGGAATTGTAGGGGTGAATGAAACAATCTACAGGTTATGGATATACATAACTTTAATACAGGCGTTCTGGAAGCAGAGTTAGACATATCTCTGTGTTCAAGGCCTAGTGTACAGAATAAGTTCCAGGATATCCCAAGCTTTACAGATAAAGCCTGTCCTCTTCCTCCCCTGCCCCCACCAAAAGAAGAAAAAGAAGAAGAAATTATTAAATCTTGTCATATTATAATATTCATCATATGGAAACTTTAAAAAATGAAAAAATAATAAGAAATAACTTAAAAGTCTCCTTTAAAAGTTGGATATAGAGTCATTAATTCTGTTGTTATAAATTCTTTTTGATGTTACTTTAAGATGTCTCTGCTGAGATATTAAGGTATTTCAAATATATTTTTGAAATGTGAAAACTCACAATTGGTAATCTAAGTACCCCAATTCAAGGCTGAAGGATGGAGAAGTAAGTTCTGGGAGTAGAAAGGAATAACTCATTGACTATTCATACAACAGATGGGAAATCCAAGACTCTAGGTATCGTTCAAGACTTCAGATTGTCGTTGACCTTCTGTGGTTCTCTTCTAGTTTATTTTTTTTCTTTTATAAAATACTCTGAGAAGAAGGAACTTGCATATAAAGATAATTGATTTCATCTTAAAATTCAGATTACTGTTCATGATTGTAGTGAAGGAAGGCCTAACAAAAATTGCAAACCTCATCCACAGTCCGGAGCAGAGAGGAATGCATGCTCACTTGCCTGCCTTTGCTCAGCTCTATTCTCCACCCATACTATTTCAGGCTCTCTACACACTGAATGATAACACCCAGGTATGCTGAGTCTTCCCACACCAATTAACTAAGATGATCACCATAGACACGCTGGTAGGGCAACCCAACATAGGTTATCTTTGATTAATATTTTCTTCCCAGGTGAGCGATTCTAGATTACATCAAGTTGGCAAAGCCAAACATAACAAACTCAAATACCGGATCTTACACCTCTATCTGTTAACCTTCGAGCTTGCTGAGTTAGATGATATTCAAAAGCACTCAAAGCACTGCTCTGCATATGTGCATGGTTAAAGGCTGGAGACTTGGACTATCACAATGTTTCAATCAATGGAAGAAGCTTGCATCTGAATGGATGACAAGAGCACAAAACAAAGGAGAGGAAGATGAACAGATGAAGAGGTGTGACCACTCATGAGGCAGACTTAATGAATGAAGAACAATGAACAGCAGAATTGAAGAGGAGGCTGTGGTTGTGCTGCAGTCTCTGAATATATATTACCTCTGTCCATTTCACTTGCTTGAGTATAGTCACTTTAGCACCATGGGTCCTCCGGGCACCTGAAAAGCAAGCTTGTATATGGTTTGAATGCATGACTGGGTACCTATAAAGTGACATGACCAAACATACAAGCATGTTTTTGCTTAATATTTACTTCACTCTATTAAGTTTAGCTGCTACTTGTCTATGTTTTAATTTGAACCTTTACATTTCATACTGCTTCCGTCTTTACTTGTCCTCCTGCAGGACAGCCAGGCCCCCTTCTTAACATCTACCCAACTGACTCCTGTGTGTGAAGTCTCTTTCTTACCTAATTGTCCAACTGTCTGCAGGGCAGAGTGTGTGCTGTGTTGTATGACATATGCATGAGCGCTTATACACAGAGGCCTCATGTGTGTGTATGCCAATCTCCTCTTTACTCCTTTTTTTAGACACGGCATCTCACTGAATGTATTATTCAATGGTTAATGTTTTAGGATACGTGAACATGTGAGTGCATGTGTAGTGTGTACGAGTACATTTCAATGATCAGGGGCTGTCTGAAATGCCTACCTCAGCCCCCATTCACAGTTGTTCCTGGTTTTTGTTTTGTTTTGTTTTTAAGATATGGCCTATTTAAACTTGAAACTGGTTGATTCAGTCAAACTAGATGGGATTTCCTCCTCGATGCTGGAATTATAAGTATATGCCATCATACCTGGTATTTTTATATGAGGATACTGGGATTCAAACTTGGATCTTCATGCCATAAGTCAACAACTTTTAAATGTTTATAATAGAAATTACAATTTTTAAACCTAGTTAGAACCTGGAAAATATTTTAAATTTTCACATTTTTTTTCCAGACAAAGAAGACAATTGTTTTTAATAACATACCCTTCATTGGTGGTAGGTAAAGGTTTGGGAGAGAGGAGTCTCTGGCACAGGGAAGATGCATTGAACTTCCAAAAAATTGGAGTCAGTTGTGCAATAGGTCTTAACAGGAGATTCTCTTTAAGTGCCTACGTGCAATATTTCACAGGCTCTTAAGAAACAAAACATCTACAGGGCATGTTAAAAAGAACCATTCTGTGTGCTTCCCTGCCACTATAATTAGCAGTATAGTGTTTTTTTTTTTTCATTACAGTAAACATGCTAAGAATGTTTTAATTCTTAGTAAGAAAAACATTTACTCTAATTAGGTATTCATTGGAAATTTTGAAAATCACTTAATATTGGTAATTAAAATGCAACTGTACTTTCAGATTGAATTCTCTGTGTTAGTGAATGAATAGACACCAATATGAAATCTACTTCAGTGATGGCAGCTTTTCTTGGTATGGAAAGAAAGACCAAAGACCAAGGTGCTGGACAGCCAGTCTCAGTATAAGCTGATGATGTGGAGGAAGCACCGATCCTCCAGAGAACTTATCCATTGAAAAAAAAGAAGAAATGAGGGCAAAGAGAAGGCAAAGGAGAGAAAGGAAGCAGGAGTTACTCACCCAAAATACAACCAGGCTTTTGTGATGCGGGGAACCACTTAGTTTCATCCATACAGTAGACTGAGATAGGGAACTGAGTGTTCTCATATACAATGAGGAAAAGCAAGACAAGGGCTGAGGAGACGGATCAGTGGGGAAAACCCTTATTGTGCAAGCAGGAAGACTTGTGTTCAATTCCCAGAAACCAAAGGAAATCAGGCAAGCTGCTGTGTAGCTGAACCCCCAGTTCCGGTTAGATAGACAGTAGCAGTCAGCCTAGACAAACTAGTGATCTTAGGGTACAGTGAGAGAATATCTTTAAAAAATATGCAGACAAGTGACTGAGGAAAAATATGCTGATGTCAGTCTCTGGCTTTCACATGTACTTGGATGAGCAAGCAAACACACTCACACACACACACAAATATCTACAACATGTGCACCACATATAAACAGAAGAAGATAACATAACCATAAGAGACTAGCAATATTATTAAGCAAAATATAATAGTCTGTTGCATAATAACCATGAGTCATACCCATTAATTCCAAGGGCCAACAATATAATAGAAAAGAATGCATTGAGAAATGTTACTAAATCAGTAGGTGTTCCTATTGTATAATGGTTGGGTTTTACCAACAGAAACAAAGGACACTCTATTCTAAGGTAGAAACATCAGATTACATATATATGGTAGTTTTCTCATGTGTGTGTTTAATGTTATGTCTGTGCATGTGGATAGGTGCCTGTGCACTTGTGTCTGTATATTCTCGTACATGTTTGTATGTCATTAGTTACCCAGGGCATCTTGTGTTATGCAAAAAGTTACTTTTAATATGGAATTCACCAATGCGTCTAGTCTGAACCAAGCATCCCTTTGTCTCTGTCTTCCCAGCACCTGGATTATAAGCATGTCATTCACCACATCAGGCTTTTCCCCACATGTTTTGGGGAACAAACTAAAGTCTTCATGTGTAATAAACAACCATCTATAGTTGGTATAATAATCACTGGCAAATGATTTAAAGTGATAATTAGGGGGTTTATAGGGAAACAATTACTGATATAACACATTAAACAGTTGTATGGTTCCTGGAAAGCTGGACAAGTCCACAGTTGAAGTTCAGTGCACAGAAAGACAGGCCTGGGCATACATGCACCTATTCTTAAATTGGCCTGGCTATGTCCCAAATACAGGAGCTTTAGGTCCTAAAAGTCAAAAATCAAGGTTATAGTGTTTTCTCTCCACTAGAACATATGAAAACTGAGGTATCACTCAGGCCTATATGGTAGACTCTAAAATGTATATTTGGGTTTCATTTGAAGTTCAATTAAATCCAATTTTTGCCAGACAGCTTTTTGCTATATAATTTGAAACAAACAAAAGCACATGTTGTGGGATATTTGTATGCACTGTGTGAAAATGGGTTACTATGACTGGTGTAATTAAAAGCTGAACGGTCAATAGACATTAAGTAGGAAGTATGGGCAGGACTGCTGGGCAAAGAAAGAGAAAGTAGGAGAAGATAATTGAAGCACAAGGATACACAAACAAGACATTGAAAGAGTCAGACATAGAAACTGACATGAAAGGAATGTAAAAATCCACTTTTCAAAATGATAGATTAATATAAATGGATGAGTTTAAGTTGCAAGAACTACTTAAGAATATGGCCTAAGCTATAAGCCGAGCTTTTATAATGAATAATAAATCTCTATGTCATCATTTGGGGCTGGTGGCAAAAAAGAAAATCTGACTACAAATGCACTTTTTCTACGAAATGCTATCCAGGATATGTTTTTAGATCAAACAAAATGTAGCAACACATAGACGTTTTGATAGTGTTTTTACAGGGATTGATTCACAAAACATCCAACTTGAGGCTTCAAGTTCTCTATTCATGCTTCTATGTCTCACCCGCAGACACTAACAGGATTGTGGAATTTAATTACTAGGATTAAGTTAGTATAATTTGAATTTTCTTTTAAAGTTATTAGTGGCAATTGCCAAACTTCAGTGACAATTTCCATGTACTACACATTGTTTTCTCTTCAGACAGATGCCACATTAGTCACACACAGGGAGTTTTTACTTTATATGCTTATTTCCCCCTTTCTTAGGTCTTAAATCTTAGCAGAGGAAGGTTGTGATTTCACCTAATACCTCAGTTTTTACTTAACTAAGGGTTATCGCCCGCTCAATGATAACTTGGTAAATAACTGTCAGAATGATCATGTGACTGGCTATTAAAGTACAACAGAAAGACAGAAAGACACATGAGTATGTGTGTGCTCCTGTGCAAGTTGGTGCACAGGAGTACAGTGCTGGAGTTGCTGACAGATGTGAGTCACCTGATATGGGTTCTGGAAACTGAATTGGGGCTTCTGCCGGTGAAGTATGTGCTCTTAACCACTAAACTATCTCTCCAGAACCTTATCTTCTCTCATTATTTCATTTTAGTTCCCCTTCATATAAAAATATAGCTATTTTTTTCTTAAACTTATTTTTCTATTTTTCAAAATTTGAATCTATTATATTCAAACTTATTTAAGAGTGATTGGAAGTATCTTTATGTCTAATTTAGTATTCCAGATTATCCCATTTTTCCATACTCCATTCCATCCCAGTTACCTAAATTTTATTCTTTCCAGACACTCATCTTTTGATAAACCTCCATTTAGTTAACTTTTTTTTTTAAAGCAAGGTGAAGTCATGGGAATGTCCTTTTCTTGGAAGGGTCACAGAGTTGATCTTATACATCTCTGTGGCTATGTCATTGAGCCTAAATTATAACTGAAGATAAGTAATAAATTTTATGAAAGATCTGAAGATCAAATTACTTCGCACAGAGTTTAATTATGACTTTAAGTCATTTGTTTTGTTGAAACATAATGTTATGAATTTGACTGCCAAGCTTGGTAGTGAGGTTACTTTAAAATCTACTCTTTTTTGATGTGGGATTTTTTTTGTATATTGTGAAATATCATTGAAAAATAAACAAATTGTTTTGGCCTATGGCAAGGCATATTAGAAGCAGTTATGAAAACCAAGCATAGATAAAGCAGGAGAGAAGAGTAAGACAAGGACACTATGAGCTGCTGCCTAGGAGGAAGATTTAGGTAAAGGAATTTAGGTAAACCACAGACCATGGGAAGACATTAAAGAAATAGGTTAACTTGCAAGTGCTAGAGAGAATAACACAAGTTATTCTTCTTGTATAAACTGACAACGTGATAACTTCAAGATATGATTATAGAGAAAGTTTTTATTGTAGATATGAGGGAGAGTGCAGCCGGAATCCTCTGGTAGAGCCTTGAACAAGGATAGAAATTAATAGTCTGATCATGACCAGCAGACTTAACTTGGCCATAAGAAAAGAGAGAGAAGGAAACCACGAGAAAAATCAAAAGACTTTCAAGAGAGAAGACCAAGAGAAAAGGAGAGAGAGAGAGAGAGAGAGAGAGAGAGAGAGAGAGAGAGAGAGAGAGAGAGAGAGATTTGAAGCATAAGAATAAGAAGCTGAGGGTGTGGAAAAGCTTCTAGAGCAGTGTTTTTCACAGTGTTGGTCGTGACTCTTATGGGGGTCATATATTAGATATTTATGTTATAATCCAAACAGTAGCAAAATTACAAAGAAATAATTATATGGTCATCACATAATGAGGAACTATATTAAAGGACTGCAACATTAGGATGGTTGAGAACCACTGTTCTTTATGTAAGGTAAGTTGTGAGGAAAGCTAGGTAATTATGATCCTGGGTGTACTCAGAGGTACACTGATGTGCTAAGAGGTACCACAGATAGCCATTTGTCCCTTCTGACATGATAAGGAAATGGCTCCTTTGTTATATGGGAAGGACAATTAAGTTTAGAGGAGTGGGGTTTCCCTATACCTGTTGCTTCCTGCTGGTTCATTTTCCTTCTCCCATGAAGAAATTCCTTGGGAAATTTTCATCTCAGGTGGTCCCCTTTTTCAATAATTGATAATCAGACTGAGAGCCGTGAAAGCTACATTGGAAAAGAGGATAAAGAAATCCAGTTATCTTCATGATCATATTCCAAGTTTGTGAAATAAGGATAAGGCTAAGCAGAGTGTCAGAAGTGTGCAAAATATGCACAGTTCACTCTCAAGGTAGAGTCTCAAATACTCTAACAAGTTATAAATCTCTTTATAAGAGAAAAGTCTCCTCTCTGGCTTACATAGCATCAAAACCTTCTTTTTGACTAGTATAAAATTCCTGAATCAATTTCTTTGGCTAATGGTTTGCAGAGCAAAATTACCTAAGACAGAAGGGATGCTAGCATATCTTCCCCACTGCCATGCTCATTGTGGCCCATGAGTTATATTTGCTCTTTCTTCTCAGAAACTACTGAAAGCATTCACTATCTGGCAGGAAGGAAAACATCACATTGAGAAATCTGAAGCCCCTTTATTTTATTTTTTTATTTATTTATTTTTTTGCTATTTAGAAATTGTTTATTTATTTATTTAAAAAAGTTTTTTTTCATGTATCCCTGTGTTTACCCTCCCTTCCCTCCTCCCAATTCCTCCCAGCCAGCCTTCAGCCTCCCTGCTCCCCATTTCCCCAATCCCTTCCCCCAAAAGGGGAAGAAGTCCCTAAGGGGGATCAGCTAAGCTTGGCAAATCCATTACAGGCAAGTCCGATTTCCTCATTCCAATATCAAGACTGGGTTAGGTGTTCCTTTGCAGGGAATGGGCTCCAAGGTACCAGCCCAGGCACAGGAACACATTCTGATGCCACCACTTGAGGCCACACATGCTTCCCATTCCAATAAACAGTTGCCTACCCTTGGAGGGCCTAGTTCCTTTTGTCGATGGATCTGCAGTGGTTGTTCTTGATTCAGTGAGCTCCCCAAAGCTGTAGCCAGCCATCTCTGTGGGACTCCTCCACATAATCCTCATCCCCTTGCTCATACAGACTCCCCCTGCCTCATTTCAATTGGACCAGAAGCTCTGCTCAGTACTCAACCTCTGTTCTGCCTCCACCTCTATTCATTGTTGGATGTAGGTTCTGTGATGACACTTAGAGTGGTTATTCATTTGATTATAGGGGAAGTCCTGTTTCGGCGCCCCCTCCTCTATTGGTTAGAGACCTAGTCAGTGATATCCTGTGAGTTCTTGGAGGTTTCCCTAGCACCCAGTCTCTTTCCAAACCCACATTGGCCTCTTCTATCAAGATATTCATCTCTTTTTTTTTTTCTTCAACTTTGTTGTTCCTCTCCTCAACCATCTCCTTCTCTCATGATTTCTTCCCAACTCTTCTTGGTTGCAACCGTTATGACCCCAATTTGCTAAGGAGATCTCTATTTTCTCTTCTTAGGGGAATCTCTGGATGTCTCTCTTAAGTTCCTTCTGATCCCAAGCTGTTCAGGGGTTGTTGTTTGCAGCTTGGGTATTCTTTGCCTTTTGTCTAAAATCCACTTATCAGTAAGTACATCCCATGCATATCTTTCTAGTGAAGTCCCTTTATCACCAGCTCCAACTTACCAAAAATGCAAACAGGAACAAAGTTAGTAACACATGGATGATTGATGTGTTAGTTTGAATAAAGTTGGCCCCTATAAGATCATGAAGAGTGGCACTATTGGAATGTGTGGCATTGTTGATTAGGTGTGGTCTTGTTAGAGGAAGTACATCACTGTATGGGTGGGCTTTGATGTTTTCTATGCTCAGGATACTGCTCAATGTGTCAGTTTACTTCCTGATGCCTACAGATCAAGATGTAGGATTCTCAGCTAGAACACCATGTCTGTCTACATACTACCATATCCTTCAATGATGATAATTGACTAAACCTCTGAACTATAAGCTACAGCAATTAAATGTTTTACTTTGTAAAAGTTGCTGTGGTCTTGGAGTCTCTTTACAACATTAGAAACCCTAACTAACACAGTCATCAATAGCTTCCTTTGCTTCCATCTTTGTGAAGGACATATCAAGTTTTATTTTACATTAATCTCCTCAGTATAATTGAAAGAAACAATTCCAATTTCAGAAAATGTACTGGGTTGGAGTACAATCCCCAAACTCAAGGGAAAAAAATGATAAAATTTTTGGAAAAATGCTACAGGAAATGATTTTTCTTTCAAATTTCTAATTCACTTCTCAGACTAATGTTACAAAAGAGTAGAAAAGGACTGTCTCTCTTCTTCCCTTGAACCACTGAGGAATTAAATCTTTGCATTTTCTGGTCAGGGCCTTGAACTCATCAGGGTTTGAGGCTGCCACAAACCATTTGCTCTTTGTTGTCTCCTGGGAAAAGCAAAGCAGCTCAGGTGTCCAGCAGCTGTCAGTTTTGTTTTAGCTGTGCAGAAAAAGCTACATAATTCCAGTAAATAAATGGTTTCACCCCAAAATAGTTTTGCATAGGTAGGGAGACAGCTATAAATGAGAAGTTATTTGCAAAGGTTAAAAGGGTACTTCCTGCCCTGAGCCTTCTCTTCTGTAAGCTTGGCAGGTTCATAGGTAGCTGGCATAGCTGAAGGACACAGATTTGTTAATGAACATTCCTGGGCTTATTTGGTAGTCTACAATTTATCAATTTAGAAATTTGAAAAAAAAACTCATGAATGTGTGTGAATGTGTGAGAGTGTATGTATGTGTGAGTATAGGTGAGAATGTGTGACTTTGTGAGTAAATTTGTGTGTGAATATGTGTGACTATGTGTGTGAGTGTGTGTGTGAGAATGTTTGTAATAGTATGTGTGTGTGTCTGAGAGTATATGTATGTGTGTCTGAATATGTAAAGGTGTGTGTGTGTGTATTTGAGAGAGACAGAGAGAGAGAGAGAGAGAGAGAGAGAGAGAGAGAGAGAGAGAGAGAGAGAGAGAGAGAGACTATGCAGGTCAGAGGCTGATGTCAAGTCACTTCACCCTGAGTTTGTGAGACAAGTTTTTCTCTAAGTCAGGGTCTGACCATTTGGCAATACTAGCCAGCTAGTGAATTTCAGGTACCCTCATATCTTTTCTTCTGAAGCACCAAGATCTCTCTCTCTCTCTCCCTCTCCCTCTCCCTCTCCCTCTCCCTCTCCCTCTCCCTCTCCCTCTCCCTCTCTCTCTCTCTCTCTCTCTCTCTCTCTCTCTCTCTCTCTCTCTCTCTCTGTCTCTCTCTCTCTCTCTCACACACACACACACTGCTGCATTCATTAAAATAAAAATAGTATTCTAGAAATTGAATGCAGTTCCTCAAGCTTATGAAGCAAATACTTTACCTACTGAACCATTTCCCCAAACTCCAAATTTCATAAGTTTTTGAATGTGTATTTCTTCAACTGTATAATAGAAGCAATTTATACCTGTTTCAGATGAGTTACAAAATTCAAACCGAAGACATTCTGAAGATTATGCCTCTGAGAAGCATTCCTTTGTGCTAAAGCATAAGCTTTTGACAACACACCCAGACTTTTATAAGAGAGGACACACTTAAATCTTCACCAGAGTTGCTGTTATGTGGAGCAACAAGTGATATCAAAGGTATCCATATGTTTTCAGATGTCCCTCAAATTTACAAAACTCTACACAGGGGGAAGCATTTTCTTAGTTACCTGGTAAATCAAGAAGGTAGTCAATAGCTTCATGCAACATGTCCTTAAACCCAACCTGGTTGCTTAGAGACAATGCTTGCTAAGCAAGCAGGAGTACACAAAGTTTGGTCCCCAGAACTCATAAAGAGTAGCCATGGTAACATGAATCTCAAATACCAGTGCAGGGTGAAAAGATGGGAGGACCCTCAGAGCTTGAGGGCCAGCTAGTCTATTCAAACAGCTGAGGTCTAGGTTCAGTGAAAGATCTGTCTCAAACAATGAGGTTAATGCTGAGAAAGATGAAATACTATGTTTTTCTGACATACATGGGCATTTTCACTTGTGTGCATATACAAACATTTATGTACTCATGCAAGCATGAGTCACATTAAAGTTATACACATTAATGAGTCTAGAGCACTCATAAAAATATTGCTTCCATTTAAATATTCTATGGCCTTTAAGACCGAACTCCAGGAAGCTGGTGATGTAGCTCACTCAATTGGTATAGCACTTTGCCTGAAATGCTCAAAGCCCTATGATCAATTGCCAGCAGAAACTCATCCCCATAGCTCCAGTATACAAGTGGAAGGAGAAATATCAAAAATTTTCAAGGACATCCTCAGTTGCTTAGCAAGTTTAAGGTTACATGAGATTTCTATACAAAATGTGTATATATATAATGCATATATAGGTATATATCTCATTCATATATAGGTATATGCATATATATATGAATGATATATATATGTATATATACATATACCTATATATGAATGAGAGAGATTCTTAGATTTGGGTAGGTGGAGATGAGAAGATCTGGGAGGAGTTGGGGGAAGGTTTAAGTATATTCCAAATAACTACATGGAGACTTCTTATTGATTATAAAAGACTACCAATATCTTAGGCTTGCTTTTAATTCACTCTTATAACTTAAATTAGCCTGTATTTTTAATTAATCTGTGTTCTACCATGTGGCTTTTACATCTATCCCATTTTGTGTGTCTGACTCACTCTGGATCTGGCTAGCGTCCTCACCCTTCTTCCTATTGTCCTCTGTGTCTTGAAATCCTGCCTAGTTATTGGCTGCTCAGCTGTTTATTAAACCAATCACAGTGACATAGCTTCATACAGTGTAAAGGAATATTTCACAACAGGAGGAGAACTGTGATCAGAGTATAGTATATATATTTTTTTCCAAAAATATTTTTTTTCATAAGACTGGATTTGTCTTTCTCATCCTCTCACTTTTGGGTGTAGGAAGTCTGCATTTGTTGTGCCCTGTTCCTGCCATGCTCTTCCAAGATTGTCACCGTTTAATGCTCTTTTTAAATATATGCTGTCTTTGTGACAGGATATCACTACGCAGCTCTTGTCTGGCCTGGAGCTTAATATGTAGATTCCTCTGCTGGCTTCAGACTCACACACGGTAACCCTGTCTCTTCATCACAGTACTGAATATCCAGTTGTGTCTTGTTACCTCACTCATTTAGTGTCTAATTTTCCTTTTATAAAAATAAGCATGTTATGAATTACAATATACAAGGCAAATTCCCTCCAAAAGCAATTCAGTGTTTTCTCATTAGCTCCAAATTTCTGTGAACAGAGAACAGCTTCCCACAGGGATCCTGGATGTTTGGAGTACTGCCCCACTGACCGGACTAAGGAAGACAAAGAGTGCCTTCAGCACCTCTTTAGAGAAAGACTTCAAAATCAGTACAGGAGAAGAAAAAGTGGAGAAAAGTCAGTTTCTCATGTGACTAGAAATCATGAGGCCATAAAATACAAAGATAGAAAAACAGTAATAAAGGGAAGTTTTAGAAGGAAATAATGACTCAAATATGCAGAGGAAGACTATGGTAACCTTGTGCTTAGGTGTGAAATTTATACAAGTATGGGGCTGCAAAGGTCTCACAGATATTAAGAGAGTTTACCAAACTTGCAGAGGGCCTGTGTAAAGTTTTCAACACACTTGTCAATTGGTTCACAACCACCTGTATCTTCAGGGGATCTGACAAATGTGTGGACTACACAAGCACTTGGGGGCAGGAAAGCATACACAGAGAGAGAGAGAGCAAGTGAGGGAGCGAGTGAGCGAGAGAGAATTACTGTCACAAGTAAATCCTTAAAAAGAAAGATTTAAATATTAGTAGCAAAACCAAATAATTTTTTTAAAGTAGTAAAACTGAACAGATTATATGGGCAGTGATGGTATATGCCATCAGTTCTAGCACTCCAAAGGCAGAAGCATGAGAGTTTCTGTGAGTTTGATGTCAGCTTCCTCTACAGAGATAGTTCTAGGACAAGATGCAAAACAGAGAAATTCCGTCTCAAAAATCCCTTTCTCCAAAACTGAGCAGATCATATTTAGAAATTTAAATGTATACATATATACATATATGCATGTAATAACAAGTAATTAAAAATGAGCAATTAATTTGAAATAAAGTAAGTAATTAAAAATAGACAATTAATTTGAAGGAAAGTAAGCAGGGATTTGTAGGGAGGAAAAGGAATCCAAAAATGATGCAATTATACTATAATCTCTTATTTAACAGGATTTTCTTTTGCAAGCCCAGGTGTTTTTGTCTTTCCATATCAACTTGAGTATTGTTCTTTTGAGGTCTATGAAGAATTGTGTTTGAATTTTGATGGGAATTGTTTTGAATCTGTAGATTACTTCTGATAAGGTTGCCATCTTTACTGTTATCTATCCAAGAACATGGAAAATCTTTCCATTTTCTGATATCTTCTTTAATTTCTTCAATGACTTAAAGTTCTTGTCATATAGGGCTTTCACTTCTTTGGTTAGAGTTACTCTAAGATATTTGATGTTATTTGCAGCTACTGTAAAGGGTGATGTTTCCATTAATTATTTTTCAGCTTTTTTATTATTTGTGTATAGGAAGGCTATTGATTTTTTTTCAGTTGATCCTGTGTTCTGATACCTTATTGAAAGTGTTTGGTAGCTATAGGAGATCCCTAGTAGAACTCTGGAGGTCACTTATGCATACTACCTTATCATCTTCAAATAATGATAGCTGGACTTCTTACTTTCCAATTTGTATATCCTTGATCTCCTTTTATTGTCTTGTTGTTGTAGCAAAACTTTCAAAAACTAAATTGAATAAATATGGAGAGAGCTGACATCCTTGTATTGTTTCTTATTTTAGGGTAACAGCTTTGAATTTTTAGTTTGATGTTGTCTGTTGGCCTGTTGTAAATTGCCTTTAATATGTTTAGGTATTTTCCCTGTATTCCTTATCTCTCCAGGATTTCTATTATGAAGGAGTGTTGGATATTTTCAAAGATGATTTCAGCATCTAGTAAGATGATCATGTTGTGTTTTTTTTCTTTCAGGTTGTATATATGATGGATGACATTTACAGTTTTTCATATATTGAACCATTCCTGCGTCTCTGGGATGATTTTTTAAATATGTTCCTGAATTCAGTTTGCCAATATTTTATTGGATATTTTTACAGCAATATTCATGAGGAAGATTGATCTGTAATTCTCTTTCTTTGTAGCATCTTTGTGTGGTTTGGGTATCAGGGTGACTGTAGCCTTAAAAGGAGTTTGGCAATGCTTCTTCTGTTTCTATTGTGTGGAAAAATTTGAGGGGTATTGGTGATATTTTCTTCTTTGAAATTCTGGTAGAATTTTGCATTGAAGCCATCTGGCTCTGGGCTTTTGGAGGGGGAAGACATTTTTATAACTGCTTGTATTTCCTTAAGAGTTATAGGTTTATTTAGGTGATTTATCTGCTCTTGATTTAGTTTTGGTAAGTGGTTCATGCTTAAAAATAAAAGAAAAATATCTTTAAAATACCATGCATGTTTTAAAAACAAGAATGATAAAAATCAATAAAATGGAGATAATTTAAACAGTGTACACTCAAAAAATATTTCAGAAAATGTTCTTTGTAACACTAGATTAAGCAAAAGGGAGAAACAATTTATAAAGGACTAAAGTGGGATTATTATACAAAACCACAATGCCAATGGCAGCTGAGGAAGACAAGTTCGTGCAGTTGTTGTTTTTGAACAAAAAATGCTCTCAAGAGGAGGAAGGGAATAGAAAATCAGACCACAGTCTGGAATTTTCTTATGGAGGTGAGCAGACTTCATTTTAGATATTGAACAGCACTGTCTATCCTGGGAAAGAACTGTCATGTGATTGCTGCTAACCCTGAAACACATCTAAGGAAGTTTCTAAACATCCAACTAAACCATCTCCTAAGCCAGAATTTGGAACATTCTAGAAAAGATAGCAATTCCCAGACTCCTGAATAAAGCAAAGTGTCTCAAAAATTTTATGCTGGGAAGAATAAAGGAGCGGGTACAGTTTAATTAAACTATCCAAAAACAGTTATATCACTACTCATGGTGATTTGGGGTAGGAAATATTAGATCATGCCTTGGCCTGCCACTCAAGGAGGATAGATTTCATGAAGCTCACTCACTAGGCAGAGAATTAGACAGCTACCTAATAGTGGTCTCCTCCGTACTTCTTTTCTGGCCCTGCTGTGTGATTTCTGATATTTGTATCATTTTTTTTCTTGGTCTTCTACCTCAATGTTTCTCCAAGATTGAGATTCCTTCGACAAATGAACTTTATTCTTGAAGGATAATTATATGACAGATCTATACCAACCTGTAGATTGTGAAATGAGTGTGTATAGCTAGTCCTGAACATGGACTAAAACAGGCATAACAATAACTTTAGTGAAAAACTGTGAAGGTGATTAAGATGCAGAAATTATATAAAGGGTCTGTGGGAGGGCCAAAGAAGTATATACATTTATTGATATGTTATACACATATTATGAATATATATGTATCAATACATGTTATCTATAGTACATTCAAGACTTTAAAAAGCTCTGAATGTGATAAACAAAGACAGTTAAAAATAAGAGCACATAAGAGTAAAGAAGCAAAAGTGAAGCCATTTGCTATGTAACTTTGGGAAGTTGAGCATCATCCAGAGGAGAGTGTGTTGACTGAGGCAGCAAACAATCCCTATAATGAGAACACACAGAACTTCATTTTAAGCTGTGATGAGGACTCAGAAAGTGAAATCATGTGTACCCTCCAGGTTTTGCCTTTGGTCCATTACTTTGTTTTTTTGACACAAACTGTGTATTAGTTCATTTTATATTCTGTCTATTCTAAAGCTTGTCAGGTGCATGACTTTGACACATCTTCAGATTTGTAGGAAAAAATCTGTTAGTGATTTTCTATTCCAAATATTTGGGTTGGGGTTATGGGTGGGGTGTTTCTTACACTAGCAGATGTTTCAGTGGAGGCAGATAAATAAGGCAGCAGGCATCCCCTATTCATCTATAGTTATACCTAAGTTGACTTAAAACATTTTTACTTTGAATATGAACCATCAGATGTTCTTTCCCATAATTTGGTCATTGTATCTGACCATTTATGTCATACATTAAATTTCAGATTTTTTTTCTGTTATGAATTTCTATTTGAATTTATTTCTATATATTTATCCTCTTTTTTTTAATAAAGGTAATCATGCTTTTCTGATATATTTTAAATTTTATGTGTAGTGATGATTTGCCTGTGTTTGTGTGCATTCTTTTCATCCAGGGCCTATAGAAGCCAAAAGATGCCAGCAATTCCAGAAGTAGAAGTTTCATTTAAGTTTTTGACTTGATTTCCTAGCTTATTTAGTGCCTTCAGAAAACCTTCTGCACATCATCACTGTTTCTAACAACTTTAGTTACTGTAGCTGAAATGCTTCAGGTTCTATCACTTGAATCTTCTCAAATCCCCATTTAGCAACAGCAACCTCCACTGTTACAATAGGTTTCTGACCCCTCCTGGCCAGAGGTCCAGACCCACAGACCTGCAGTCCCAGACTGCTTAGTCACCCACCACTGCTCAGGCCCCAAATGACTCAGATGCTTATATTAACTTCATGCTGTTTGGTCTATAGCTTAGGCACATTGCTTGTTAGCTCTTTAATCTTAACCCATTTCTATTAATCTGTCTGCCACATGGCCCATGGCTTACCTGTGCTCCTTACATGTTTCTTTTTGGATGTCTGCCTTGATCTGTGTCTACTTGACCCTTCTTTTCCTACCTATTCTGATTCCCCACCTACTTCTCTGGTGCTCACTAAGGGTCAAAACAGCTCCTTTATTTAAAGACTGATATTCACAGCATACAGAAAGGCATTCCTACATCACTCCACATCATTTGTTGTTCTTCCTGAGTTCTGTTTTCAATCCCAGATCCACTGCCCTTACCTGCTGAGTCACTCCCCACATGCTGTTGCTGGTGCTTTCATACATGTCTATTGTCTACACACCATTTCTATTGACATTATTTTTTTTCATGTTGATATCCTTTACCCTTTCATTAGATCTGATTGTATACATATATATGTTCAAATATAAATTTAAAATAATAACAAAAAGAAAAATGTGGGTGGCTCCTGTGAAGCAACATTGGAATTCAGCCACTGGCCACCACATGCATACAGAGGGGGAGGGCGACAGAGAAAAGGAGAGAGAAAAAACTAAATATGCAAATAAAAAGCTACATAATTCCTTTGATACCACTTGATAAATCATAATAATGCTTGTATATGTTTTTTTTAAACCTCAATCCTTTGCACAGTATAAAATCTAAAGGAGTGTAAGTCTTAGACGCTATATGAGGGATAGGAAGTGTGAGGCAATTGAGAGTTCCTTCAATTTTCAAGTCAAGACTCAAAAAATTATACTAGACAGAAATAAAAATAATTTACATTATTGGAAATACGTAAATTTAAAGCAACACAAAATAGAACTATGTAAAAAGTTGGACATGATAAGGAAGAGAGGACCAGGTATAGGGCTGAGTACATACAATCCTAGCATTCAATGGGGTTGAGATGAGAAGACTGTAAGTGGGAGATGAGCTTGTGCTACATATTATAGAGTTTTGGGTAAGAAATAGCTCCGTGGGCTCAGGTATTTGAATATTTAGTTCCCAGTTGGTAGCATTCTTTAGAGGAGATGATGGAGGTTGAGCCTAGCTATAGGAAACACACAAGGGGCTTAGATATAAGTTCTCCCATGCTCTCTTTGCTTCCTGTGTGCAGTTGAGATGTGAGTTCTCCTTCTCTGTCTCTCTGCTGCCATTATGGACTCTCTCTCTGGAACAATGAACCAATAAGTTAATAATTGAGCAAACAAATAAAAAAATTAAAAACTAATTTTTTTCTTTTCCCTAAACTATTGTTTTAGTCACATTTATGTTGCTTTATGCTCATACTGTTTTATCAATCAGCATAAATGTAACTAAAACAATAGTGACTTCAAGGCCAATTATAACTAGAGATATTAGGGGAAAATTCTGCCTCCAGCAATATCAACAGGCATCTATTCCAGTATGCTAATTAGAGAAACAAATATAGTGAAAAACAGAGGATAGTAATACTTAATGTGTTCATAGGAAGAGTAACAAATTAAGGATTCTAATTACCCCCAGAAATCACTCAGTATACTGACATGGGATTTGCATACAACACAGAAACTGGGGCAGTGGGTGAAAGATATGGACAATTAAGCACCTTGATCAATGAGTGGGCCTCTGTATTGTGATAAGACACCCTGTTGTTTCAAAAGATACTTACTGCTGCTCAAAGTGCATTTTCCCATTTATGAGGAATAGTCTGTCTTTCGATTCTGCTGTTCTAAGAGTCCAGGGTGACTCAAGAGGAAAGATTAAAGACAATGATTTATCTCTGTGATGTGATGAAGTAAAGGTGATGTGAAAAAATGAAGGTGGAGGCTGTGGAGCTCTCATCCAGCTTTTAGTTATGTAAGTAATGAGAAATGTTGTTTAGTGAAAGCAGCTTGGGGTATATGCACAGTCTGAGCACCACAGTGAGACTGTCTCAGGAAAAGGTAGGATAGAGATTCTGCCCTGCCATAGAGTACTGGTCCAAAGTGTTAGGTTTGATTCTCAGCACTGGGAAGAAGGTGGAGAAGCAGCAGCAGCGTAGCAGGAAGAAGAGGAGGAGGACATGGAGTAGGCAGGAGGATAAGCAGAAAGAAGAGGAGGATGGAGGAGAAAGAGTCAAGGAATGGGGAGGAGGAGGAAAGAAACAAGAGAGTATGATGTATGATACAGGCAATGCAGAAAGTTAGTTTTTAAGTTAACTCTATTGTACATGTGTGTGTGTGTACACATCTATATATGTGCACCACATTCAGTAGGTGCCTTAAGAAGATCAAATATGTATCAGACACCTCTGAACTAGAGTTACAGATAGCTGTGAGGTGTCAAACACTGGTGCTGGGAACTGAACTCTGGATCCCTGGAAGAACTGCAAACCATATGCAGTGTGTTAAAGGGCACTTGAGATGAGTTAGAAGCAATTCAGTCACAATAATTAAAGAGATTGGAAACAATCAAGATGTGTAGAAGGCTTTTCTGAAAGAACTAAAGAAAGAACTAAAAGCTGGTCAAGATTGTAAAACAGAACATAATACAATGCTATTCAAATGGACATTGTCCAGAAATCTTTATGAATATTTAAATGAATTAAGATCCTAAGAAACTCATCAATGTGTTGCTTTCTTTCACAATGCTCCTCTTTAGAAAGACACTCTATTAAGATTTGTGAAGTTGGCAAAATATTTTACACAAATTCAGTTAAGTCATCAAAAAAGTTAGTATCAATTTCTATTGCAATATTGACTTTTTTTAAATTACTTTTTCACATACTCACCACTGTTCCTCCTTTAGCCCCTCTTCCCAGTCATTGCCCAGCTTGCCACCACACCATGCCCCCATCCATTCTTCAGAGAGAGAGGGTAAGGACTAGTAGGCTGAGTGAGTGCAGTCTGGCATATGCAGTTAAGGCAGAACCAAGACTCCCCACACACCAGGAAAAGGCTGAGCAAGGTGTTCTTCAGTAGGAATTGGGCTCCAAGAAGCCAGTTCATGCATTAGGAATAAATTGTGGTTTCACTGCCAGAGGTCCCATAAACTTCCCACACCATTCAACTGCCATTCACATTCAGAGGGCTTAATTCTGTCCCATATAGGTTCCCCAGTTGTCATTTCAGAGCTAGTGAGCTCCCAATAGGTCAGATCAGTTGTTTCTATGGATCTCTGCATCTGCTTCCATCATTTGCTAGATGACAGTTTTATAATGACAATTAGAGTGGCCATGAATTTGATTATAAGGAAGGTTAGCTTAGGCACCTTCTCTACTATTGCTTGGAATATTAGCTGGAGTCATCTTTTGTGGGTTCTTGAATGTTTTTCTGGAAACAGTTTTCTGTTTAACCCCATGATGGATCCCTCTATCAGAGTATCTCTTTCATTTTCTCCTTCTATGTCCCTTCCCCATCTCAACCATCTCATTCTCTCATTTTCTCTTCCTTCCTTCCTTAAGACCTCCCCATCATGGTCCCATTTACTCAGGAGATCTCTTTTTCCCCTTCCCAGAGGGTTGGTGGTCCATGGATATCTCTCTTAGGTTTATCCTTGTTACCTGGCAGCTCAAGGGTTGTGGACTGTAGCCTGGTTATTCTTGGCTTTATGTCTAAAATCCACTTAGAAGTGAGGGAATCAATCTACCAAATTGTCCAACAATACCACTTTTGGGCATTTACCCAAAGGATCCATATTTATACCCCAAGGACATTTGCTCAACTATGTACATAGCACAATTGTTTGTAATATCCAAAATCTGGAAACTACCTAGATGCCTCCTCAACTGAAGAATGAAATTTAAAATGTAGTACACAATGAAGTACTACTCAGCAGAAAAAAAGACATGATTCTTTTTTTTGTAGGTAAATGGATGAAACTAGGAAAAAATCATCCTGAGTAAAGTAAGGCAATACCAACACTTAAAATGTCAAGCAAATATGATTGAAAACTGACATTTTACTCTATGAAAGTAAATAAAGTAATACTAGCAAATATGCTATGTCAGTATATGGTGGTAGATCAGACACTATCTTCAAAAGTTCAGCAAACTTTTCCTTAAAGCACCCTTTACAATTGTAAGAATAGGAAATAACCTAAGAGTGTAGCAGCTGATGGATGGCCAACAAATTGACATCAATGATGACCGGCACATTTAGACAAAAGAGGTAGTCTCCAATATCCCATTGCACAGTAAGGTAGATAGTGATAATATTCTGTGTTTATCAAAAAATTCTAAAAGAATAATTCTAAATATTTTCCCTACTTAAAAATGACAAAAGTTTAAGGGCATGGGTTTATATTCTCTAATTTAAAGAATACACAATGGGGTTTAGAGTGATAGCTCAATGGTTAACTGCATTTGCTACTCAGATATCCCATGTTCAAATCCCACTACCCTCATTGAGGGGCTCACAACAGCCACTCCTGAGGTACCTCTTCTGGTCTTTATGTGTACCTAAATACAAATAGCACAACCACACACAGAGAAAATAAAAACATAAATACACACACTCATACCACAACATACAAAGATGCACATAAATTAATATACATTGGAAGAAAACACATTATTTCAATATATGTATTGAATCCTAACATTATAAATACATACAATGTTTACATTCCAATTTTGAAAACTCATCAAAAAAACATTATGTAAATATTAGCATCTATTTGTGAAATAAATTCTACAATATTGTTGCATATTAACAGCCTACATATATTGAGCTCATTATATGCCAAGCTTTATTCCAAGTGTTTTATGTCTATAACTCAACCATTTACGGCTGTAATTTTGAAGAGGAATGAACAGCTGGATACCTCTTGCACTGGAACCTATAAATCCATCATTGCAACAAATTTACTAGGAACCAGGCACTGTTCTGAGTGCTTTCCATGTATTATGTCTTTTAATCCTCATGGCACCCCATGAGGTAGAATTTCTGTCCCCTCCTTATCCACATGCACAGGAGTTGTATAAATATACTTAATATGCCAAACTTAAAAGCCTTCCTCAGGCTTTAATGAAAAGACATTCAAATCTTCCCATTAGAAAATAGGAAGCAGACACTAGCTTCCATTTTCACCACTGTTATTTACCTTGCTGGCAAAGTTACAGGAAAATACTCTACCCAGGTGAGAAATATAAAAATTACATAAGCAATAGGAAATAAAGACATTTGCAGATGACTTCATACCCAAACTCCCAACAAAATTCAATGAGACAACTCATTTCTGTGGTAAAATAAAAATGCCCTAGACCTTTGTTGTGTATTTAGTGTAGAATCATCACAGATGCTCCAGATATTTGTTATGCTTATAGTATATGAAAATGATAAAAATATCTCATACCTTTGTTACATATTTAATATAGAGAAATGAGCTTTCTTCTCTTCACCCATTCTCCTACTTAGTGGATAAAATACTCTGATAAAAAGCAACATAATGGAGACAGGGCTTGTCTGTTTCACAGATTAGTATCCATCACTGTAGGGAATTCAAGATGGAAGAATGTTGTGATTTGCTTTTACTCTTCTGGTAGTCCCATTACCTAGCTTCTAAGTAGATCACACATGGTGGCTTATTATTACTCATGAATGACTGGGCCTCAGTTTGGCTTGTTTCAAGCCAGGCTTTCTTAACTTTAAATTATACCCATCTACAATTTGCCATTGGGCCTTTGCCTTTTCTTACTTCAATAATGTTACTTTCAATCTTATTCTGTGGCTTACTGTATAGGTGGGTGACTGGTGTCTTCCTCCTTCTCTGACTTCTTCCTTCCTCCTAAATTTCTCATTCTAAATATTTTCTCTGCCTGCTGCCCCCATCTTTTCTACAGCTTTGCTAATGGCCATTAAGTTCTTTATTAGTCCATCAGGTGTTTTAGTGAAGCACAGTAACATAGCTTCACAGAGTTTAACAAATGCAACATAAGCAAAATTCACACTCTTTAAGCTATACAACAGAAGAGCTTAGAACAACTGGTCAATCCACCTGTTACATTAGGTTTCCTGAATGGGCTACCTCCACAGTTTGGTGCCACCCATCCCCACTTATCTAGACCTTAAATCCCAAAGTCCCAGTGAATCACACACATATTAATTTCATGCTCTTCTATAGTAGGAGGTTTCTGGCCTGCACTTTTGAGCCTAACCTCAAAGTTTAGGCCCACAGACCGACAGACCCGCAGAGACACACAGATGCTTACAAGTTTTAGGCTGATTTGCCTAAGGCCCAGGCATATAACTTGTTAGCTCTTCACCCTTCATCAAACCCATGACTCTTAACCTGTTCAGCCATGGAGCTTGGTGTACCTTTTCTCACAGCAGCATGGTTGTCCTCTGCTTCTTCTGGCTTCTCTCTGGCATTCTGCTCTGTGCTTCCTGATCTCAGAGTTTTCTTAGTCTGGTAGCTCTGCCCAAACTTCCTGCCTGCCTTTGGCCAATCAATGCTTTTTATTAAACCTGTGGGTGGGACAATTATTTACAATGCAACAACATAATTTCCCACATATCTCCTTTTCTCTTTTTAAAACAAAAAGAACTCCACATCTAATATTTTCCCCCCTTATCTATAACAACTTATAAACAACACTGTAAATAAAGACAAACATCCATAATCCATGTTTTGGGAATGTGGGCATAATTCTCTAGGCTACTTCCTGATGAATGGGGGTGTTGGCATCTCATGGGAATCCAAAGAAAAATTTAGGATTATGGATAAGTCTTCAGTGGAGTAGTCTCTAAGGCAGGGTCATCTCAGCCAATCTCCTTGAAATTGTTCTGAATACAGAGCTCCGGAAATTTCAACAGAGGTGTTCTGAAATGCTGAATCATTTTGGCTGTCCATTTCCATTGTAGATTTTTCAGGGGGTCTTTCTCTGTCAGACTTTATGAATAAATCCACAGGCTCTCATTTTCTGTGAATATAAAATGAAAACCTCTTCTCCAAAGTAGTAAATCTTTGCATTTCAATTTTAAAGTAAACTCATTTATAAAATATATAGGTTGAATTAATCCAACAGCATTTATAAACAACTGTCTTTTAGCAGCTTTTACTAAGTCATTTTCAGTCAAGAAGCTTAAAGATAAGGCAATAATATACAGTATCCAGACATTCTTTGTATTTTCCATCTTTACGTGGCTTTTTATTTATTGATTGATTTATTTATTTATTTATTTATTTATTTATTTTACTCGATTTCTTTTTTAAGGGCTTTCTTTATCTTTTCTTTTCTTTCTCTAGGCCTATTTATATATATTTTCAACATGCTCTAAACCACTTAGACATTTTTTTAAAAAAATCTGTGTTTACTGTATATCTGTTTCTTAACCTTTTCTGTCTCTGACCACCCCTTTGATTGCCTACAGCGATTGGCTCCACCGAGATTCTTCTATTTCTGTTTCTGAACACACCTTTAATCTGCCAAGGTTTAGAGGTTTGTAGGATGGGTGGATGGCTCCACCCAGCTCCCAGTCTAATTTCATAGAATTTATCTTTTTAGCCCAGGTTGTCTGGGGAATTTTAGGGTCCATATAATTATCAAGTAAAGCTTTGCCATCAGCTGCTCATTAACTCCATTTAAGTATTAGGCAGCAGGGCCTCTTAAAAGACTCACAAGTGTTTTGCCTCTAAGGCTGAATCAGGAAGCTTTTCTTTAAAAATCCAAGCCTCAGTTTGCTTCTGGCAAACAGAGCTGATCCAAGAAAACATAGACACTAAGAAGCCATCTTTGACTCTATTCTCTTTTTGTCCATATTAATAGAAACCTTAAATCCACCATACAGAGCTCTTTGCTTACATCTAGACTCAGGAACTGGTCTTGTTCACCTTAAGTTGCATGTAGCAAACACACCATTTTATAATTTCATTCCATATACCACTAGTCTCTTTACTGTAGGCCACTTCAGAGACACAACTTGGAAGCTGCTTTGGGCTTCAGTTCCTGTGCTCTAGACTGTTTTTTAAGCTTTCTATGGCTTTGTGTGGGTATATTTGGCCCATGTTGGGCTGCCATTTGTAGTATGAGATTTCTGTCCCAGACTATCGGGCCTAGCCTCTAGGTTTTGGCCTGCAGACCCACAGTCCCTCAGTGCCACAGTCCCACAGAGACACACAGTGTCTTTCAATAGTTTTAGGCTGATTGATTAAGGCCCAGGCATATAACTTGCTAGCTCTCTACCTTTAATCTAACCCATTACTCTTATCCTGTTCAGCCATAGGTCTGGGTACCTTTTCTTAGAGCAGCATAGTTGTCCTCTGCTTCTTCTGGCTTCTCTCTGGCATTCTGCTCTGTGCTTCCTGTTCTCAGCATTTTCTTAGTCTGGTAGCCCCGCCCACACTTTCTGCCTGCCTTTGGCCAATCAACGCTTTTTATTAAACCAATGGGTGGGACAATTATTTACAATGTAACAACATAATCTCCCACACTCTTTGGCCTAAGGCTTAGGCACTTTGCTAGCAAGCTCCTTCATCTTAACTCAACCATTTCCATTAATCTGTCTGTCACATGTTGCATGGCTCACCTGTGTTCCTTACATATTTCTTCATGACAATAGGCTAGATCTGTCTGTGTCTCTGTCTTCCTAATACTTATTCTGATTTCCCTGCCTACTTTTTCTATGGTGCCTGTCATGGGCCAAAACAGTCTTTATTTAAAGGTTGCTATTCACAGCATACAGAAAGACATTTCCACATCACTTCCCCATTTCTGTCTAATCAAAAAGGAATGTTTCAATTTTATATACCAAATTTATATACCAAAATTATATATATCAAAATAGCTATCAGCGAAGAATTGCAGTTACAATACCTCATCTATTTGTATTTAGCAAAATTAAAGAAAATATTCTATTACCTACCTTATCCTTGTAAATCTAAAGTTTCATATCCAATATACCTTGTAAAATAACTAAGAAAAACTATACCTGTAATGACATCAAAGATGACAGAAGGATATAATATTTACCCAAATAAACAGGAAGTGCAAGCAACTTTCAAAATCTAGAAATGACAAAGATGACACTTAACTGCCTGGACAGTCACCTAAAGTTCCTTTATAAAGTTGGGGCATCCATCTTCAGCCTAAAAGCCTAGAGTCTCTGGCATAACTTTCAGTAAAGCAGGAAATCTGAAAGAATACTCTCCTAATTCTGGCATAGTTCCTTCATTGCTTTCCCTTGTGTCCTGAGGAATATCTTGCAGTTTTTTCTGCAAAGCAGGAACTTGAATGACCATCTCAGCTTTTCTTCCAAAATTCAGAGGTCACTTTCTTATGGAACCTGCATGTCTTGTTAAACAACATACTGTCAAGCAATCAATACAAGAACTGGTTCTTTCCTGTGGCTAGCCATTGCCATAAAGAAAGTAAACTCAAAATGGAGTTTCTTTGATGCCCATTTTTCTCTTGAAGTAGATTGGTACTGCCAGGAGCACATCTGTCTCACTGTCCAGAAAAGTCTAAGCTCTTAGAATATTTTAAATGCCATATTCTGTAGGTCTTAGAAGTATCCAAAGATTACCTAATTGAAAAATATCTTTGTATACTTAAAAACTTAACATGACTATAAGCTTGGTTCTCATAGGTGAGTATTAATCTGCATTTCTTAATTATACATTACAATTCTAGATGAGTTACATAAACATCAAACTTTAAACAAGAATATAAAAATACATACACCATAACAAAATTGACTTTAAATTTGTATTAATAAACCAAAGTCCATACCAATGCAAAATATCTTGAAATTAACACCTGATTTTGGGATTAAAGTAAATTCAGTAATCTATTTTTTTAAAAAATCATTCATATATAATATCCACTTTTTCTTCTTAGAAAGAGATTATCTATTATCATTGACCATTTATAATAAAAACAAACATTTATTAACAATATTTTGGGGATTTGAGCATAGCGTTCTATTACTACTTCCTGCTGATTAAGGAGTGTTGCTAATCTTTTGAGTGTCCTATGGCTGGATCATCTTAGTCTGTAGCCTTCCCATTAGCATTATTCAGGAGGTCTTGGTTGATTAAACCATGAGAGCCTAAAAGCAATCCATAGATTCTCATCTTCTGTGGAAACAAAAGTAGAACTCTTCCAAAGGAATGTATCCTTGGACACAAATTTCAAAGACAAGATACTTTTAAAATATATATTCTTGTTTTATTTAGCAAACTTTGGAATTGTCTTTCTGCAGTTAGCTCATTAACAATTTAAAAATTTAAAAAAACACAAAATAATAACCATAATCCAGACACTGTGTCTATTTTTCATCTTTACATGGCTTATTATATTTTTATTACTCTATTTCTCTTTTTAAAAAGACTTTCTCTACCTTCTTTTCTCTCTGAAGCCTATGTACATTCTACATACATTGTAACCCATTTATAGTTTTTTCTCATCTGAATCTATTTTATTGTGATTCCCTAATCATTTTCTAACCAGAAGAGCTTTAAACATGCTAGTACTCTAATAAAGAGCCACACAAACTTGGCAGATAAAGCTGAGTCAAGAAATTCTCTTAAAGGAGCCGTGTTTCTGTTTGATACCAGCAAACAGAGTAGACCCAAGAAATGCTTCTACTAAGAAACCGTCTTTGACTCTGTTTCCTTTTCATTCAAAATAAACAGAAACCTTAAATCAGTCACATGCTACTGAGTCTTCTTTGAGACTTCAGGAACCTACCTAGTTGCAACTTACACTCCCTGCTGCCAGTCCACAGCCATTTTGAATGTGGTCTAAATGCAGCTTTGGCTCAGTTTCTGTGCTCTAGAACCCTTTTAAATTTTTCTCAGGCTTTAAATTTGTGTTTGGCCCATGTTAGGACACCATCTGTTACAGTGAGGTTTCTTACCTCATCTGGCCAGGACAGAGGTCCAGACCCACAGACCTGCTGTCCCAGACCCCTTAGCCACCCACCAGTGCTTAGGCCCCCAAAATGACTCAGACACTTATATTAACTCCATGCTGTTTGGCCTGTGGCTTAGGCACATTGCTAGCTAGCTCCTTTATCTTAACTCAACCCATTCTCATTAATCTGTCTGCCACGTAGCCCATGGATCACTTGTGTTCCTTATGTTTCTTCTTGGGAGGTTGGCTCAATCTGGCTGTGTCTCTATCCTCCTACTACCTATTCTGATTTCCTTGCCTACTTTTTCTATGGTGCCTGTCATAGACCAAAACTGTCCTTTATTTAAAGATTAATATTCACAGCATACAGAAAGACATTCCCACATCACCCACCAGTACAGTCAAGAGCAGACAGAGCACAATGAATTGAGGCTGCATGCTTGTGCTTAGCTACTTTTCCATTCATTCCAGCACCCAGCCCATGAAATGCTAGAGTTTACATTCAGAATGAATCTTTCCACATCAAACAACCAAACTGAGAAAATCCTTAGATACTTGTTCATAGGCCAAGCAAGTAACAACAGTTCTTCATTGAGATTTCTTTCCTGCATGTCAGTCCCACAATTAAAACTATCAGAATTCTCACTGAATGACTTAGAACGAGCAAGATATGGTAAAATGTATAAGTTTTACAGAGATGAGCTGCTTCCTAAGACAGCATCTATATTACATAGTGGAACTAAAGTTCATAAACACAACAACCACAACTTCAAAACTATAAAACCTTAAAGTATACATTTTTTGAGATAGTGTGTCACGTATCTTGGGTTTGTCTGGAAACCACTTTTATAGCTGGTGATGACCTTGAATCTCTGATAATTCTGATTCTATCTCTCAAATGTTGAGATTATAGGCATACACAACTATGACCAGTGCATATGGTGCTGGGAATTTAACATAAGGCTTTTTGAATACTAAACAAGCACTCTCTCAAGTGTGGAACACCCTCAGGCCCAGACTTATAGTGTCATAAAAGCAAGCAACAATTTTGACTATCTCTGTTAGTGTACAGATTTCATGCTTCTGCTATAAAATTGCCAATTGTTTTTGAAGTAGTTTATTTCCAAAATCATTTTGGTATGCTTATAGAATCTCTTTAGCAATGCTTTAAAATTTCAAAAAAAGGACAAGAGATAAACCACAAATTATTATAAACATAATTTAAACCTCAACAGAAAAAGAATATCATTCTGTGTACAATATCTCATTAGCAAGAGATAATAGGATGTTAAAAAAAAATGTTGCTTCTGTGGGTGTCCAGGATGGGAAGAAATCTCATTTCATTTCTTTTTTCTTTGTTTAGAAATGAAGTGAATAATGTCAGCCACCAGGTAAGTGTGAACACGCATTGTAAACAAAGAAAGGAAATGTGTAGAACTACCAATTAACTCATCAAAACCAAATGCTTTCCTTCTACTATTGAAGCATTCCTAGGCCACTCATTGGTCAGCTACTGAGTTGATAACTTCAAAGTCTGATCCCATAGTTCAAAATAATTATTTGCTCCCTGTATATTTTTACAGTCAGCAGTGTCTATAGCCAGTTAGCTTAAGTGAGTGTGATGTTTAATATTGCTCCTCAATTGGCAGGCTCTAGAATCACCTAGAAGACAAGTGTCTGGGAATTTCTGTGATGAAGCATTTAGATTAGGTAACTTAAGATAGAAAGATATACCTTTAGTGGCTGTGATCTCCATCTGAGGAAAAAGTAGAAAGCAAGTTGAGTAGCAGCATTCATCTTTGTACTTCCTGACTACAGATGTTATACCTCATATACCTGCCACCATGCCTGTCAGAACATGCTTTATCTTTGTGTAAGCATCTTAGATCTTGATTAGATTACTTTTTTATACCAGTAAAAGCACTAAAAGGCAGGAAAAAGTTTTGAGGACAACAGGTAGCACAGGAAAAATCACATAGCAGACAGAATCATCCAGTGTAAAAAGGCTTTTATTAGAGAGTGAAGAAACACACATATAAAAGTGAGAAAGAGTGAGAGAAACAAAGACAGATATAGAGATATTCACAGAGGGAGAGGAGAGAGAACTTCTGCTGATCACAGCAAGAACTTGGGCCCCTGAAATCTAGTCTTCTCTCAAGTGCTGTCACTTTAAAGATAGTGTAGCAGACATCCACTTCTAAATTAGGATCCATACTTTTTAATACAGATAGGGCAACATACCTGATTGTCCTCAAACTTTGCTATAAATATGTCCTGATCTGGCCTTACACTTGTTTGAATGGTCTGTCATAAGGAGGGCCCAACTGAAAAGAAAAAAGAGCTCTCTTGTGTTAAGCCATCTGGCTTTCATCTCAAGCCAGGGGGTAAGGAAAAGTCAGACATATTGGTTAGTAACGAACCAGCCAACTTTGAAACTCATCATCTTTATTACTCAGTATGGTCTCTTTCTAATCAGAATATTGGCATAACTTCTAATTTCTCATTTAAGTTGTGAGCCCAAATAAGTTCTTCATCATGTTTCTTTTGTCATTACTTCTCACAGCATGAAGAAAAATAACCTATACACTGTGTGAAAGTGTGTTACTAAATCCATGTATAGCCCCAACCACTGTTTACATGGCCATACTGGTTATGAACATACTAGATAATGGCAGCATGGCAGGGAAAGGGGCTGACTATTCCCATTCCACAGGTCTAATTATCTGTTTGTTTTCAGGACTAAAAGAGAGGAGGTTTGATAAAGGTGCTAAAGTGACTGTTCTTCAGAAAGATTTGTCCTAAAAGCATTGACTCTGTAGTCTGAAGAGCAAGGTTCTAAGGAGGCAGCCTTTCACCACATCAAATAAAGCAAAGGTCCATTCTTAAAGGTTTCAATGGAGAGGGAAGACCTCTACCACAAAGCAATGAGTGTAGTTAATAAGTAGCCTATACTACACATATTTGGTCAGATTGACTCTTGAGTAGGAAGGGTCACCCCTGTTAAAATATGGGGAAACTAAAGACAACAGGGTCAGCATAGACAGCTGAGCTATAAGACAGTAGGACTCGTGATCTGATAATATCTTCTTACTATTAAATTGCTCCTCTTCCAAGGTCACCCTTTGGTCAGTATTTACAAGATATTCAAATATTTTAGTGTTTCATTCAAAGAGACTGCTACCTCCTCCACAGACCTATTAGCATTAAATTTAAAGTTATGTTTCTTCCATTTTCCTGATCAAATGTTGACTATAGTCCATGAATTGATATAGAGCTGTACCCCTGTTACTTGTTTTGTCATGGTGTGATGGGCAAGACAGTGCAGAGGTTCCTCCATCATGTATTCTTGCTGAGATAATTTCAGGTTTAACAAGAATTTGTTTAACAAGAGTTCTCCTTGGTGGAGAATCTTGTGGAAAATTACCTGACAAGCTGAGAAGCACTCACAAACACAGTGTTACAACAGATTTGATAGGACAAAAGTATATCAAAAGTTGATAAACTGTGTAGACATGCAGGAAGGGAAGACAGATGGAAAGATGAAGAGGTAAAGGGTGACAGTTTGAACTACTTTTCTCAATGTGTGGTAACAGCAAATAAAAGAATGGTTTGTTTAGGCTCACTGTTTGAGGTTCTAGTCCATCATCTGATGACAATGCATCCATAGTCAAGAAGCAGAGAGGAATCAGAGATGTGTTTACCTCCTTTTTCCTTCTTGTTCTTCCAGTACTACAGTTCATTGGTCTTCACACACTCAGAGTGAACTTCCCATCTCAGCTAATCCAAATTGAACACAGACACATTGAGGTTTATTTGCCAGGTGGCTTTAGATAGTGTCAGTTGACAATAAGTATTAACCATCACAGAGGGGAAGGGTGGGAAGATTGACTTTCTTTTAAGGAATTAGCTCATCTGATTGGGAAGGGTAGCACAAGATACTGCACATTCAAAGAAATGTTGTAATTTTAGGTTATAGGTTAGTGTTGGTAAGATATTCTCATCTTTCTGGCAGGTCACTCATTAAGCGCTGAATATATGAGCCCCAACAGTAAGCATGGAACACAGTTTGCTTCACTGAATAAATATTTATTGATATAAATATTAGGTGAAGAAGATAAACATTTTCAGGTACATTTACATACTTCTATGAAAATTGCCTTATGTAACTCAGTATCATATATAAACAAAAAGAACTGTAAAAGAAAATGTTAATTTTTAAGAATAAGAACTCCTTTGCAGAAACAGCATCTGTCCAAATTTCTGTGGAATTTCACACAGTCAGGTTGACATAAAGTCACAACAATATCAAAATCAATACTTGAGTATTTTAAAACAAGTGTGTTGTCATATTGTCATATGTGATATGAAGGTTTATTTAAATGTCTTCAGATTCTAATGGGATCACATGTATAAAGCACTTTCAGGCAGATGGCTTATAGTTAACAAATTGACAATTAGCCATAATTCAGTGTTATCTCTTAAGATGCATTTTTCAAGACAGTTTTGTTGATGTAAAATTTTATAACTTGATTTTATTTCTTTCAACTAACTTGTATCATTTCATATTTTACATAGACAGTTTTTAAGACTGTTTAACATCTACATGGTGTGTTTACCACAAATTGCTTATTTTCGCTTGTAATGTCATATATATGTAGAATTCTTTTTTATTTTTAAAGACTTTGCTCCAAGCTGGATTCAAACTTGCCATATAAACAAGTATAATCTTGAACTTGCAGTCATCTTGTCTCTACTTCCCAAGCTCTGAGATTATGTTTGTGCCACCATTACTGATTTATAATGGGCTTGAAATCTTACACAGAGTTTCATGTATATAAGCAAGCATTCAGCAAATTAAAACATATCCCCAAGTCCCAATTTTTATTGTTATGAGCTGTGTCATGAATTTTGAATAAGAATAAGTATTGATTTTTTTACTCACTATTCTTTATACAACATTTAGAACTTCCTAAGTACACATATTTTATTATTTTCTATGTGCGTGTGAATGTGCTGATATTTATGTGCACATGTGTATATGTATATAAGCTCATTTGCATGTGTACACATGTGGAGGACAGAGATTGAAGTCATGTTTCCTCAATCAATTTCCACCTTATTTTCTGAGATAGAGTCTCTCCCTCTGAATCTGCAGCTTTCAGATTTGACTAGAATGAGTGGTCAGCAAGCCCTAGAGATCATCTTGTTTCTATGTCTCCAGTACTATGTTTATTGATATTCAGGGCAATGTTTAGATTTTACATCATGTTGGGAATTGAACTTATTACTCATGTTAGGCATAAGGAGCATCAGGTACCTACCAATTGAATCCTTTTCAGCTCCTGCTGCCACCTTCAAATTATAAAACAGCAGTATACTCACAGAGGAATCAAACTGGGCTTGGGCCAATGGCTCCACAAGTAAGGGGGACATCAAATGCAGTATGTCCTGGGAGTGAGTTTGTGTATCTCCATTCCTGCAACCCAAAAAGAATAGGATGCAGCCTTCTTGGTTTGTGTGTGTATGTGTGTGTGTGTATGTGTGTGTGTGTGTGTGTGTGTGTGTGTGTGTGTGTGTGTGTGTGTGTTTAGAACAATATATAACTGATACAACTGGTTTGACTTGCTAACGTAGGTCATTGTAACACACATTACTGGTTGCTGAAGCTACATCTTCATAAGCCATTCTGGAGAGGAATTATGTATTTGACTCCCAACACCACTGAATTATTGTAGTATTTGAAAAAGAGATACCACAAAGCACCATTTTTCTGTTGTAAGATACTTCATGTAGAAAATAGGACATCCTAAGGTATTCATGTGTCCTTGCTGAATTTAAATCTGGGACACAGGGGCAGAAGGTGGTGGAGGAGGAAGTGTTTTGAAACTGATCTGATGTGGCTGTCCTAGTTAGGTTATCACCTCTATGATGAATCACTATGACCAAAAGCAATTTGGGGCAGGAAAGGGTTATTTGGCTTCTACTTATCACAATGTAGCCCATCAATGAAGGACTCTCACAACAGGAGCTCAAGCAGGGCAGGAAGCAGGAGCTGATGCAAAGGCCATGGAGGATTGCTTCTTACTGGCTTGTTCCACATAGTTTGCTTAGCCTTCTTTCTTATAGAACCCAGGACTATCAATCCAGAAGTGACCATAAGCAAAATGGTCTGGGCCCTCTTCCATCATTCACTAATTTAAAAATGCTTTACATGCTTGCCTACAGGCCAATTTAATGGAGACTTTTTTTAAATGAAGGTTTTCTTTTTAATCACTTTAGCTCATGTCAATTTGACATAAAGTAGCCAGCACATCTTGCTATCTGCCTCACATCAACCATGGTTACCTTCAGAAGACAACACAAAACTGGTGGTTCATCAGCATTCCACCCTGATGGAGGAAGCAGCTCCCAAGCCTTGTCCTTTCCTGAGGACTTCTTACACATAGTTATTGATTTAGCTGCGTAGCCACTGGTAAGGCATTTGTGCCTCTATAAATATTGCTTCATCCACACTCTTGTTAGCAACCCCAATGATACATATGTTGTTCTAAAGAAAAAAAAGCTGTGAAAGTCTGAGAAGACTAATGTGGAGGACTGAGCTATATGACAGGGTACAAATGAGGGCAGGGAGAGTGGCCATTATGATCCAAATGCATTTGATGCACCTATATGAAAATATCATAATAAAATCTACTATTACCAAAATTCCTACATGATAATAAGCCAGGCAGTAGTGACATGCTTTAATCCTAGCACTCAAAAAGTAAAGGCAGGTATCTCAGAGACTGAGGTCAGCCGCCTGCTCTACAGAGGGAGTTCTGGGACAGCCAGAACTACACAGAAAAATCTTGTCTTAAAAAATCAACGTGTGTGTGTGTGTGTGTGTGTGTGTGTGTGTGTGTGTGTGTGTGTGTGTGTGTGTGTGTGCATGTGGTGCTGGAAGAAACTAACAAAACTAGGTTATATTCATCTTCTGAGTTACAGGTCCAAAGGATACTCACTTCCCCTTCCTCCTATGGGGAAAAGAATCTTAGACAGTCTCCTTTAACCCACTGGATGTGGGAGATAAAGTAAAGATGTTATACTTATTTATTTATCATGTATACAACATTATACCTTCACATAAGCCTTCTTGCCCAAAAGTGACACCAGTTCTCATTATAGAGGGGTGTGAGCCACCATGTAGTTGCTGGAAATTGAACACAGGACCTCTGAGAGGAAATTCAGTGCTCTTAACCAGCAGATTGTTATACTTGAGAACACAAGCCAGTCTCAGAGTTATAAAAATTTTAATGAGTGTGTTATGTTTTTTCACTCATCATATGGCCTGGGAAAATTTTATTCATAGTAAAATATTTTAGGTTTATTAGGTTCTTTAGAAAATTGTCATTTTCTTACACCAGGATTTCCTGTGTCCCAGATTAATGTTCTCTTTGCCAAAGCTGAGAATTGACAATTGAAAGAAATTATTGCTTGCTGCCAGGCTGGTTAAGCTCCTACTTAGTCTCAAGTTTCTCATTTTTATGCCCCATGGGACAAATATTCAAGGAGAAAGGAAGAGAAGCAATACTGTCATGCAGCAATGTGCAATTTTACCTCCAGGCCCTCACTAGAACACTGATATTTACTCTAAGGAATGAGTTTCACTTACTCCTATTTCTGTTTCTGAAGACTTTGGGGCAGATGGTACACACCAGAAGCATCTTCAGCTCATCTCCTTTATTCTCAAGCACATTCTCACAATAATCTCTTACAATTGCTGTCACTGAGCTCGGCCTCACTATATCATAGATGAAGTACTCCTGAGACAAATGTCATCAGCTTCTGAGTTATTTTATTATTCCCATGACAGGTGACCACATACATAGTCATTCAGAACATACAAATTGTTTTGTCAAAATTCTTTTGACACTCTGGGTATCAGAGACTCTAACAGTCTCAGGGCAGAGATGTTGCAGAGTATGGTCTCTTTACTTCTGGTGGCTCAAGGTCAAACATTGCTTTTCTTCACCTATGCTAAATATCTCCAGTTCCATAGCTGATGGACTATTGTGGCTTGAATATAAACTGTCTCTTTAGATTTGTGTGTTTGATACTTTGTACCCAGCTTATGACACTGTTTGGTAAGTCTGTAGAATCTTTAGAAAGTGAAGACTTGCTACAGAAGTGAGTCCCTGGAGGTTTTATATCTCTTCTCCATTTTCTACTCTGTTTGTGCTTCCTGAGTTCAGATGCCTCCCAGCCATGTCATAAAGAACAATTTGTAGTGGGGGTGGGTGGCACTCCCTAGCTAACCATAAACCAATTTTTGAACCTTTTTGAACAGAGATCCATATACATAGTACTGATCCATTTTCCCCTGGTGCACTTTGCAACTTGAGAGGTAATTAACCCCTGCACATATTTTTCTTTTTATTTTATGCAACTATCTATAACAGACTGAATTAAAAGTAAAATTGAATTCTGAGAAAATCTTGTTCTTTTTCTGAGGTTGCTGACCCAGGGGAGGTATAGGAGGGCACATACAGGGGCAGAGAATGCAAGACCCACTCCCTCTGAACCGGGCCAGCTTTTGTCTCTGAAGGGTAGACACTTCATCCCTTGCCAATGGACCTAAGCTCTGACTGTTCATTTCATCCCTGTGTATGGACTAGAATCTTTTCTTTTGAGAAAGAAAGATGGAGAGGGAGAGGGACAGAGAGAGGGAGAGAGAGAGAAAAAGAGAGATTGCTACAGTGGTGGAGACCAGAGGGAAACCTAGACTTCCCTTTAACTTGTGTTTACTTTTCTCTGAACCTGAACACTCTACCTTCATTTTCTTGCCTTCTGTAGAAATGTGCGGATAAGGAGGACTAGGCACAGCCTGAGGAGATGGAACACACAAGAGCCACATGGTACAAGTGAGTAGATCAGAGAACAGCTTTCAAGAGTCCACTTTCTCCTTCCACCTTGCCTAGGTGGGGACTAGCTAGCCCACTTTTTCAGGTGATTTTCCTTCTTCTGTGTAAACGCCCAAAGTTATGTTTTAAGTTTTAATTACAATGCCTTAGAGATCCATGAACCAAAAATGCCTCTAATCTGCAAGGCCCTTGCCCAAGCAGAGTTCTTGAAACATAGGAGGCTATTGTTTATGGGAAATGACAAGCCATGTTTTTTTATTTTTTATTTTATTTTTTTTACTTCCCTAAACATGTTTGAGCCATCTGCACTAGATGTGCTTGGTCACATGTGAGATACATAAGCAGCAAATACATCAGGATATATGTTTACCCCTCATTTAATCTGATGGAAAATGCAAAGAATTGTGGATTGTCCTTATTAAGCCCTCCATACTTGATTCTGGGCCATTTCTTTGAAACCTGAGTATGGAACTGGCCAGAGACTGCCCACTTGGCCAGTATTTGACTAAGGCATGCTTCAGATATGCCCGTAATCTGTGTTGGTTGGATTATTCTGCATTGCTGTAATTAACATCTGACCTCCAGAGTGACTTAGCAAGTTAATGTTCCCATCCTTTCTCCAGTTCCTCTCCAGCATAAGCAAGCTGTCATTAGTATTCTTAATCTTAACCATTCTGACAGGCATAAGATGGTTTCTCGGAATCATTTTGATTTGCACTTCCCTGATGGCTAAAGGTGTTGAACACTTCCTTAAATGTCTTTTAGCCATTTGAGATTATTCTATTGAGAATTCTCCACTTAGATCTGTACTCCATGTTTTAATTGGGTTATTTGGATTTTGGATATCTAGTTTCTTGAGTTCTTTATATATTTTGGAAATCAGCCTTCTGTGGAAAGTGAGATTGGTAAAGATCTTTTTCTATCTGTAGGCTCTTCTTTTATCTTATTTACAATGCCCTTTGACTTCTTACAGAAGCTTCTCATTTTCTTGACAGTTCCCATTGATTAATTCTTGTTCTTATTGTCTGTGCTACTGGTGTTATAGTTAGGAAGAAGTCACTTGTGCCAATGTGTTCAAGGCTATTTCCCTCTTTCTCTTATATCAGGTTCAATGTAACTGGAGTTATGTTGAGTTCTTTGTCCATTTGGACTTGAGTTTTATGCAGGGTGATAAATATGGACCTATTAGTATTCTTCTACATGGTGACATCCAGTTATGCTAACACCTTTTGTTGAAGATGTTTTTTCCTACTAATGCACAACTTTGGCTTGTCAAAATCTTGTGTTTAAAGGTGTGTGGGTTAATGTCAGGGTCTTCAATTTGATACCACTGCTCAATATCTTAGTTTATCAGCCTTCCTTAAGACCCAGCAATACCACTCTTGGGCATATGCCCAAAATATGCTCAACTATAACACAAGAAAACTTCCTCAACTATGTTCATAGCAACTTTATTCATAAGAGCCAGAACTTGAAAACAACCTAGATCCCCTTCAACTGAAGAATAGATAAAGAAAATGCTGAAAATGTACACAATGGAATATTACTTAATGGTTAAAAAAAATCATAAAATTAATGAAACTAAATAAATCACCCTTAGTGAGGTAACCCAGACTCAAAAAGACAAACACAGTATGTACTTACTCATAAGTGGATAGTAAACACATAGCAAAGGATTAACAGGCTAAATTCCACAACTCCAGAGAAAATAGGTAAAGAGGCAGACCCTAAAAGGGATACACATGGATTGTCCCAGGAAGGGGGAATGATTAAGATCTGGGCAAACTGGGAAAGAAGTGTAGAAGGGAAAACAAAGGGGTTGAGAAATAAGGAATAGAGAAGTCTGAGTTGGGAGAGAGAATGAGAGGTGAACAATGAGGGAAATATTGTGACAGAGTGAGCCATCATGCCCTTGGGGAGAAATTACTATGTAAATTGACAGGAATCCACAAGGAGGTCCCAGCTAAGTCTCCTGGCAATGCTGGAGAGGGTGCTTGAACTAGCATTCCCCTTTAGTCAGATTTGTGACTATCCTAATTGTCATCATAGAACCAACATCAAATGACTTATGATAGCAGATGCAAATACCCATAGCCCAATACTTGGCCCAACTTCTGGATTTCAGTTGAAGTGAGGGAGAAACTAGAGAAGCAAGGGAAGGGTCAAGAGCACAGTAAAGAAAACCACAGTGACAGCTGACTTGAGCTAATGGGAGCTCACTGACTCTGCACTGACAGTTGGAGAACCTGCATGGGTACAAACTAGGCCTTCTGAATGAGGGTGACAGTTGCTCTAATCAAGCTGTTGGTGGACTCTCTGGCTATGGACTAAAAAATATCCTGGTTACAGAAACTGGTTTTTTGGAGCCCACTCCCTATGGTGGAATGCCTTCCTCAACCTTGAAGATGGGTCCTACTTCAGCTTGATCTGTTAGCTTGTGTTAACTGTTCAAGTGAGGCCTTACCCCCTTTGAGGAGTACATGGAGGGGGGTAGAGGTGAGGTGAGAAGGGAGCAGGAAAAAGTAAGGAACGGGGAACAGTGGAGGGTATGTAAAAACATTTATTAATAATTTAAAAATATTAAAAACAAAATATCTACGCCCATCACCTCATAGTAGATGTGTTGTGCTGAGGATGAGATGAGTAGCAGATCTGTTGTTTTTCACACAGATTCTAAGGAATAGAACCTTGGTTTACCCAGTTGTCATTAAGCTATTTTAATATTCTAATAAATATTCCTTAACCTGTACCAAAAAGAACCTAATATTTTCATTGCACTTATCAGGGTTAATCAGCATTTTTCTTCATATCTGTTATCTTTTAATTACAATATCTTTTTATTGACAGACTACTGTTGCTTAGACATGAAGAGTCTACTATTTGACTATCCAATATCATCTTGACCTGGGGGTTTAAGTTCTATTGCTCTAAATGACCTTCCTTGGAGAATGTTTACTAGACTAAAAACTACTTAATGTTTCTTTAATTGCATCTGAAGAACATCATTCAATCCAATATTTTAAAAGATGTTTCAAACTTTTACTCTCTCCTCCCCCCGCCACCCCCTGTGTGTGTATGCATGTGTGTTGTGTGTGTGTGTGTGTGCAGGCC